>JANUYF010000002.1:370412546-370825046 GCA_026167975.1 Phrynosoma blainvillii
AGCCACAGATGCTGGCGAAATGTCAGAAAGAAACTCTTTCAGAACATGGCCACACAGCCCGAAAAAACCCACAAAAAAACTATGGATGCCGGCCATGAAAACCTACGACTTCTCTAGATATTGTTAGACTGTAAGTCCCAGCAGCCTTAACTGGGAATGATATGACATCTGGATGACTGCATGATTCCCACCCCTGTTCTAGGCCTACACAGACTCTTTCTTTGCAAAACCGAAGCAACAACACCTCCAGATTGCCTTGTTCCCAATTGTACACATTGGAGTAGAACTGCTTGGGTCACGTGTGAAATACTGGGGCAGTGTGTGACTATGTGTGTGAATAACGGGAGGGGATATTAACTGTCTGCTGGTGCCCCTCAATGAGATGTGGAATGTGACATTTGATGTAATTTCATGTAAGGCTATGGGCCTAAAAATTTGGCTCTCAGATAAGTGACCATCGGCCCTTAGCGTCTGGAGCATCCATGTGTTGAAGTCCCCATCATCTGGAAGACCAAAGCCTTGAGAACCATTGATCTAGGGTTGGTTGGGACCAGGGCAGAAGGAACTCTTTTTTGTGTTGTTGTTCTGAGCTCTGATAAATGATTACAAACTGTCTCCAGCTTAACTAGAAAATTGCTCTGACTTTAAGACTTAATGATTTGAAATGAGCTCAGAAACCAAATCCTCACCATGGGGAGCTGGACGCATAATCCTCAGGATTGGTCAAACTCCTTACTGCCGCTGGGGTCTGTCCATGGTGCTGAAGAGGGGCCAAGGGAAAAAGCAGAGGACACACAAATGAGAATGTTAGTTGGTTGCAATGCTTGGGAAAGCTTTGAGGCCACAATCACACACACACACACATACACACAGCCATGGAGTGGAGAGATTTTGTAACATCTTTGAGACTAACTGAAAGAAAGAAGTTGGCAGCATGAGCTTTCGTAGACTTCAGTCTACTTCCTCAGATGCTTTTGGTGGAGTGGAAGCCAGGGACAGACATATATATGCCTTTGGTATGTGAGAGTGTCAATTCAAATTCAAAATCCTTTGTGTATGCAAATGAAATAGCAAGTCCAGTTTTAATGATGGTCGTTTGTGGACAAAGACATAGCCGTTGGGTATGGAAATGAGATGGCAAGACCAGTTTGGCCTTGGAAACCAGCCTGTAGGTGGGGAGAATAGATGATTGTAGGATGCCCCAAGAGGTCAGATAGTGTTGAAATGTGTGTAGTGAGCCAGGAAGCCATTGTCCCTGTTCAATCCATTGCTGAGGGACCACAGTTTATGGATGAATTCCAATTCTGCTGATTTCCTGATCACTCTAGGCCAGTGGTCCCCAACCTTTTTATTGCTGTGGACCGGTCAACATTTGATAATTTTTCCGCGGCCCACTGGGGTTTTTTTGCGGCGTTGGGACTGGCAGGACTCACAAAAGTCACAGGAGCCGCCGCCGCTGCTGCACAGAAGACGCAGTAGCAGGGCGGCCCGGTACCATTTGTTCTGCGGACCGGTACCGGGCCGCGGACCGGGGGTTGGGGACCACTGCTCTAGGCCATATGGGTCAAGTGTAAAGGAATGTATGGTGGATGAGAATAAGATACGGAAGTTATTGTGTGGAATCGTAGAGGGGGGATTTCAGGATGATGATGATGATGATGATGATGATGAAGAATATCCTGCTCTTTCCCCAAAACTGGGACTCAGAGTGACTTACAACATTAAAAATAGTACAATCCAAAACATAGAAAATGTTACATTAAAACAGAATTAAATTATTACAATATTAAAACAGACTGCATATATAAGAATAAAATATAGGTCCAAAACACACTGCAGAAATAATCCAGTTTGAGACGGCTTTAACTACCCTGGCTCCCAGGAATCCTGGGAATTGTAGTTTATTGTGGCACTAGAGCTCTCTGACAGAGGAAGGCTAAATGTCTCACAAAACTACAGTTCCCAGACCTCCCTAGCACCGAGCCAGGGCAATTAAAGTGGATTCAAACTGGATTATTTCTGCAGTGTGTTTTGGAACATAGTTAAAAAGATAAAGGTGTTTAAAATACATTTAAAAGAATACAATACCCAGAGCCCATTCTTTAAAAACCTTCTCTTTTAAATGCCTTTCTGAACAGGAAGGTCTTAGCCTGCTGGGTAAGATATAATGAAAATGTTATCCATAAAAATAGGAGTTCATTGCCCCGGTACCAGGAACCCAATGTCTACACAGGGGAAAGGAGAATTTGTAGTTTTATTTGCTTCAGCGAATAGGCATCTGTGGTCTCATGTCCCAAATTACTGACATCAAGGAAAGAAGCAGACATTCATGCATGTATAATTGTCCATATAATAATCACACAGCAACCTATCTCTATGTAGCTATAGCTCCAAAACACACTGCAGAAATAATCCCGTTTGAGATGGCTTTAAGTTTAACTGCTCTGGCTCAATGCTAGGGAATTCTGGGAACTGTAGTTTTGTGAGACATTGGGCCTTCTCTGTCAGAGAGCTCTGGTGCCACAATAAACTACAATTCCCAGGGTTCCCTAGCATTGAGCCAGGGCAGTCAAAGCGGTCTCAAACTGGCTTATTTCTGCTGTGTGTTTTGGACAATAGTCTCGCTAATTCCCATAGTGGCTTACCATTTTCTCCCAGTATACCTTATCAAAACCCAAGACAACGAAGGTATCTCCCCTTCAAAATGGAGACAGGGAGGCCTTGCTTCTCATTCATTATAAGAGCGCTTTCACGTTTACGCTCTGGGCTCAGACCCAGCCGCCAGGCCCAGCCTAAGGAAGGAAGACCTGAATCCCAAATGAGACAAGCTGCCTAGCTCAGCACTCTGGGAAAAAGTGGTGAATTAATGCCCGATTAGCAAGAAGGAGGGTATGTATTTTAAAAAGATCTATTGGGCCTCTAGGACAGTCCAGGAAACGTATGTGTCAGGGACAGTGACTATAAGAACTTTACCACATCTGAAAGCATGGATCAGTGTTGCTGGGGGTTTTCTCTTCCCCCTGGTAGCGATTTTTAAATTATGAGGAGGAGCATTTTCTCCACTTTACCAGAAAAATGCAGACATCACAGTGGGTATTCCTTAGACAGCAGTTCCTCTGGGCTAGGAAAGGGTTCTGGTTAGCTGCAATGCACAGCGAGAGAAATAAATGGCTGTATTATAAACTAGGTGCTGCTGCATGAGTCCCTGAGAGGCCGATATACCTCTGGACCAGGGTTGGATAAAGTGTGACCCACAGACCACATGCATCCTTTGGAGTGTGGCCTTTGGAGTCCCCATGAAGCCCTCAGATATCTCCTAAAATTAAAAAATAATAATAACAGGCAATTTTTCATTCCCCCCATTGGCTCCAATACATTGCAAAATGCAATAGTTTTGCCCACCTGAAGCCACCTGTTGTTGTTGTTGTTGCTGTGTGCCTTGAAGTCATTTCTGACTTATGGTAACCCTTAGGCAAACCTATCATGGGGTTTTCTTGGCAGGTTTCTTCAAAAGAGGTTTGCCATTGTCATCCTCTGAGGCTGAGAGAGTGTGAGTGGGTTTATATAGTGGGGGAGTGGGTTTACATGGCTGAGGGCGATTCAAACCCTGGTCTCCAGAGTTGTGATCCAGTGCTTAAACCACTACACCATGTTGCTCTAACCACTATATCTGCATGCCTCCAAAGGGAAAAAAAGTGCACCCAAATCAGCCAAAATTGAAACCAGAAGTAACACAACATTTCTTCCCCTTCTGGCAGATAGAAGGGAAATGGCTGGAGGCTTTAGATCTAGTGGAATAACACTGGTGCTTAAGCAAAAAGAAACTTGTGGTTCTAGTCCCGGTGTGGGCAACATGTAGCTCTCCAGATGTTATCGGACCATAGTTCCCATCAACCACAGCCAGCATAGAAAACAGTGAGAGGTGATGAGAGTTGTAGTTCAACAACTGCTGGCTGGTCACAATTGGCTTATCTGTGTCCTAACTCTTAGAATAAGCAGAAACCCTACAAAACAGCCTGGGTGTACCCTTCATAGGGCAATACCATCTGACGTGATGAAAGGATTAGGATGGCAGTGAGGCCCGAAGCCACAAGAAGAGAGTTGGCATGAGTTGGGACTTTCTACATGGCAAATGCAGTGCAAAAGATGGTGGAGCACAAGAGTCAGTGTGGCATAGTGGTTAGGGTGCTGGGTTGGGAACATTCAGGTTCAAGTTGACATTGCTATGAAATTCACTAGGTAACCTTGGATCAGTCACTCTCCTAGCCTGATCCAACTAACAGGGTTATTGTGTGGATTGAGTGGAGGAAAAGAGTCATGTATGCTGTCTTCAGTTCTGTGGAGAAAAGGTGGGGTTTAAAGGTAACCAATAATTTACATGTTGTTGTTGTTGTTGTTGTTGTTGTTGTTGTTGTTGTTGTGTACCTTCAAGGCAAGACTTAGGGTGACCCTAAGGTGAACCTATAATGAGGTTTTCTTGGCAAGTTTCTTCAGAGAGGGCTTGCCATTGCCATCTTCTGAGTCTGAGAGAGTGTGACTTGCCCAAGGTTACCCAGTGGGTTTACCTGGCCAAGCAGGGATTCAAATTCTGATCTCCAGAGTCATAGTCCAACTCTCAAACTACTACACCGCACTGGGGCTCATAATAAATTACATTAAGTTAAATTAGGAATAAATGTTGTTCCCATGACCTTGTTAGGCAAGAAAAAACAATGGCTTGGACTAGCGCACAGAAAAGTTTCTAGATTAGGATTTCCACTCAGTAGCAGGTCCTGATATGGCAGATAGCATATGACCTCTTTGTAAATCCCTGCTGGATTTCTCCAGTAATATCTACCCCAAAACAAGGCTTGCTGGTGGGTCTGTCACAGTGGGGTCAGTGAATCAGCGCTCAGCTTTATGGCTTCTCCTCCTGCATCTACTTTGGGTTGCATGGGAAGCTCTCCCAATGCTGAACCTGGTCAGAAATAGGAACCAGCAGCTGCATGGTTCTGATTTAACCCAGAATAGTTGAAGGGGGAGTAGTCGTAAGATCAAGAGTGGATTCACCAGATGCTTCTGCCCCAAATCCAGCAGTATCCTTCGCACTTAATGCATTATAAATCCAGCATAAAATATAGTAATAACGGGAACTACTCATTTCAGCTTCCAAAGCAATCACAGAGAAGGAAAAGGGCAAAGTGGTGGTCATAACTAAGGAAACTTCTGAAAAGCTATGTGGATGGCCTGCCAGATGTAGAACTCAGCTGATAAACGTCTTTTTTTTAGCCCATTAACTGTCTTTTTCTAACCAGTTAAGAGATCAATGACCATTAATAAAGGAGTTTTGCAATGGAGGTGTTATCTTCAGAATATCCACCAATGATTGCTATTTGTCTTTGGCTAAATACGATGGACACATTATTTATTTATTTATTTTTAGTGGGGGCTAGAGTACAAAACACACTGCAAAAATAATCATTTCAGACTGCTTTAACTGCCCTGTCTCAGTGCTAGGGAATCCTGGGAATTGTAGTTTATTATAGCACCAGAGCTCTCTGACAGAGGAAGGCTAGATGTCTCACAAAACTACCGTTCCCAGACTTCCCTAGCATTGAGCCAGGGCAGTTAAAGCCATCTAAAACTGGATTATTTCTGCAGTGTGTTTTGGACCTAAGTGTATTAATTGAATGTATTAGCTGAACTGGGAAATAGACAAGATAGTTTGCAATAATGCTGCTGAGCACTGATCAGCCATTTCATAAAGCTCTGTTTTATTTACTGGAGAAATTATCCAACAGAATAAGCCCTTTTTGACTGGTTGATCAGCTAATCATCCAGTTAATCAGGAGGTAAACAAAGTCTGAGCACTTAGGTGGCTGAGAATCTGTAAATCCTGCTTAGTATCTGTATAAATTATGATAAGGACTGGGGCAGGACAGTATGACCATAGAGATAACAGCATGAAGCAAAAGAGTTGGGAGATGTTAGGTCAAAGCTGAGATGATCAAGGGAGAGGACAGAGGAATGGAAATAGGCACCTTCCTCATTCTCCTCTGCACCAAACATCCATGTTTCATCCCAAGGCAACTCAGATACTGCCCTCAAAGTAAAATATACATATGGAAATACTGGATATACTCCACTATAAGTCGACCTCATGTATAAGTCGAGAGCAGGTTTTGGGGCCAAAATTATGGATTTTGATATGACCCATGGATATCAAAGGAGCATGTAACAAAGGATCTAAAGGATCCGATTGCTCTGCAGAGGGACAAGATATTTATTATTATTATTATTATTATTATTATTATTATTATTATTAAAGGATGAAGCAAAGGAAAACAATGCCAAAGAACTTAAAAATTCCAGCAGGCATAATTGTTTGTGCTCACCCTAAAGGCTGGATGGATGAGAGAGTAGAAGACGGTCCGTGCTTCCAGGACATATTATGCTTTCGTCTTTCACCAGTGAATCTTCTTGTCTAATTGTTTTTAATTGTTCCCTGCTTTTAATTAATTTTATTTTACCTATTGTTTTTGTATTTTTAGATTGTATGCCTTTGGCAGGTTTTTTATTTATTTTAATGTTTTGATTATCTCTTTGTACAGCGCTGTGTACATTGACGGTGCTTTAGAAATAAACTTTAATAATAATAATAATAATAATAATAATCACTAGGTGATGGTTCCTTTTTAGATAAGAGATATAGTACAGTATTTACATTGACCCATGGATATGTCAACTCAGGTTTTTGGGGGTCAATTTTTGTACTAAAATTTTTAGACTTATACATGAGCATACACAGTATAAGAAAACAGTCTTGTGATTTCTATAGATAAAGTTGTTCTACCTAAATTAGGAGTTTGTATTAGTTCATTTTACTATAGTCAGTGGTCAGGCTAGAAGTTTTAAAAAACAGGATCCTGTCTAGTTCTTTCATAGCTGCCCTTCCCAGTCCTAGTTTTCTTCACCTTTTCTGACTTCAATCTCTATTCTGATCAATAGTCAATACAAGGTATGGGAAATCTTTAACTATTTCAGTTTCCTTGTCAATTGAGGAGTTTAGAGATATGAGGGTTTAATTCTAGCTTGTCTCCACTTGGTTCATTCATGCTGGCTCTGGAAAGATATAGTTTTTCACTAGGAAAGTGCATTATTTTTATCCTGAGCTCATTATTTGACAGTGGAGGGTTCCAAGTTAGAGGAGCGGTGAATCCATTCCAGGTTTTAGACCCGACTTTAAAGGGGTTATCCAAATGCTTAACCCTTTCCGCAAAATAGGCCCAGCAATTTAAATGGCTTTTCTAAATTTCGGACAAAAATTCAGATCAGATTTACTGCCCCATTGCCAGCTGCTACTGGTAGTTGAGATGCTATAGGATCTGGAATGATTTCTCCCCATGTGCAGTGGGAAGAAGCAGGTAGAAGAAGCAGGTTAGAAGCAACATCTGGAGAGAACAGCACTTCGTTCTCCTTGGATGTAGTGACGTGACTGCTTCAAACAGCTGATATAGGTATCACAGAATAATAATAATTTATTTAATATTTACTTTGTTGTCGTTGTGATGTTTAGTTTGCCAGGGATGGAGAGTGATGCTTGTGGAATTTTCTGCCTCAGGTTCCAAAATAACCTGATTAGCATTGCATACTTTGTTCCTTGATTGAAGTGGAAAGTGAGAATCCTCTGCTCTGCATCAGGTGGCTAAATGTCTTGGGCTGAACCCAACAGCTCACTAGCAAATCAAGCCATGGAAAACTATCCCTCTACCATACAGAAACCCATGACATCTGCACATTTTCAGATAAATCACAAGTCTAGAAATCAGTATGCAAAGGGATCTTATAGCACCTTTGAGACTAACTGAAAACAGAAAGCTAGGAGCATGAGCATTTATAGACTTGAGTCTACTTCTTCAGATACATGGCATGGAAAGGAAGGTTGAGGGACAGACCTATATAAAGAGACTATGTGTAAGAACAGCAATAGAAATGCAAAAATTGTGGGTATGGAGATGTATGGACACTCCATTCCAATACTCCCACCACCATTCATATGGTTATATACCCATCTTGGCTTTAAGCAACATCCTTCCTCCTGCCTTGTCCCTCAATGACCATCATTAAAGCTGAACTTGTCACCTCATCTTCGTACCCATATGTTTTGCATTTCTATTGCTATTCTCACATACAGCCTGCTTCTATAGGTCTGTCCCTGGGCTTTCCACTCGATCAAATGCATCTGAGGAAGTAGGCTCGAGATTACGAAAGTCCATGCTACCAGCTTCTTTCTTTCAGTTAGTGTCAGAGATGCCACAAAATCCCTTTGTATACTGATATTCCAGACTAACATGGTTAGGTCTCTGAATTATAAGGTCTAGAAATGTTCCTCTTTGAAAAAAGATTAATCTGGAATCAGGAATTCATGATTTGTACATGATACCTGACAGAAATCCTTTTGATATGGAACTGTGGAAGATTATTACCCCAGCCAATCAGATTTGTGAAGAGCTTGGAAAAGTTACTTTGTTAGGATAGCCATTCCCAGAATCCTCCAGGCATGGCTAGGATTCTGGGAATTATTGTACAAAAAAGTAATTTTACTAAGCTCTGGTTTTGTGGAATCATTCTAGACTATTCAGCTGAAGGATCCCTGTGCTCTTGCACTCATTATATTCATTGTACTTGGTTTTCCAAAGTGGCTTACAATTAAAATCAACAACAAGGTACAATACAACATAAGAAAGTATGTTTGCATGTGTGTATGTGTGCAAGTTTGGTGGGCAGAAGAAGAGGATGATACCTGCAGCTCATGATCCCATTTGCATGCTCTTCTCTTTTGCTCTGTGAAATACTTTTAACATAGCCTCCTTTACTAATTTATTTTTTCTGTGCATGTTTAACTGAAACCAATTGCTGAAAATCTTCCAAAAGAAAAGAAAATAAGAGCCAAAATCCATATTCAGAGGACTGCAGAGATGTATAGGGATCAGGGAGACATCTTCAGTGTTAGTAACCCGATGGTTCCCAACTGCAGGTCCCCATCTGTTGGACTATAACTTCCACAATCTCTATGAATTTACAGTATTGGCAGTGGATGATGGGACCTGTAATCAGCAACCAGTGGAGTGGGGAATTCCTATTGGGAACCACTCTGAAGCCCTCCCTTCCAGCTGCTAGTGGCTTATGGGCTCTGCATTGTCCTTCCCTAGTGATAATGGCTTCCATAATGGACTCCAATAAAAACCAAAGTGGGCAACACAGATCCCTGAAAAATTTGCAATAGCTCTGAGCAGCGAAAAGCAGAAAGCACTTTAATCATTTGGAGGGCCAGCCTTAATCTTAGGCAGTGTGAGATTGGCATTTCAGGCAGGAGATTTGAGCTGTCAGAACATAACAGAGAAATGTTGCTTATTTAATTTGCTATTGTACGTTTTTATTGCTGAGGATTGGACTTTCTGCCTCTTGGGACAAAATAATTTAGTTGGCTTTGGATACTGTGCCCCCAACTTTGGTAGGTGGGTTGGTGTGCTCATGATTTGGCTAGTGGCTTCCATGTCAGATCTGATGAATTTGTCCAGGTTGTAGTTCAAATGATAAAGGAGCTGTTTGGGGTGCTGAACCTATTTTGAAGCTAGGATTCAGCACTCCAGACTAGTTGGCTCATATGAAAAACAAGAGTGCCTTCACCATTCCACTGACATGGAAACCTTCATCCACCAGAGGATACACCATTGACTTCTCTGTCTTTGGTGGGAATGGTCTTGGGTCCTTAAATCTATTATTTTGGTTAAAGGCTTGCATTTTCCTATTTGTCGATCTTTTCACATTATAGAATCATATGATCCCACTTTTAACCATGGGATTCTCAGATTTGCAGTTTGGGGAGGCGCTAGAGCTCTCAGGTTGAGCATCCTAAGTACTGGTTCTTAAACTGCAAATCCCAGTATTCTATAGGATGGGACTATGGCAGTTAAAGCAGAATCATAATTGTTGTAATTGTGGAATGTGAAAGGGCTCTGTGATTTTTCCAAGGACAAAAAAGGACGAGGGTTGTGTTTTGAACAGTGTCTATCCTTGAACAGAAATGAGAAAGAGACACAAAATCTTGTTTCTGCCCAGTGTTGTTGCTCTAGCAAAAGGCGGTGACACATGGCAGTACAGTGGTCCTTTGGTATCTACTGAGGTTTGGTTCCAGGACCCCCCGTGGATACCAAAATCCGTGGATGCTCAAGTCCTATTAAATACAATGGCCTAGTAAAATGGTGTCCCTTATATAAAATGGCAAAATCAAGCTTTACTTTTAGGAACTGATATTTTAAAAAAATATTTTCAGGTTGTGGATAAGGAATCCATGGTTATGGAGGGCTGACTGTATTTTGAGAATGTGAGCTGGGGTTTGTTTGAGGCTTTTTCCCATTGAAGCTGGGAAATCAGAGTCAGGGCTTCAATGCCACCTCAGACTGAATCGACTCCATCTCTGTTTGAAAACACTTTAAATCTTTGATGCTTAATTAGTGGCTAACAAATCAGGGAAGCTCTAATTAGGGCTTCCCAGAAAACTCCAGCTAAATAACTGCTTCCCCCACCCCCCAAAGGAAGCAGAATCTAATTATGAGGAAGGATGCTCCTCTATTCCAAACAGAAAAACCAAGCCATCTGCCCTCTTTAAAAAAACAACAAACCACACAGACACAAAAACCCAGAATAAACAAAAAATACAAACCCCAGTAATTCAGGAGCATCCTTAATAAAATCCTACTTCTTATACAACCAGCTGCTGGAACATCTTCCAGGAGGGAAAAGGAGAGGGAGGTGGTGTTGGGGCCAGGAAGGGGATCCTCAAGTAGGTGACCATGGCTGCATCCACACTGGAGAAATAATCCGGTTTGACACCACTTTAACTGCCATAGCTCAGTGCAATGGAATTTTGGGAACTGTCGTTTGTTGTGGCACCAGAGCTTTGCTATAATTCCCAGAATACCATCGCATTGAGCCATGGCAGTTAACATGGTGTCAAACCGGGTTATTTCTCCAGTGCAGATGCAGCCCATGTCCCAATCTGGCTCCCAGACTTTGCGTCTTCTTCCACAGTGAGCAGGTGGGAAGCCCAATGTGAGTGTCTTGAAAGGCACGGCTGTGTGCTGAAGTCCTCCTTGCCCCACCTTCTCTTCCTCTACAGATGCCACTTGTCATCTTTAATTGTGAGCCTTTGGGGATGAACACACAGAGATGCAGTAGGTGATGACAGAAGTGGTGGCTAGAGGGACAGAAAGAGGAGCAGCGATTAGACCAATGGCACATGCACATATTGTAGTGGATGCTTTGGTGTAGCTTTGTGACAGAGACCAAGAATGGCTGCATTTCTCTCTAGATAACCGGAAAGCTTCTTAAGTCCTTGAGCTCCAGCTGGCTCAAACTGGAAGACTTTTCTGCCCATCCACCAAGTAAAATTAGAGCTATGACTCCCAGACTCCCCTCTGATCAATAATAAATAAATAAATAAATAAATAATAGGTCACTGATCTAAAGATAAATAAAATTTCCCAAGCTCTGCTTCTCCCTAATGTCAGGTGGCTGGTTGTGGTGGTAACTTGATAATGAAGGAAAGGCACTCAGTTTTGTCCCTGCCTTGAGACCCAGTGTAGCAACTATCTCAGGCAGCAAGATTTCTATTTATTTATTTATTTATTTATTTATTTATTTATTTATTTATTTCACCACCACCACCACCCCCAATTTCCCATCCTCTGGTGCTTTTTTATACACCATTTGGGGCAGGTATGAACAACTGATTCTCATAGTGAGCTACAATATCATTGCAAAATAAGAAGATTATGATAAATGCAGACAAGTGCAATAGGTAAAACATTCAAGATGCTGCTGGAGTCATGATGACAAGCAGAATATGGAAAAGTTACTTTTTTTTTATTACAATGTTCAGAATCTTCCAGTCAACATGGCCATGGTGGGTTTGGAATTCAGGAAGGTCTAATCAATACAGTAACTTTCCCAAGGTATAAACAAGGTACTGAAAGCAAGCTCTGAGATGTAGTAGAGGATCCAGGAATACTAAAGAACAGTTCACATGCCAGTCCAGTCAAATTCTGTATGTATGTGGAGGTGTCATCTTGCCCTCTGCCTGCAGCAGCAAAATGCACTGGGATGGCTCTAAATGTGCTGTGCACTTTTTTTGGCAGTGACCTTCTTCACTGTTGCTTGACATGCTCCAGGCTTGAGCTGTGTAGTGAGCTTTCAGAGCTTCAGGCCAGATAGGATTACATCTTCTTTGTCTCTTGAGCATTGGTGAGAGGAAGATTCTATAATTCTAGGAGGTAAGAGTAAATTTATCAAGAATATAGTAGCATAACTCTATTATAATACTTGGTAATTATAATTCTGGTTATTAGCGGCTTTTGAGTTTAGACTACATGAAAAAGTTTTGCTCTTGAAATCAAGCAAAAACAGTCTTATGTTAGTCATATCCAGGTTAGACTATTGTAATTCACTCTATGTGGAACTGCCTTATGCACAACCCAGCTACCTGATTTTTGTTGGGAATCAGATCGTTAAAACGTGTGACGTTGGCTGGCAACTTGCTACGAACATGTGCACTTGAAAGTATCTCTTACCCTTGTGTATATTGTGTTGTTGTTGTTGTTGTTGGAATTCCCTTTCTTCACAGTGCCCTAAGCGTCTTCAACTTACTGAACAGTGTCTGGATGGGATCACAGAAGTGTCTCCCCTTAGCCAGACACAAAATGATGACATCCTCACTGAGCTCTGCCAGAGTCCTCTGGAGGTCTCAGCACTGCTGTAACTATTTCACATCTGGCTACGGGGACATAGCCAGATGCTTCTGTGATTCTGCATGCTCCCCACAAAACCTGGAATGGGCATGCTGGAGGGAGGATTTCATAGGCTCTTCAGTAAGTCAAGCGATGGGTACATGGTTTAGCCCAGCATAGGTCCACATGCACACATACTATGCTATGCTGAGCCTTACAAGATTGCAGTCATTGATTCTGTGGTGACTGTATTGGTTGCAGGCATGTTTCCAGGCCTGTTCCAAGTCCTCATTCTGACCTGTAAATAATTGGAGATTAGTTAGTTGAAGGACTGTCGGCATCCATGCAAGCTTGCCTGATCATTAAGATGTGGCTCAGACTCTGTTGGTCCACCCAAAGGGTCAATCTGGTTGGTGGCGTGAAGACTTTTGCTGCAGTCACAGACTTCATGTGTCTGAACTGAACCCATAGTGGTAGAATTCAGAGACTTACCGTATTTTCTGGCGTATAAGACGACTGGGCGTATAAGACGACCCCCAACTTTTCCAGTTAAAATATAGAGTTTGTGATATACTCGCTGTATAAGACTACCCCTCTTCCAACACACACCAAATAATTTTTTTTAAAAAATCAGATTTGATTTCAATATGGTAATTTTAATTCAAATGCTTATGACATGCAGGTATTTAGCAGGAAAACTGTCACTTATAAACACAGCAAACTACAGCTCCCATGTTCCCTAGCAATTATTTCTGCAGTGTGTTTGGACCTTATTATTTCTGCAGTGTGTTTTGGACCTTACTTTTTAAAAAATAGTCCAGATTTAAATGCTGCTTGAAAAATTATTTCCATCTCCCAGCTATGAGATGGTTGGGGGAAATGAGAAAGTGTTGGGGGGAAGGACTGCCAATATACTAGGTGATGCATTCAGGGGTATGTACAATTTGCGGCCAAGTAAGTGATCCTGGGCATGTCACACACTCTCAGCCTCAGAGGATGGTAATGGCAACCCCCATTTGAAGAAACATGCCAAGAAACCCCCATGATAAGGTTGCCTTAGGGTCGCCATAAGTCGGAAAGGACTTGAAGACACACAAGAACAACAAAAAAGTCTGGAATTGTTTCATAGGTAGTACGTGGGAATAGGAGCCAGCCTGGTGTAGTGGTTTGAGTGTTGGACTACCACTCTGGAAACCTGTGTTTGATTCCCCACTCTGCCATGAAACCCACTGGGTGAACTTGGACAAGTCACACACTCTCAGCCTCAGGGAAGGCAATGGCAAACCTCCTCTGAGCGAATCTTGTCAAGAAAACCCCATGATTACCATAAGTCAGGAACAATTTGTAGGTACACAACATTCACATATAACCTCCAAGTTAAGGAACTTGGTTCTTCTTTAGATAAATCTTCAAGGGTACTCTCTCTCTCTCTCTCTCTCTCTATTGTGCAGAATTATTTGCTAAAGAAGCCATGGCTAAGCAACACATCAACTTTGGCTGTGTCTGCATTGCAGAAATTTATTAGAGCAGTTTGACACCACTTTAACTGCCCTGGCTCAAGGTTATGAAATTCTGGGATTTGCAGTTTTGTGAGATATTTAGCCTTTTCTGTCAGAGAGCTCTGGTACCACAAAGCAAACTGCAGACCTAGGAGTCCATAGGATGGAGCCATGGCAGTTAAAGTGGTGTCAAACTGAATCTGCAGTGCAGATTCAGGCTGCATCCATACTGTAGAACTGGCTTCCTTCTCCTTCTCCCCTCGACCTCATCCTCTCCCTGACTTCCTTCTCTTTCTCCCCTCCGCCTCCTCCTCCTCTACTCGGCATATAAGATGATCCCCAACTTTTGAGACCCTTTTCCAGGGTTAAAAAGTCATCTTATACACCGGAAAATATGGTAGCTGTGTTAGTCTGCAATATCAGTATGCAAAGGGATCTTGTAACACCTTTGAGGTTAATTGAGCAAAAGAAGTTGTAACATGAGCTTTCATAGACTTGGTCTTCATCCTCAGATGCATCTAAGGATGTAGACCAAGTCTACAAAAGCTTATGTTACAACTTCTTATGCTCAAACCAACAGTGATATTGTAGCATTCCCAGAGGCACAGGTGTATAATACCGAAATAGTTTATTAAACCAAATTTCAACACAGAGTTAAAGATTACCTATTTAAGACCTCTAAATCCTAATTGAATCTACTAACGCTTTCATTATCTCCTCATTATCAGGGTTTGAATCCCATTAGCCACCTTGAATCCAATTTTGGGAGAAAGGTGGGATATAAATTCAATTCATAGAATCATAGAATTGGAAGAGACCACAAGGGTCATCCAGTCCATCATCAATTCATCATCATCATCTTCCTAGCTGAACCTAATTAAATGTCCTAGATCTAACTAATCCCTATCTCTCCTTCTGACTACATCTAACATTGACAGATTCTCTCAATCCTATCAAACGTTCACCCAATCACCAGTCATACCTTCAGTCCTTCCCAGCAGATCTTTATTTTATTACATATAGTATAACTGACATCCATAAACATATATTACCTTAATTTCTTTAAAAAGCACAACATTTTTTTAAACATCACAGTGGGTATGAGAGACAAGGTGGCAGTTTCTGTATTAAGACAGATCTAAAATTAAGGCATTGTTTTAACTGTTCGGTGATTTTACTTTGTTTGTTCCTTCTTTCTTTAGAAAGGCTTATGCTTTTGAGTAATTTTCACACTACTGTAAGATGATGATGTGATTTTGGGTTAACATTTTGTTATATATGATTATTATACAAGCCACCATGTGAGGGCTATGTCTTTCAAGGCAGCTTGTGAACCATATAAATAAATACAAAGGAGCTGTGGTTCTTTGGGTCAAAATTCCCAAGTGGAAGGACTTTGGAAGACAGAAAGTACGGAACTAAAACCTCTTAGAATAAGTGCTGAATTAGATGGATGAATGATCTGACCCAGTACAAAGCAGCTTCCTATTATCACTGCTCTCTATCAAAAAGGTATATGCTCTGGTTCAGAAGAAATGGGAAGGAAGTGTAAAACAGCAGAAGAGCACATGCTGCACTAGTAGTTGTTGTTTTGTCCCTTTAAGACATTTCCCCACTTATGGTGACCCTATCATGGGATATCCTTGGCAAGATTTGTTCAAACAGGGTTTGCCTTTACCTTCCTCTGAGGCTGAGAGAATGTGACTTGCAGGGATTTGAACCTTGGTGTACAGAGTCAGTCCAATGCTCAGGCCACTATACCACACTCTCACTTGCAACAATTAGACCTTCCTATTTAGGAAGTCCTTGTGCTGGTAGATTTACAGAGGTGAAGAACCTATGGCTTTCAAAAGGGGGACTCCAGCTACCTTTAGCCCCAGTCAGCATGTTAAGTGTCAGGGACAATGGACATTGCAGTCCCTCTCTATCTAGATAATTACATATTCTGCATCCGTGCAGTTTAGAGGATGGATTCAGCTGTCTAGCCATGTCATAACTGGTATATAAACTTTGATCTCTGTGGTATTTTTTTAGTGCTGGTGTTTTTTATCCCCATATTTTCCAACTTGTTACTGCTGATGTTTTTAAAATGATTTCTTTGGAAGGATATAAATCCTTGAAAGAAAGAAATATTAAATGAATAAAACTTAACGAATCTGCCTGTTCTGCCTGCAGAAGGTCCCAGGTTCATTCCTAGACATCTTTAGGAAGAACAGGTACCAGATGATAGGGAAGGTCTCCTCTCTGCCTGAGACTCTGAAAAGCTGATGCCAGTCGGAGTAAACAATAATGGGCTGAACAGACAAACAGTTGACTATGGGGTACTGCAAGACAGACTCCTCCAAGCAGGAGCATTCAAAAGACATGCAGCTGTTCTGATTTTTGCCACTTAATGTTGATCAAGGATGTGTGGCAGCTCCCTTGGATATTCACAAGCCATTGGGTAGATGCACCAACACCCTAGTTCCCATGATCAGCAGCTATAACCAGGCCTCCTGCTACAGTTACACCACATTTACCCCTCATTTTCAGTGGCAACTCTGTGACTATGGTGCTGGAAGGTGCCAGAGTGTCCGTTCCCAACATAAAATCTTCATCTATGAAGGGCAGACTGTCTCATTCCTTTCTGGAGTGGTAGAGAATGCCAAGAGGAAGAAGACTTTTTGTGGTGGCATTGTTTTTTTCAGTGGTAGGGTTGTGGCAGAGGTGGCTAAAAGGAGACCACAGGGGCCACAGAAATGTGCATTCTTGTGCATGCAGCCTGCCAGATGTGTGTTACCCACCCAGGGTTCCCAGACTCAAGACTGGAAACCATTCCTGTACCTTTAACATGTAGAAAAGAGAATTTCACACAACCAGGTAACAAGCAACACTTGCTCAAATTCTCTCTTCCAAACAACCTTAATGGTAAAGGAGCCCAGTTTTCATTCTGGCAACCCTGACATAAACACTACACAGATGGGTGGACCAATAGCCTATGTAAAGAAGGCTGCAGAGGGATTCCCATTAATCTTTTCAGAAGAAAATTCCTAGGCAGTGGGTAAGCTCCAGTGAGTGAATTCCAAATGTGAGGCAGATCTCTGGTGTGAAGGTCCAGTTTTGAGCCTCTGTACATTACCTGGCTTGACTGGAGCAGGAACACAGAGTGGCTAGGTATTCTTGTTTCTTAGAATCATAGAGCTAGATAGTATCCCAAGGGCCATCTACTCCAACCCTTGCCATACCAGAGTACACAACTAAAGTGTTTCTGGATGATAGCCATCCAACCTCTCTTTAAAGACCTCAAAGGAGAAAGTCCACCACCCTCTGATGCTTTCTATCCCACTGCTGAAAAACTCATATAATCAGGAAATTCTTCCTAATGTTTAAGTGGAATCACTTTTCTTGTAATTTAAATCCATTAGTTCATATATTAGTCACTGGGGCAGCAGAAAACAAGGTTGGTCCACCTTCTACATGACATTTAGGCATTTAAATATAGCTGTCATATATCTCAGTCTTTGCAGAACCTCATATCCAGCTTCCTAAGCCAATCTTAAGAGGGTTTGGTTCCATCTTGGTTGTCCTTGTCCTAAACACATTCTAGCTTGCCAATGTCCTTCTTGAAATGTGGTCCCCAGAACTGAACACAGTAGCCCAACTGAGGTCTGAACAAAGCAGAATTCACTTTTTGATATAAGCAGGATATTATGCAGTGCACCAGTATGGACTGAGCTGTTGGGAGCCAAGGATAGCCTCTCTTGCTCCCATTTCTCTGCCCTGATGCTTTCTGAGAAAGTATATGTCTCTCTGTGTGTGTTCTTACAAAGATATTATAAACCAGATCTTTCTGTTTTGCACCCTGGCAGCTTCCACCCTCTTAGGGCTATCATAGCATGTTCATAAGCATTCTAATTGCTCAGGTGACTACATCAGCCAAAAAATGTAGGCAGTACAGTTTGAGCAGAAGGGGGGGGGAATGTTGCCTTTAGACTACAACCATGAGAGCCAGCACGGCATAGTGGTTTGAGTGTTGGATTAGGGCTCTGGAATCTCCACTCAGTCATGGAAACTCCCTGGATGATTTTGGGCAAATCACACGCTCTCAGCTTCTGAACAAATCTTGCCAAGAAATCCCCTTGATAGGTTCCCTCAAAAGTCAAAAATGACTTGACGGCACACAACAGCAACAACATCAATGAAGTATGAGTTGATGGAATGGAGGAATGAAGGCCAAACTGTCAGACTGCCTGGGCCAGCCACTGATATCTATTAGACTTGTGGGCACGATTAACAGGTATTTTCAGTACCATAATAGTATCTGCATCTTGCTAGAGAGGTGTGCATGGTCCTATTTTTATGGGTTTTGAAATCCTTTTTGTTTCCATTTCTGGGGCCAGTTCAAATTGCTTTTTTTTAAAAAAAAAAAAACCTTTTAAGCTTTACACAGCTTGGGACCAGTTTCCCTGAGGACTGTCAGACTCTCTTTCATACTGATCTATACCATCAGATCATCAGAGTTTCTATTCTGCATTCCTTCTGCAGATTTTTGCATAAAGGATTGAGATAGGTAACCATTAGGATGAGGTCTTTTTTTTTTTTTGTTAGTGGCACCCTACCTATGGAACAACTGCTGCAGGGTGTGTTGTTTTTCATTCCAACCCCCTTTATGTTATTCCTGGTCTTTTTAACAGCTTGTGTGGTCTGGTTCTATAAATTTTAAAATCTGGGGTCACTGTGAAGCCTTTTGTTTTGTTTTGTTTTGTTTTGTGTTTATGCTGGTTTTCATTTTGTGGTCTTGTATTTCATCTTATAATTAAGCTGGTTGTTTATCTATTGCAAACCACTTGGAGAACATATATGGGTCAGCATGCAAATGTTATCTTCCATCCTTCTTCTCCTCCCTTGTAATATCTAAGGCTTTGTGTTACTTTCACTGCTTCTGTTTTAATCTCGTATTTTTTTTCATTTTGGACTGCAGAGTTAAATCCAATTGTTAGTTTTAACTGTAGGAGACTCATTGAATCAACTGGAATTTCATAAATGGTAACTGAACAAGTCCTATGGATTCAACAGGTATAGTTTAGTTGGGGCTAACAATTGGATTTAATCCCTGAAAACACTTCCTGAAACTAAAATGAGTTACACTATTAAAACATCAGCGGGTAAAGCAGATTCAGGGCCTCTGCAGACAGGCGGCCATGGGCCACCCCGAGAAGCTGCGAATTGGGGCCGAGGTAGCCGCACTCCTTGGCCCCAATCCACTTCTTTTGGGGCCCTGGAAGGAGCGCTAAAATAGCGCTCATTCTGCAAGGCACCGAAGGTGTGCCGCAAGAGGCGTTGGATGCCTCTTCGGCATCTCTTCCGTTGCAGCGTGTCCGGATGCTGCAGCGGAAGGACGTCATCGGAGCGCCCATCATGTGGCGCGACGGGCGCTCCGATGACGTGTTCGGGAAGGGGTTGAGGCGCCCAGCGTGAAGCTGCCCCTCCCCTTCCTTACCTCCAAGATGGTGCAAAGTGCCGTCTGCAAAGGGGGTCAGTTAACATCCTAGAGATCATGTCTAGATCAAGGAAAGTAGTAATAACACTCTATTCTGCTTTGATCAGGCCTCACCTGGAATACTGTGTCTAGTTCTGGCCACAAAAATTCAAGAAGCATGTTGAGACACTGGAGCATGTCCAAAGGAGGGTGACCAAAATGCTGAAAGTTCTGGAAGCCATGCCCTATGAGGAGAGATTTAGGGAAGTGAGTATGTTCAGCCTGGAGAAGAGAAGGTTAAGGGGTGACACGATAGCCCTGTTTAAATATTTGAAGGGGTATCATATTGAAGATGGAGCAAGTTTGTTTTCTGCATAAGAACCATTGTGCTGGAGCAGGTCAGAGATCCACTGAGGTCAATGGCATGAACTGTGTAATCCTCCACATGTTGTTGGACTGCTATTTCCAGCATTCCTCAACATTTATTATGATAGCTAGGGAGGCTGGCACTTGCAGTCCAACAATATTTAGAAGGCTCTCTGATTCTCACTGCTGATTTATGTACAGTGCTGCCCAGTCAGGATCTCATGCAAAGATGACCAGTGAAACATGTTGGAGAAAACCATTCATCCATAAGAACACCAAAAATTGTCTTATACCAAGTCAAATTCTTGGTTCTTTCTGGTTCAGTATTGTGTAGACCAGTGGATCTCAATCTTCCAGATGCCTGGAAATTTAATTCCTAGATTTTCTTACTATTGGCTATGATGGCTGGGCATCTGTGAACTGAAGTGTAAAATATATGGCGGACCAAAAGTGGAGAGCCACTGGTTTGCATCATGGGAAATGACAGGTCTGGATCTATTTGTTTGCTCTTTGGGTGATTTGCGGTGCACTGACAGAAATTTCTAACTGGTTGATAACATCACCAACAAAATGACTTTTCGAAATTATACTGCTGAAAAAAGAAAACTTGGGATAACCAGAAATGGTCTGTTGTATGAAAGGGATGAGATGTGGTGCCTTATTCATTAAGATGCCAATTCTGATGACCGGAAGATCAGAAGGTTGGCAGTTCGAGGTCTGAGTGCCACATGATGGGGTGAGCTCCTGTTACTAGCCCCAGCTTCTGCCAACCTAGCAGTTTGAAAGTATGCAAATGCAAGTAGATAGATAGGTACCACTTTGGTGGGAAGGTAACAACCAGCATTTGGTGCAGTCATGCTGACCACATGACCACCAGAGCAGTCCTCAGACCATACTGGCTCTTTGGCTTAGTAACAGAGATGAGCACTGCCCCCTAAAGTCAGTTACGACTAGACATTCTCCTTTACCTTTTACCTTTATGAAAGGAATGCTGTAAGCAATGTTCAGTTTTGATAGTACAAACTAATACCTAGGTTCACAGTATGCATCTTCCTCTTTAATGATAAGTGTACAGTACAGTCAGCCTTCCTTCCATATTAACAGATTCTGCATCCATGGATTCAACCATCCACAGCTTGAAAATCCCCCTCCCCCACGCATTCCAAAAGGCAAGACTTGATTTGTCATTTTATATAAGGGACACCATTTTACTACCCCATTGTATATAATGGGACTTGAGCATCCATAGATCTTGGTATCCAATGATGTGTCCCGTCCCCCCCTGGAAACCCCAGCGGATATCAAGGGCCCACTGCAAGGCTGAAGTCTGCCTACTTCTGGTCTATACCAACCTGGTGCCCTCCAGCTGTTCTGGCTAGAAATGTCCAACACCAAATTGAGCAAGACTGATCTGGTATACTAAGTGGGAATAGCTCTTTAGGATTGTGGTTCTCAATGAGGGTAATCAGATGTCATAACCGCAAAGGAGGACAAGGCACAACAAAATGTAGTACATTGAAGAAAAATGTAGGACGTTATAAAATAAAAGCTAAAAACACTAGTGTAAATATAAATTCATTTCATATGGTTTATTTACAGCTATATTACATACACTGTATTTTATTATATACTCACCATATTTTTCTGATGAACTTCTCTACGTTAAAATGCCTTGTTGGTTTGCAATATGCATATAGAACTCTTCTTAGTCACGGTCAAAATGGAGGGTGTTTTGGAATTCTTCCTGGATGGAAGCTTGAAATGTAGGGCATGTCCTGGAAAAGGAAGATGCCTTGTTATCCTATTCTCAGTCTTTTGGCCTTCCAGCTCTTTTAAAGCCCAGCTCCCAGAAGCCTCCATCATCATGATAAATGGTCAGGGATTATGAGAGCTGGAGTCCAAAAAATCCAGAGGGCCAAGGATGGAGACTCATTGCTCTTGGATTTTGGACTACAGTGTTTCCCAATTCAGCCTGGAGAGATATGCTAGGGATTGAACCTGGGACATTTGGCATTCATAACATGTGCACAGCCAGTAATCTACAGTCCATACTTGGTTCTTTGTCCCCAGCACTTGGTAATCAGCAAGGTCTGCTGCCTGTAATAGAAGTATGTTAGGAACAGTAGGTGAGTCATGTCAGCCCCTTTGCTGGCGGCTTTCCTTTGTAGCCTTGCTATTTATTATTTTTTTTTAAAAAGGGTTGTTTCATTGCAGGTACATTGCGAGGTCAGGCAGCCTCTTCTGCAGCAAAAACTTGAAAGACTTGGATGATTGCAGCTGGCAACTGGACCTCAGAGGAGGAGGGGAAAAGAGGGAGATGGAAGAGAGTCGTAAGGGGGGGGGAGATTTTAGCATAGATTTTGAGCGTCTGGCTCTGCTTCCCTGCTGCTACATTCAGACCAACATTATTCCACTCTGTGGTTTGCATTGGTGTTAGGTCCCTGTGCACACACAGATGTGCAAGCACACATATGATACAGCTCCAGATGCTTGGGAACTGGATCTTAGCCCTTGGAGAAGGGATTGAGGAGGGGAGCAGCAGCAACACATGTAGGATCTACCACCACAGTCTAGCGATAACCCCAAAAAGACTGAATCAGCAAAGAGCTTCCAACATCCCTTGCCTGCTGCTTTATTCTCAGCAGCCGCTCTGACAAGCAGATGCCAGGGAGGAGGAGGAGGAGTGGGAAAATAGATGTACACTTTCTCTGGGGACCCAGCAGGAGTGCTAGCAGAGCAGGGGATCTGCAGCAAGAACAAGAGGGGAAAGGAAGAAGAAGAAAGTGGTTGGGATGGGGAGGAGGGGAGAGGGAACGCTTGCCTGGAATTGCCGTCTTGCAGATTTTCCACCAATTCCAGTGCTACCATTTGTTTATGATCCAGTCTCATGCAACACAAGAGAGATCTTTAATACCCTTGCTAAGGTAAGGGAATGAGTCCCAGAGTCCCATCCAGAGCTCAGATTTTAGTCAATGGGAGTACTCACAGAAATAATATGAGGAATAATATTTACTGTTGCTGTTAGCTACTGGTTTTGTCGCACTTTCAGACGCTTCCCTCCCAAAATGCTTTGCCGCCTGTCTTGTGTCTTATCCTTGTCACAACCAAGGTCATGTCATGAAATTGTGAATAGAGTGGAAATTAATCCCACTTCACTCAAACATAAAGTCATATTACAGTCTCAGGGCTACCTAACTTGGGAGTGGAGGAATCACAGAGAATGGAGTACATCATTTTTATTTTCCTTACAAATTAAATTATTAAACATTAAAATGGTAAAGACTATTACCAGGAAAGAAAAAAAAGCAAAAAGGACCAATAGCTAAATATATCATTCACATTACTATGACAAGATCACTATTTTCTGAGCATTCATAGATGCATCTTTTAAAATCCTTTTAACGATGTTGATTTTTCCTCTCAATATGATAAACAGATAAACATTTTTAATAAGATGAATTGATCTGAATATTTGCATCCCAAAAGTTCACACAGCTAGTTATTTTTATCCATTCCAGCTACAACTATGTACAGCATAAGGAAAATAAAAATTACAATCGGAGGTTAATGCAGCTATTTTACACAGAAGTTGTCACCGGATTATTCAAAGTGTTTTTCATTTCAGCGATCTATTTTAGATAGAAAAAGACATTGTTGCTTTTGTTGACTAATTTGGAGTTGAAAACCCTTGCTAATCTACAGAAAATAACCTGGAAATCCACCAAGAGATCCTAGTCTACTTTTTGCCCAAAATGCATTATAAGACTTGGAAGGGGACATTCTGCACTGCTGTTTAGGTTCTTTTGCAGTTATAGTACTCTGTTCCACTTTTACTGACAAACCTCCACCCCATGGAATCCTGGGATTTGCAGTTTAGGGAGGGGTACTTAGAATTATTAACCAGAGAGCTCTAGTGACTCACCAAACTACATAACCTAGGATTCCCTAGGATATTGCCATTGCAGTTAATGTGGAATCATAGTGCTATAACTGTGTAGTGTGAAAGGGCCTTTCCTTTCCTTTATGCATATGGACCCTCCTGCCGCCGCCAAAAGGAGATTAGTGAAGTTAGGACTGGAAGTGGAGAACTGTGCCATACAAGTGATGATGTGATTGCAGGGCAACAGAGATAGACAGAAGTATTCAGGATTCCCTGGTGAGCTTTCTCTTTGTATTGGAAGCTCTTGGTCCAAGTAAATGGGGCATTTTGTCTCACCAGTATGGGAGGAACGGTTCTCCCAGTTTGGACCACAGGTTACTGGCAGTCTTATCTGCTCTCAGTCTTGACTTCACTTCCTTTCACACACCTCTTTCCTTCTCTTAGGCTGTATCTACACTGCAGAAATCATGCAGTTTGATACCGCTTTAAATGCCATAGTTCAGTGTTATGGAATCTTGGGATTTATAGTTTGTTGGGGCACCAGAGCTCTCTGGCAGAGAAGGCCAAGCATCTCACAAAACTACAAATCCCAGAATTCCATAGCATTGAGCCATGGCACCTATTCTGCATTATTTCTCGTCAGTCATGTAGCCAGTGGTAACAGACTCCATTTTCTCCTCTCCCTTTCTGATATGGTTCTCTAATATATAACTTTTTCTTAACTGAAGATGGTCTCTTGTTGATTATTCCAAATCGCAGCTTCCACACATCTTACCTGTTAAATCTGCTTTAGGAAGAACATCAAAAAGTCCTGTTGCACCTTAAAGATTTTTAACACTATGAATTTTTGTGGAATATAACCTATTTCATCCTAGGATGGAGTGTTATCCAAAATTCTCTCTCTCTATACACACACACAATGCATTTGCTTGGGAGTGGGACTGTAGGAAATAAAATGCAAAAATGTGGTAACAATTGCATTGTTAACACTGGCCATTTGTCTTGGTGCCATCCTTGCTTGCTCTGAGAGGCTGGTCTGAAGAGGGCTGTTTTCCCTGCTTTATCATGTGTCTCTGTGTGTGTCTGTGTCTGTGTCTCCAATTCATCTGTCTGTCCATTTATGGCAATCCGATGAATTACATAGTGTTTTCCTAGGCAAGGGATCCTCATAGGTAGTTTTGCCAGTTCCTTCCTCTGAAATATAGCCTACAGCATCTGGTATTCATTGGTGGTCTCCCACCCAAGAACTAACTCGATCTGACCCTGCTTAGCTTCCAAGATCAGAGATCTGGTGCCTTTAAAGCATTTAGATCTTGGGTAAAGATAAAGGTTTTCCATTGACATGAATGTCTAGTTGTAACTGTAGGGGATGGTGCTCATCTCTGTAGTCATGTGTCCAGCATGACTGCACTGGATGCTGTTACCTTCCCACCAAAGTGGTACCTATCTATCTACTTGGATTTGCATGCTTTCAAACTGCTAGATTGGAAGAAGTTGGGACTAGTGACCGGAGCTCATCTCATCATGCAGCACCCCGGCCTCGAACTGCCAACCTTCCGATCATCAGAATCTTAAACACTAAGCCAACTCATCCCCTATTCAGGCCTTACCCAGCTGCAAAAATATATCAGATGGAAATTGCTGCAACTGAGCAGTATGACAATTGCGTTTTACACACAAGCAAACAAACACTGAGAAGCAGTATCTTTGGTGATGTCACCTTTTCTACGCAGTGGTTTGCATGGAATAAAAACATTATGCAGAATTTCACTTGATCTGTGTTCTGATTTGCAGTGCTTGGCTTCATAGGGTAATTCTAGGTTTTAATAAGTGCATGGCACAGAGATACCTGGGTGCCCTCCCAGGCACTAGGGATGTCTGAGGTATCCGATTACAGTCCAAATTCCAACAGGCTTGTCTGAGCCAGAGCTTGGAAAAGTGGCTTTTGTGGGATTCTGGAGAGGTGTACTCCAAAAAAGTTACTTTTTCAAGTTATGGCTCAGTCTGCTTTTCTGGACTCTCCACAGTCCAGACACACAGTTTGAACTGTGGACTCTTTGTGTTCCCAAATGGCTGCAAATGTGTCCACAAAAATGTTCACATTTGGAAAAGGGTAGATAGGGAAAATGCACGTATTTCAGATGTGTACTGAGCACTATTCAAATAAGCTTTGCTCAGTTGAAGAGTGTTTATCTAGCCCATAGTTGATATTATGCAAAGGCTCAAAAATATGCACATAATAATAATAATAATAAAAACCCACAAAGTAAGGGTCTCACTCTGCCCTATAAAAAGCGTCAAGGACTAGCAGCCCTTTGTGCTACAGAATTAGAGTATTTGAGATTCCTAGCTGCAACCTATGGAATTCTGGGTTTTATAGTTTGGGGAGGCTGAAAATTCTTAACGTCCCTCCCTAAACTGCACATCCCAGGATTCCATAGGGTAGAAACATGGTAATTAAAGTGGCATCTTAGTGCTGTGATTGTCTAGCATGAAAATGTCAATCCTTTCACAACCTAGTGCCATAAACCAGACCAGCAGAAAGCACAACAGCCATATCTGTAGGTGTACAGGGGTGCAGTATGTTTTCCCTACCTGTTTAGTCTCTGGAAGGACTTAAAAGGAGACAGTGTGGTGTAGTGGTTTGAGCATTGGACTATTATTCTGGAGACCAGGGTTCGAATCCCCACTCGGAAGTGGGAACTTACTGAGTGACAGTGAGCCAGTCACAATCTCTCAGCCTCAGAGAATGGCAATAGCAAACCCCCTCTGAAAAAATTTGCCAAGAAAAAGGTAAAATCTTCACTTGGCTATGGAAATCCACTGGGTAACCTTACCCACCATAAGTTGGAAGCTACATGAAGGCACACAACAACAGCAAAGCACCTAAAAAGGCATGGTGCATGGCTGCTGGGCTCCAGTTGGCTTGGGGGTGCTCAGGGTGCTCACTAGATTTGCTAGAATGGATTAATAGCTACATAAGTGGTGCAGTGGTTAGAGTTTTGGACTAGGATTGGCAAAATCCATGCTCAAGTCTCCACTATCTGTGGAGTGTGAAAGGGCCCTAGATCAGGCACAGACTAACATCTAAGAAAGCCAATGCAATTCTAAGCTGCATCAATAAGAGTATAGTGTCTAGATCGAAGGATGTAATAGTACTACTTATTCTGCTTTGGTCAGATCTCACCTGGAATACTGTATCCCGTTCTGGGCACCACAATTCAAGAATGAGGTTGAGAAGGTGGAGTGTGTTCAGAGGAAATAACCAAAATGGTGAAAAGTTCTGGAAACCATGTCCTGTGACAGTTGGCTTAGGGAGCTGTATATGTTTAACCTGAGGAAGAGAAGTTGACGCGATAGCTATATTTAAATATTTGAAGGGGTGTCATATGGAAGAAGGAGCAAGCTTGTTTTCTGCTGCTCCAGAGACTAGGGCATGGAGCAATGTATTCAAAGTATAGGAAAAGAGATCCCACTGAAAGATTAGGAAGAACTTTCTGATGGTAAGTTGTTTGACAGTGGAAGAGGCTGCCTCTGAGAGTGATGGAGTCTCCTTCTTTGGACAAAAGCTGAATGGCCATCTGTTGGGGTTGCTTTGATTGTGTCTTCCTTTCATGGCAGGGGGTTGGATTGGATGGCCCTTGGGGTCTCTTCCAACTCTATGGACGTTTTCACATGGGGCAAAAAAGGGAGTCATTCCTACCTCCATCTGGCCCCACTCCGGCTCTGTGCAGGAAAAGTTCACACGACGTCGCAGCAAGCCCCTCCTCATCCTTCGCCATCCCTGCGCCATCCCTACCTCACTCCGGGGTCTTGCTCGTCGTGTTCATACGACGTCGCAGCAAGCCCCGCCCCATCTTGCGCAATCCCTGCGCCATCCCTGCCGCTAGCCGGCTTTAGCCCCATCTTTTTAATTCCTTTTTTAAAAAGGAATTACAGGCGCTTCTGCCGGAGGCAATCAGGAGTCATTCCGGCGGCTGCTGTTTTCGCCGCCGGAATGACTCCTGATGGCTTCCAGGGGGCTTCCAGGCGGCTTTAGAGCCGCCTGTGTGAAAACGTCCATGATTCTATGGATGTAAGTAGGTAAAAGGGGGAGGGAGCGAACAAATGTAGGCTTTATAGAGATGCATGTTTATGCCTGTCACAGTAAATGGAAAGGCTGTCTTGTGTAAAAGCCAGGGCTGTTCTTTTGCCACCACACAGCTACACAACCGAGAACACTGATCGGAAGGCTGTGTCCTCCTGCTCATTGCTTTGGATTGCTCTCGACTTGCCCTCTGGGCCTCTGTGGCTTGTTGCTTGCTTATTTCTCATTTGCTCAGCATCAACTCTTTAACACCTGATTCTGTGACAGCACCCTATCTTTCGGGGAGGAAAAAGAAAGCTTTCTTGCTCCAGTGTCCTCTGCAGCTCAGGGCAAAGTAATCAGTCTCCAGCATGTATGTACACCTCTCCCCTTAATTGCTCCCATCGTGTCTCAGTGACCCAGTGGATGCTCCGATTGACTTCTAGGAACTGTGCTTTTTCTTCCTTCTTCCTCAACTAATCTACCACATCATGGCCTGGAATCAAAACACACTTCCTGTTTGTCACCCTATATATATATATTTTTTAACCTCCCCATGGTTTGCTGGCAGGAGGAGTTTTTTAAACTGTTAATTTGCAATCTTATTTCTGTCCTTCCTTTTCTCTAAGGAGCCAAAGCCTGGAAAAGTTACTGTTTGGAAGACAACTTCCAGAATTTCCCAGCCAGTATTGAAGTCAAGATGGTGTACATAGTTTTTATCGCCCTCTCACTTTATCCTCATAGTAACCCTATAAGGTAGGCTAGGCTGAGAGAGAATGACTGGTCCCAATTTCCCCAGCGTTTTTCAAAACCGAGTAGAGATTTGAGCTTCTCTTTTCTTGGTCCTAGGCCAACACTGTAACCATTGTACCACAATACCGCTTAGTAGGGTTTCAGTGTGCCTGTTTCAGTGTGTGGTGTAGTGGTTTGAGTGTTGGACTGTGACTCTGGAGACCAGAGTTCGAATCTCCACTTGGCTATTGAAATACGCTGTCTAACCTTGAGCAAATCACATTTTCTCAGCCTGAGAGGATGACGAAGGCAAATTCCCTCTAAACAAAAAGATCCCATGATTTTCACCATAAATTGGAAACAACCTGAAGACACAGAACAAAAGCAACAACATCTTTCACAGAGCTGCCCTGTCGTTGTAACACCCCCTGGACAGCTCAGATGAAAAGGAGGAGGAGGAAGAGGCAGATTGCCAGGAAGCTTCAGCTCCTGATAATGGAGACCTTTCTGAGTCTGAGCAAATGGGAGCTGGGACCGTAGGGGACTCTGGTCCCTGCAGGAGATGGCAGAGGCCAAAGACACTGAAGATCACACACATCCATCCTTTGTAAAGTGAGGAAGAGAGAAATGCTGAACCCAGAGCCAGTTAAGTAATAGACGCTGACCTGATTAGGCAATCATAGAATCATAGAATCATAGAGTTGGAAGAGGCCATAAGGGCCATCCAGTCCAACCCCCTGCCATGCAGGAACTTCCAATCAAAGCATCCCCAACAGATGGCCATCCAGCCTCTGCTTAAAGACCTCCATGGAAGGAGACTCCACTACTCTCCGAGGGAGTGTGTTCCACTGTCGAACCGCCCTTACTGTCAGGAAGTTCCTCCTAATGTCGAGGTGGAATCTCTTTTCTTGCAGCTTGCACCCATTGTTCCGGGTCCTAGTCTCTGGAGCAGCAGAAAAAAAGCTTGTTCCCTCCTCAATATGACATCCCTTCACGTATTTAAACACGGCTATCATATCACCTCTTAACAGTCTCTTCTCCTTGAAAGATCTGCCCATAAATATCCTAGCAGCAGCCTCACAATTTTGGTGCTGACAACCATCTTATCATATTGACTGGCAACTCTCTCTAGCATCTATGTTTTCATCAGCTTGGACTTGCTTTGTTGTTGCTAACTGCCCTTGTTGATCTCGAGCTTGCAAGACCTATTGATGAGGGGCTTCTTGAAGGTCTCTCATTCATAGGACCAACATAAGTCAAAGTCTACTTGATGGCATGTAAGAACACAAAGTAATATTTTGGGAAAAAGTTGAGTGGAATGACCTCACTCATTACCTGCCTTAACCATTTCTGCAGCTTCCACACTTTATTGCCTGCACTCCCCAGAGGTTTCCCACCATGCTTTGTAGAGATAAGTTTCAGAAGGTGCATCTTAGCATTTTAAAAGAAGGCTCTGAAAGGCAGTGAAAACTAGGAGCAAAGGAAGTGGCAAGATATTGCAAGCGAGAAGTGTAGGAATGTGTCTTATGCCAGGGAAGGATGTTTATACATTTTGGCCAGTAATAGCGAGAGCTTTGAAAAATTACTTTTTTTGGACTATGTTTTTTTTAGGCATGTGCCAAATTTTTAGGTAGAACTTGCGGTGGGGAGGCACATAGGGCCAGCCAAAACACCCTCTCATTTACTAGTGAAGAAGATGGGAGGAATGGACCAGGAGGAGAGAACAGGAAAAACCTTCACCCTCATTCTTCCTCCATGCAGAGAATGTGCTACGTTACATAACAAGCAATGTAAAGGTCACGCTTTCAGAAAACTTGTTATGAACACCAGGGATTAAATTACTAAATAAATTATATTTTATTTCTGAGCAGGACTTTGATACAACATACGATATCTCTGTTTTATTTTCCATCCGAAAAGCAAACTCACCCATACTACAAGTTCAGGAGAAGGACAAAGAGAAAATAAATACTTTATGGGGTGATGGTTAATTCCTCCTTGAATGCCTTTTCTTGTAGTCTTACTCCTGACTTCTAGATTTTCCTTCCTGGTGGACAAGCAAGAGAAAAGCTTTTAATTGCATTACATTGTAATGTATTGTATTGCTTTATTTATACCCCCCTTTTCTCAAAACTGGGGCTCAAGGCAGCTTACAAAATTTAATTGGTGCTATATAAAGGATTGATTAAACAGTTGCAACCTAATTGTAGAAAGTGATTGGTTCTTGGTTTGATATTTTTCCTGGAAAGCCTGGAAAATGCTGGTGCTGAGCTGCACACATTAGAAAAATCAGAAATTAGTCCTGGATTGCAGCCTAGGTGGCTGGCCAGCCAGTTATCTGTAGCATGCAGAGCAGTGTTCCTATTCTTCTAGGGCTACTTTCATCCTTCACCATCAAGTACTCAATAAAGCCAGGATCTTGTCTACTTCCTTCATAGTTGCCTTTCTTTCTTCCATGCAACTAATGGCTGGTAAAATAGGTCGGGGGGAGGACTTATGATCATGGCAATATGGTCACAATCATGACTAAGTAGTAATTGTGAATTTGGAAGAGTTACCTATATTTACTCATCTGTAAGTGTCACATATTCACTTTAGCTACTTAGCCAGAATTGTGACACTATTGCCATGATTGTAACTCTTTCCCTGCAACCTATTTTACTGGGCATCAGCTGTACTGGGAGAGGACGTCCACTCTGCTAGCCATCAGAATACAGATGAATGATGTTGCTGTCAAATTTTAATTTTAATTAAATTAGTTTAAAATGGTTTCAATCTGTTTTAAAGAATGGTTGACATCTGGTTGGGAGCTTATTTTCTTGTAAACAGTTATTGTTGTTAGCTGCCTTCGAGTTGACCTCGACTCATGGCAACCCTGTGAATGAGATTATATGGTCAAAGTTGAATTGCACCACTGCACAACATGGATATTCTCAGGAGGCAAGAGGAAATGTAGCTACGTCATTGGGATCATTTCACAAATGGATCCAGCAGCGTGGCTCTCACACAGTGTTTCTTGATACACATTGTGTTCCAATGCACAGTATGTCTCATTGCACAATAGGAGCCCCTGTTGCGTGAGAACAGCCCAAACATGTCTGATCAGTGGCTTGATGGATGGACCCTGTGTGCCTCCCAGCTACTGTTGAGCAGTCAGTTGAGTGACATTGTAGAAGTACGTAAAGGGTACCTCCTTTTACATTCCCAGACATGCATATAGTAGCTAGCTGGGTTGTGCCAGGCTATGTCAACAAGAAGATTCTAGCTATATAGTGCTTTATAACATTACAAATTAAATGGGCATTTCCCCCTCAAATTGGGAGGCAGGGAAACCAGCGTTTTGGAAGAATGGTGCATCCATTCCTCCCCACACACACACACACACACACACACATACACCTGAATAAATGCTGCTTAAATTCCCAGAATCTCCCAGCCACCATGGCTATTGGAGTATTTTGGGAATTGTAGTCCAAAATGTCTCACCAGATACCCTCAAGGCACTAGATCTCATCTGCTCTTGGGAGCTAAGCAGGATCAGTCCTGTTTAGTATTTGGATGAGAGACCACCAATGAATACCAGGGGCAGTAAGCTATATTTCAGAAGAAACTAATAAAACCACCTCTGAGTATTCCTTGCCTGAGAAAACACTATGTAATTCATAGGATTGCCATAAATCGACAAGCAACTTGAAGGCACATATACACACACACAGTCCAAAATGTAATATTTCAAAGTTCTGGATAACTGTATTGGCACTCCAAGGTATCAAGCAGACAGAGGTCTTTTCTATCTCTTGCTGCTTGGAGATGCCAGGAATTGAACATGGGACTTTCTTCATCAAGGGCACGTGCTTCATCTCTGAGTTACAGTCTTCTCAAAAGTGGAGGATTGTACCATTTGTTCAATCAACTTTTGCTAATGTGAAAAGAAGCAAAAGGATACCTGAGCAGTTACTCATTAGCAAAAGCACAGTTATCTCACCCACAGAAAAACCATTATATAAAGTTGGCAATTATATGAACAATCAAGTGTACAAACTAATAGATGTATATTATTCTCTAAGCATGGGTTGGAGTGTTGAAAGCCAAGGCAGTCCAATGTGGGTGGCCACCATCACTTCCCCCCATTGCCCTTGTTGCCATTTTCAAGGGAGAAAGTTGTTAACAGCTGCTGATATTACTCTTTTCCTCCTCCCTGCAATTGGTTTCTCAAAATATATGATTGATGATAATATTTCCTCCACCACCACATAGATTCTTATCCCTTCTGCCCACCTGATACTTATCCTATAACTATGCCCATGCATCTGAGAAAGCTCATGCTCCCAGCTTCTTCTTTTTTTTTTTCAGGGGCTATGCAGACAGGCAGGAAAAGGTGACCTGAAGTCACCTTTTCCCTAAGCTTCAGCAACCGCACTGCCTGCCCTGAGGTTGCCCTAAATGGGGATGGAACAACCGCACTGGGAGGAGTCAATGCAGCTTTTCCAAGGCTGTATTGAAGCCCCAGCAACCGCACCACCAGCCCCAAGAATGCCGCAAAGGGAGATGGAGCAACCAAATGGGCCGGCAGCGGCTGCTTTAATATTTTTTCATTCTCTCAAATGCAGGTGCCTGTGCGCAGGAACACATCCCTGTGCACCTGTGCAAGAAACATCCCTGCACACCTGCACAGGACCTGTCATAGGCTAGTATACAATCTGTCATTCTCTGTGTACAAAGGTGTAGAAAGGCATCCCTGCACACCTGCACAGGACCTTTTATAGGGTGGTATACAGTCTGTCACTCTCTGTTTACAAAGGTGACTGAAGTTCGGCATCCCTGTGCACCTGCATAGGACCTGTCATACACCCACATATCATGCAAGGATTCGCTGACCTTCGCTTCCCCCCAAGGAGTGGGTGCAGTAGACAGGTGCCACTGTCTGATTGTGCCACTCTTGGCGTGAAGGAATGGGTTTGTAAACTGAAAAGACACTCCATCGTCCTCCACAAAACATGTCCCACAAAGATCAGGGGGGAGGGGAGAGGTACATGCAAGGGAGATTTGTGTGGTTTGTATGGACAGACTGGATACATGCAGCTGGTGGTCATGCAAGGGACATGGTCAACAGGACACACAGACAAACGTTACTCCAGGAGCAAGCGTATATCCAACAGAATGCATTTGTCATAACAGAGGACAGTTGCTAGGGCACATGTGTAGAGTTACAATTAGGGTTAGAGTTCTAATATTCAAGCGCACCTGCACCAGTGCACCCACACCTGGAAGCAATAGGGTGCTTTAAATTAAAGCTTGCATCGTAGGGTGTATGCTCTGGATCACCAAGTCAATTTCTGCCACACGTACGACAGTGCATTTATACAGACTTTTTCTGGTGCATCAGTGTTGCTGCATATATACACACACATGCGAAGGTGCACATCTTCACCGAAGGAGTGGAAAAAAGCGGCTCCTTCCGCAAATCGCCAAAGGTGCACCGCAAAAGGCTGCCGCCGCACCTTCGGTGACTTTTCCGCCGCAGCGTGTGTGGACGCTGCGGCGGATAGGCATCCTCGGAGCACCGGATGTGCAGAGGGTCCAGTGCTCCGACAATGTCTTCGGGAAGGGGTTGGGGCACCCAGCGTGTGGCTGCCCCTCCCCTTCCTTGCCCTGAAGACGGCGCTTTGCGCCATCTGCTTAGCCCCTTCGTCTATCCATCTAGCACATGGTCTTCCTCTCTTTCTACTTCCCTCCACCTTTCCTAGCATTATTGTCTTTTCTAATGAGTTGTGCCTCGTCGTGATGTGAGGGTCATCATAAATTGGAAATTACTTGAAGGCACACTACAACAAGCAACTGCAAATCCTAGAATTCCATGAGATATTGCCATGGCTGTTAAAGTGAAATCAAAGCGCTATAATAGTGCAGTGTGAGTGGACCCAGAATCTACTACTGATTTTGTGCTTATTTCTGCACCTCCATAACATCTGCTTATGCTGTACAATTCTAAATAAAAAATTACAGTCCTGCCCAAACTTGGCATCTGCAATCAACATCATCCTCAGCTGGCATTGTTTGGGATTAAGCTCACCTCTAAAACCTCAGGAGAGTAACAAGTTCAGAGAATGCTGGAGTATGACAAAGAGGGCTTCTTCTCAGTTCTCCCAAGCAATTTGATCCTGTAAAAAGGCTACCACGAACTTTCCACATATTGTTGTTGTTATTTGCTTTTGACTTGTGGTGATCTTACGAATGAGGGACCTCCAAGAGCCCCAGTCATCAGCTGCTCTTATTGCAAACTCAGAGCCATGGCTTTCCCAATTGAATCAATCCACCAATAATGTAGTCACTCTCTTTTCCTGCTGCCTTCCACTTTACCAAGCACTGTTGTCTTTTCCAATGAGTCATATCATCCCAAGATATGTCCAAAATATGACCGCCTCAGTTTAATCATTTTGCTCAGATCACTGCTAGGGAGAGTTCAGCTTGATTTGCTCTAAGACCCATTTATTTGTCTTCAGCAGTCCAAAGTATCCACAGAAATGTCCTCCAGCACCACCATTCAGGTGAACAGATGCTCTTGCTGTCAGCTTCCTTCATTGTCCAGCTTTCACATCCATCCATACAAATCAGAACTGAGAATCTTATCTAATTCATACATACAGAACTATAACAGAGGCATCTTTTATTGCCATTGAGCAGGAATACCACCTAGGGAGGGCTTTTGGGGAGAATGTGCTATCATCTTTCCCTGTGTTTCAGACCCTGTGTACTTTTTCTTCTGAAGAATTTCCATTTATTATGTGGCGTAAAAAAGTGATAATGTCAGATGCACTTAAAATAGTTTGCTTTTTTACCATTTAATCTTGAATGTTTCAAAGGATTGTCTTTTGAATCTTCTTATGCATCTTCTCCCCATTCTCCAGTGCCATACACACACACACACACACACATATATATATATATATATATATATATATATATATATATCCTGCAGTTTCATGGGGAGGGGTGGGCTGCAAATGGGTGTTGTGGTTTGAGGAGTAGTCATAAGCTGTAGAAAAATTACATTTCTGTGGGAGAAAGTGACATTTAGATTTCCAGATGTTCTGGGTTCAGAATTAGCAGATGTGTCATTAAAAAGCCTAAAACCTCTGCGTGACGTGCTTTAACTCCATTCCTAATAGAGTGGAGATTAAAGGGTCACTTTGGCAATATGTACCAAAGACAAAGGCAGGAGGGGGACCACAGCATGGGGGAGGAACAGTCCAGCCAGCTAAGACTCTGAAGATACTTGGAAATCGTCCTGATCTGACCCTCCTTTAGTCATAATCACATCTTTCTTTATTGGTCGAGCTTTGCTCATAGTACACACAGTCCCCCATGTCAACCAGCATGCCTCTTTACTCACAATGGCACATGACTTTTTAAAACCAGCGACCACTCTCTTGTTTTGGGCATAGTGGGTACGTGTGGAATTTGTGGGTAACAGGAGTGGATTTATCTGGTTGAAAAAAACCACTCTATGCAAAACTGTTGGTAATATATACACAAACAAGCTGCAGTTGTGTACACATATATCTTTTTAAGGTATACCTGGTACCCCTTTGAAGGGCCATTGGTATAGTAGTTTGATTGTTGGACTGGGAGTCTGAAGGACTAGGGTTTGAATCCTCACTCAGCCATGGAAACCTACTGGATCTTTGGCTGCATCTGCATTGTGGAAATAATCCAGTTTGACACCACTTTAATGGCCATGGGTCAGTGCTGTGGAATTCTGGGAACTCTAGTTGTAGCACAGGAGCTCATTGAGAGAGAGAAGGCTAAATGTCTCACTAAACTACAGTTCCCAGAATTCCATGGCATTGAGCCACAGCAATTAAAATGGTGTCAACCAGGATTATTATTACTCAGGAGAAAAGAAACTGGAAACTGAGCTCGGGATAAACGTCTTTCTTTGCCTTACTGCGTGAAGTTGTAGCACTTCAGTTCTCTTCCCATAGGAGACGATTTTAAAAGTGTATCTTTTGTCTAGCTGGAAAAATCCATTTGACAAGATACACACTTTTACAACCATCTCCTGCTAGAAGAGAAGTAAAACACTACATCATGCAGTAAGGCACAGAGAAAGGCACCACTTTCTGTCTCAACCATTTTCTTTTCTCATGGGATAAGGCATTAAGAGGAAGGTCATGGCAAAGCTCCTCTGAAGAAATCTTGCCAAGAAAACTCTATGAGAGGGTACCATAGGTTACAGTTGATCTGAAGACAGATAACAACATGCTTATAATTTTTTAAAGAGAAATACAGCGGGCCCTTGGTATTTGCTGAGGTTTCATTCTAGGACCCCCCGTGGATACCAAAATCCATGGATGTTTAAGTCCCATTAAATACAATGGCATAGTAAAATGGTGTCCCTTATATAAACTAACAAAATCAAGGTTTGCTTTGTGGAATTTATACATATTGTATATTTTTAATATTTTCAAGCCATGGATGCTTGAATCGGTGGATGAAAAATCTGTGAATATAGAGGGTCGACTGTAGTAGCAACAAAATAACGATAGAATACCCCCTTGTGCAAACGTCTCCCTAAAACCCATATGCAAGCCAACGTCAAAGGACAGGGATGTGCTCCTTCAGCCATTTAATGGCTGGGAGAGGTTGGGAGCAGCCACTTCGTGGCCAAGGAAGGGTACAGAGGCACCCAGGCAGGATAGAAGATCTCTGTTGTCAGCTTCCCAGATTTCCAGTGTACTCGATGGAGAATGCAAAATTCAAAGAAGTATGGAATGCAACGGATAATGGTTAGTCTCTTGCATTAGTGAGAAGTTGATTGGTTCATAATAAACACACAGATTTGGACCCCATCAGATATATGGAGAGCATCAGGCCGGGAGAGGCAGGTTTACTCAGAATAAAGTCCCACTGATTTCGGGGGTTGCAGACTGCCAGAAATAGTGCAAATTGAGCCCATTTTTAGGGTTAGGGTTAGTGCTAGGGAATCATGGGAATTGGTGTTTTTTCCCTGAGACTTTGAGCCTTCTCTGTCAGAGAGCTCTGATGCCACAATAAAATACAATTCCCATGATTCCCTAACCCTAACCCTAACCCTAAAAGTGGACTCAATTTGCACTATTTCTGGCAGTCTGCAACCCCCCTTCTTCAATGGGATTTTTCCTTCCTGTGACTGCCACCCTATACTGCACTGCATAATTCCTTGAATTGTCTGCCTTGGGTGGTGGCTGGGGCACATCCCAGGAGGTTGTCTGTGGCCCTGCTTAGCTTTCCTGGGATGCCAGGCAGATGCCTTGGTTGGATGCCAGCTGCTTGTGCAGTCCCTGTGGTGCAGCCCTGCCACTTCTCTGTGCAGCTGCTGCTTGGCTCTCTGCCATCCTGCTGTGATTCTACACATACACACACATGAACACACATCCTCAAGACGCTCCAAATTAGCAAAGTGCACCTTCCGCTGCCAGGATTGGCATCTTGTCACAAAGAACCTCCCCGTTCTAATTTGCTGAAATCCGGCTCCCATTGTTTATGCTTGACTCATAAAATTCGATCTCCTCCTATTAATTTGTTTTGCAAAGCAGGAGAAGAAAAGCTGCTGAGAGAGAGGCACTTCTCCTCTTCTCCAAGGGGACCTGAAAAGGTGGCAGGAAAATGGTGGGGGGGAAACAGGGGAGGAAGCAGAGAGAGAGACAGAAAAAAAGATCTTTCTTTCCTTCCTGCACCAAAGCAGGCGCAAATCATTCCAAAGGACAACCAGCAGCCTAAGCTGCATCCACACTGCAGAAAAAAATCCAGTTTGATACCGCTTTAACTGCCGTGGCTCCATGCTATGGAATTCTGGAAATTGTGGCATCAGAGCAATTCCAGAATTCCATAGCATTGAGCCATAGCAGTTAAAGCAGTGTCAAATCATGGCTCAGTGCTATGGAATTCTGGGAATTGTAGTTTTGTGGCACTGGAGCTTTTGCTTTGAGGCTGACAGCCTTATCGCACGAGAAAACAAAGCCAAAACGGAGCCAGAGAGTAGCACCTTTCTCTGCCTTACCATATAACGTCATATCGCTCCAGTTCTCTTCCTGCAGGAAAACCATTGTCAAAGTAAGCCTTTTGTCGATCTGATATTTCTTGCTAGAAAAAAAGACTCGCTTTGATGACTGTCTCCCCTGGGAAGAGAACTGAAGCTTTACAACGTCATCTGGTGAGGCACAGAGAAAGGCGCTACTCTCTGGCTCTGTTTCTGCTTTCTTTTCTTATGCGATAAGCCTCTGAGAAATTTCTCCTTATAAAAGAAATTTCAGTTACAATAAATTTATTGGCTTAAAGGTGCCATGGGATTCTTCGTTACTGCATTATTCCCAAGCTCTGTGCCCTTCTCTACAGCCCACTGGCTTCTAGATTGCCCTGCTTGACCTAAGAGGAACTGGAGAGGGGACAAATGACCAGGGCTCAAATCCGTACTTGGCATCCTCGGGGAGCTGCCAGTGCCCCAGTGCCATGGCATAGCCCAGATTGCAAAGGGGTGCCCAAGATTCCTAGCACACCAACATTATGGCCCCACTTCCCTAGCAACTTCAGGCAGATAGATGTAGCCACTCTTTTAATTACCCACAACTCCCTCACCTAGCCATGTTCTAGGGCATTCTGGGAGATTGGTTAGATGCAGCTACTTGTTGCCAGCACTGCCAATCTGGGGTGTGACTACCGGAGAGGAAATTAGGGCATTTCCCCACCACCACCACCACCATAAAAATTGTATTTCCTCAATTAAATTTCCCTTCAGTCCCCAAATTTCTAGCAAAACTGAGCAGTTCAGCTCAACAGCTGAGTTGATTAAACTGAGGGATTATTCGCATGATAAAAATAATTGAGGATGAATTTGGGATGAATCTTTGTTGTTCTCACACATCCTGAATGCACTCAATTAAGTTGGGGAATAATCAACATTGGCCCTTTTCCCGAGTTTTTACAAAAGATTTGCATCGTCGGCTATGTGAACAATGATGCGAACAGACCTGGATAAACTTGGGATTAAACTCTCCACTCCTTTAACATGTTTCAAATGCATTGGCATCATCAATAGCCCACTCAGTCAAGAAAGCATCATCCCTTTCCTAGCAGAACAGCTGCTGCTGGGGACAAAAGAAGAAAGAGAGAGGAAAAGGGGGAGCGGAAAAGGGGGAGCGGAAAAGGGATGCTAACCCCCCTTTGTCTAGCTGAGGGGTGCTGGGGGTGCGGGGACTAGGAAAGAGTGCCTGCACATGTGAGCAATTAAACTCGCAGAGATGCAGAGCGATGTGGTTCCCAGAAAGATGCGGTTCCATAGTGTGAATAACAAACCCGGAATGCATGAATGAGGTTATTAGCATCGTTCCAGTAAAAAAAAAATAATAATAATAAGACGTGTGAATGAGACCTGAGACTCTCCTACTGTGGCCATATCATGAGAAGACTTGACTCACTAGAAAAGAGAATAATGCTTGGGAGGGTAGAAGGCAGTAGGAAAAGAGGAAGAACGCATTCCAGATTGATAGACTTAATCAAGGTTGAGTTTGCAAGAGCTGGGCAAGGCTGTTGAGGACACGGTGATGTGGAGGTCTCTCATTCATAGGATTGCCATAAGTCAAAATCGACTTGATGGCAGTTCACAACAACAAATAGATACATTCAGCCCTCCATATCAGCGGGGTTCTGTTCCAGACCCCTCTGTGTGGATACCAAAAAGTGGGGGATCTCAAATCCTATTATTTTCTATGGATGCATGACATGTATGACAATGTTTGCATGGCCCCATACACATGCACTATTGAGATTAATGGGGCAGGGCCATCTGTGGATGCTCAAATCTGTGGATGGCTAGTCTATTGATACAGAGGGCCAACTGTAAGTGCATTTTAAAAACTGAGGTTTTTTTTAAAAAAGTACATTACAATCTGTTGGAAATGCCTCTCATGGCCAAAAGTGGAAATAAAATAAAGAAGCCACAATTTGGCAATACATTTCTTAGCATCAATCAAAATGTCATAAGTGAGGGGGAAAGCCTTTGAGCTAGATCAGGCAATGTGGATTTTCAAGGGATGGCAATGCTGCTGTCTCTGTTAAGTGACCAGGTGCAGATGATGGCTTTTCTTTTTCCCGGTCATTGCCCCGAGCTCCCCCAACCTAAGTGTGCGGTTACCCCCGTATTTACAAAGAGTCATATGTTGCCATGTCTCACAGCGCTGGCCCAGAGATCTCCAACTGAAGCAGTCATGCATCAAAAAACCCTAAAGGGATAAGGGGGAGGTGGAGATGTCACCGTCCAAATTTCCCTCCTGCCGTGGCTCAGCTGTTTTGGTTCAATCCTTGGTCTTTTCCTTCTCTCTCTCTGAAAGCAGAATGGGCTGCCTTGGGTTGGACCTCTCACTTAATTGCAGAGCCACACTCTTTACCCACCCATAGCTGCTCTTCTGTGTTTGCAGTGGGCCATTTGTAATAAGATCTTTATCAAACATTGTAGTTTGCCAACAGGATATCAGCCTGCGTGACTTCCAGTTCTGTGAACTGCCTGGCATATGGTAGATTCTGGCCTGTGTGGATACCACCATGGTCTAAGGCAGAGGTCGGCAAGTTTCACTTACCTGGGGCCGGGCCGGGGGTTCCCTGGTGTTCCACGAGCCGATGGTGTGGAGGGGGAATGGCGGCGCGTGCGCTCATGCACAGTACACCAAAAGTACTGTGCATGCACACTCACACTCGCACATGCGCAGTACTTCCAGAGTACTGCGCATGCGCGAGCAAGTCGCGGTTGCCATTTTGGAAAACAAAATGGCGGCCACAACACGCGCGGCAGCGGCGCGGTGGTAGCGCGCGGGGCGGGGGCGGCAGCGGCAGGGGTCGGCGGAGGCCAGTCCAAAGGCCTCAGGGGGGGCGGACGTGGCCCCCGGGCCATAGGTTGCCGACCCCTGGTCTAAGGGGTCATTCAGATGTCATTGTTGGGGTTTTTTTTTTTAGCATGACAATGCAAATCATCTCATTCATCCCAGGTTTGTTATTCACACTATGGAACTACATGAATGCACATCTCTGCAAGTTCTGTTGCTCACGCATGCCTGCATTCAAATAAAGATGGAGTCGACTATGCAAATGCATTTGGAACATGTTCAAGGCATGAAGTGTTTTATCCTGGGTCTTTTCGGGTCTATTTGCATTGGTTATTCACACTACCGACAATGCAGATCTTTATTAAAAACTCGGCAAAAGATCCGATATTGATTATCTTGGAATAAGTGGGGGGTTTGGCAGCCCCCCAAAAAAACTTAATTAAAAACTTAATCTGAAGATGCCAGCCACAGATGCAGGCAAAACATCAGGAATAAATTCTTCTAGAACATGGCCTCACAGCCCAAAAAACCCACAAAAAACCCTATTAATTGGGTGCATTCAGGATACGTATGAATAATAGAGATTAAACCTGGATTCATCATGGATTATTTTCACCATCTGAGTAACAGAGAACATCTTCAAATAGAGGACTGCCATGCAGTTGCCATAGAGAAAGGGATTAGGAGGCATTTTGCCTGAAGAGAGTGTGTCCTTCCAGTGACCCAAACTCTCTCTCCATCCCTTTGGGATCAAGAAGGAGAGACCACATTTTGCAAGGGGAAGGCATAGTGGGATGCAGGGAACCTGGCTGTAATTTTAAAGTCCTGCCTTTGGAGGATTGATGCCAGTTTTATTTAGCTCTGCTCTGGGCAATCCTTGCAAATGAGTCAACCTGTGAAGGTAAACATTGCTTTTCCTCTCCTCCAGGAGACAGAGCAATCCTGCCCTTTCCCAAACTATAATCTAAGGTCTTGTAAATGAAGCCATTTCTTTTGCCAGCTCTTATAGGCAGAGTGTATACATACACAGTTTCTTGGCTGCCCTGTCCCATTCCTAAATTAATTTGCACAACAGAAAACATGATTGATTTCAGTAGAGCTTATTTTAAATGAAGTATGCTTTGGCATGCAAGCTGCCCGAGGCAGATATAGGATGGGGAACACCTGGCTTGACAACAATACAAGTGAAAGGGATCTAGGAGTCTTAAAGGTAAAGGTAAAGGTATTCCCCATTGAGAAGGTGGTCAAGTCATGTCCAACTGTCAGAGGCGGTGCTTATCTCTCTGTTACTAAGCCGAAGAGCCAGCATTTTGAGAGACTACTCTTGTGATCATGTGGCCCCCATGATTGCACAGAACACTGTTTACCTTCCCACTAAGAAGTGGTACGTATTTATCTACTTGCATTTGCATGCTTTCTAACTGCTAGGTTGGCAAAAGCTGGGTCTAGTGATAAGAGCTCACCCCATCATGCCGCACCTGGGCATTGAACTGCCAACCTGCCCATCTTGCAATCAACAGAGTCAGCATCTTAACCACTTGAGCCATCGCATCCCTAGACTAGGAGTCCTAGTAGACAACAAATTGAACATGAGTCAGTAGTTTGAAGCAACAACTAAAAAAGTCAATGTGATTCTAGGCTGCATCAATAGAAGTATAGTGTCTAGATTGAGGGAAGCTGGGTATGTTTAGGGAGCTGGGTATGTTTAGCCTGGAGAAGAGAAGGTTAAGGGATGATAAGATAGCCCTGTTTAAATATTTGCAGGGGTGTTATATTGAGGATGGAGCAAGCTTGTTTTCTGATGCTCCAGAGAATAGGACCCAGAACAATGGATGCAAACTACAAGAAAAGAGATTCCACCACTACATTAGGAGGAACTTCCTGACATAAGAGCTGGTGGAACACACTCCCTCAGAGAGTGGTGAAGTCTCGTTCCTTGGAAGTTTTTAAACAGAGGCTGGATGGCCATCTGTCAAAGGTGCTTTGATTGTGTATTCTGGCATGGCAAGGGGTTGTGGCCCTTGTGGTCTCTTCCAAGTCTATGATTCTGTGATTCTGTGTGTGCATTTACAAAAGAGAGCATATGAAGGAGAGATCTTTCATCTCAGTCTTGCTCTCTCTATAACATTAACCATTCTAAACATTGCTGAGCAGAGAGATCCTGCCCTACCTGCAGCAGAAATGCCTTGGCCTTGTTGTGGCAGGCAATTTGAATGTAAATGTTTGTGGTTTTGCAGTCTCAAGAGTGGACTAGAATTCAAAAAGAGACAGAAGGGAAGAACATTAGCAGGCAAGAGGGGAAGAAAGCCATGTGCAGAAGGAGGGTTGGGGTGAGGTTAGAGATGACTGGGCAGTCCAGAAACTAGATGGAGCAAGAATAAAACATTGGTGATTCCTTTCTGTGCAGCCCCCTGGCTACATGTTGAGTCTCCCTTATCCAAAATGATTGGGACCAAAAGTGTTTTGGATTTTGGGTGGTTTTTTGTCTTCATTTTGGAATATCTGTATTTGCATATATGTACTTAATGGGATCTTGGAGAAGGGGTTTCATGTACATCTTATACCTATAGGCTGAAAGTAATTTTATACAGTATTTTTAATAATTTTGTGCATGAAGCAAAGTCTGTGTACATTGAATCATCAGAAAGTGAAGTTGTCACTGGGGGAAAGCAGACGGGCGGCACGGGGCCGGCCCAGGAAGCTGCACCGCGGGGCCGAGGCATCCGCATTCCTCGGCCCTGCGGCGCGGCTTCGCCGCCCCTGGAAGGAGTGCTAAAATAGCACTCCTTCCACAAGTCGCTGAAGTTGCGCCGCAAAAGGCTGCCGGCACACCTTCAGCGACTCTTCCACCACAGCGTGTGTGGATGCTGCGACAGCAAAGCATCCTCAGAGCGGCGGATGTGCGGAGGGTCCGGCGCTCCAATGATGTCTTGGGGAAGGGGTTGGGGCACCCACCGTGCGGCTGCCCCTCCCCTTCCTTGCCCCGAAAATGGCGCTTTGGGTTTAGACTATTTTGGGTTTAGACTATTTTGGATTTTGGAATTCCAGATAAAGGAGACTCAACCTGTAGTGCTTTCTTCCAGGAAAACCTACCTATCACCCATACCTGTAGTAGAGAAAGAAGAAATAACAGCATTTTAAAAGAACAGTTGTGCAGTTATCTCAAGGTACTGTTTTGACATCTCCTCTTTATTTGTGGGGTGGGGAGAAGTATTCAACTGGAGAGCTAGGCTGGAATTCATAATCACAATTATGAAAGCAGAATCTAGAGTTACAAATTTGTAACTGATTCATATTCACAATCCCTACTTATTCAATAGTGTAGGGAATATGTAAGGGTTGCAAAAGTTCCCTCAACCTGACTTACTGGGCAGCAACCACTGTGAGCAATAGGACTCTGGTTTCCTGTCAATTAGGACAAGCAGACTGGCATTTCCACTCTCCTTGTGTGAGCAATCTCTGATGTGACTCTCAGAAGTAAGAATCCAGTCACAATTCCTCCTTGCATTGGAAACATCAATTTGCTGCATCCCGATCAACCGGAGAACAGACCTCTATTGCTCACAACTTCTGTTGCTGTTTAGTAAGTCAGGATTAATCCATAAAGCTGGTAGAATTCCAGGTGGAGTTTTCTGTGTGTAGAATGGCAGCCTCAGGTTTATTCTCTGATATATCAAACAGGTGGAGTATGGAAACTGCCTTAGGCAACACTTTAGAGTACCATAAAGTGATTTAACTGTTAGATGAAGACTCCAAGAGACCAGGGAGATTATCACATGCCTTAAATAATACTCCTTACCTCTCCCAAATGTAACTCTAATTCGCGCTGCAGCCATGTTTTATTGCACGGCTTTTGCAGCGAAATCTGACTTCAGAGTAAATCCCCGCTCCGATGCAAATTGAGAAATGCGTTCCAGCGGCCATTTTTCTAAGTCAGAACCAACTTGGAAAAATGGCCACCAGGGCACGTTTCCCAATTCACATTGGAGCGGGGATCTACTCTGAAGTCAGATTACATTGCAAAAGCCATGTGATAAAACACGACTGTAGCATGAATTAGAGTTAAATTTGGGAGAGGTAAGGAGTATTACTTAAGGCATGCAATAATCTCCCAAGATCCAAATCCCCACTCAGCCATGGAAACCCACTGAGTGATCTTGGGCAAACCATACTTTTTCAGCCTAAGAAAAAGCCAATGGCCAAATCATTCTGAATAAATTTTGCTAATAAAGCCCTGGGAGCGGGTCAACACATGTCAAAGTTGACTTGAAAAAGGACTTTACAACAGCAGCAGCAGCAACAACAGCAGCAACATTGGGTATAGCTAAAATAAAGCAGTAGCAGTTTATTTAAACATTAAAAAATCATCAGTTTTAAAAACAGTTTTAAAAAAGCATTTTAAATATAACAGATGAGGACGAAAAGAAAAAAATTATAACATCACCACCACCATCCCACACCCCTCTTTGCAAACCAACAAATGGCCAAAAGCCTGTCTAAATACTTCCCCTTCCCTTTTAAATTATCTCAGACTATTTGAGCTATCTAAAAATAAAGCTGATTATTAAATATTGGTTACTGGGTGTTACCCAAAATGCTAGTGTGTCCCGGGAAGACGTCCACAAATAATATTTAATACATTCAGGGGAATTTTAATAGCTCAGATAAAATATATCTTTGGCTTGGTCAACAGTCAGTCTTGGGATCAACCCTATTTATACCGGTTCCAAATCACACAAAACTCCGGAGGCAATTCCAAATAGGTTTTGTAATTTTTTAAGAAAGCAATCAACACCCACCCACAAACACACACTCATGCACACACACAAGAACAAATGAAGCACAGTGGGAGAAGGTGAATAGTGGAGGCCTTGCTAATGGTGATACGTTACCAATCTTGAGGTATGGTTCAAATTGATGGCTGTCTGGATGGAGAGGGTTCAATAGCCGCCTAGGCAAGTGGGGTGGATGACGTATTGAGGAGCTTAATAGAACTGACAGAATGTCTGCACAATTACAAACTAGACTAAATTGCTAGTGTCTAGGTCGGGTAGGCAACCTTTCCCCTTTAAGGGCCGAAGGACTTCAGCTCCCAGAATCCCAGGAGCTATTGGCCAACGTGGGACTATTGGCCAACATGGCTGAGGCTTCTGGGAGCTGAAGTCCCTCGGCCCTTAAAGGAGAAAGGTTGCCTACCACTGGTCTAGGCGGTTATATATATATATATATATATATATATATATATATATATACACACACACACACACACTGAAAATCGTGTCCTGGGACAGTGACCTTTGGGATGAATGGACTATCTCGCTGCTAAATAATTTTCCAGAGGATAAGAATGATTGGGAGCTGTAGTAAATGTTTGGATGATTGGTGTGAATATCTCAGACAAAAGAAAACCCCTTGTGGCCGAAGAAGCATCCTTTGCCAGTGTATGCACAACCATCTCTCTTGGCTAGAATCCCGTCATTGCCCTCTGTAAACAAAAGGGATTGTTTTGATGCTTTGGGTGATCTCAATCTGGTGGGTGCCTTGCTTAATCTCTTGCTAGAGCAAACTGGATTTCTAAATATGGTATGGCTGGGTTTCTGCCTTGGGGTCGCCTTTCCAGTTCACTCACTGGTCACTCACTCTGGCATCCCTTTTAATATTACATTGATATCAAATATGAGGGGTGATTGGGGACCTGGTCTTGTGGTAACATGGGGTTGATCATTAGATGTTGCAAGCTTCCCCGAATGGTTTCTCACAAAAAGTGAGGTGTAAATAAGCTAAATTAAGGGTGAGAATCATGCAACCCTCTAGCCATTCAGTGCTATTTTTTATTGGTGTTATTCTTATTGATTAATTTAGGACACTAAAATTGAGTAGCCCTCTGTAGAAAAATAATCTAGAAGATGATAGCTGCCTTCTCATGTACACATAGTTCAGGATCATCCGAGTCCTTGCTGTTTCCAGGACAAAACCTCAGACTCAGGGACAGGAAATGTCTTGAAGTGCTATGCACTAAAATACCAACTGCAATTGCTCATAGCTTGTCAAATCAACAATGCACACAGAGAATATATTTTCCTGTTTGGAAATTAGGAAAGAAATCTTAACTAAAGGGTCTGTTCCCAGAAATAGATGAAATTAGGGGATTGTTCCTTCCCACTTACTTTGAGAAACAGGATAAAGAACATTTCATTCAGCCTACTTGCTTTTAGTTAAAAAGTAGATAACAGCAGAGCAGACCAGAGAGTGAGCTCTGGTGTCACAGCAATTGGGAGGGAAGGAGGAAGTTAAGTAAATAAATCTTCTGGAGAGTCTTTGCAAGTTGCAGCAAGAGATGAATAAATCCTTGTAAATCGTAGCAAGCTGGCACTCTCCTAAGGTGAACTTGAAATTTGCACACAACCCTTTTCTTTTGGCCACTTTAGCATTTTACATTTCTGTACTGCTGCAGAGTGAATTCAACACTCTCTAAGCAGTTTACAATCTGTAAGCCAATTGCCCCCAACAAGCTAGGCATTCATTTTACCAACTTACAAAAGGATGGAAGGCTGAGTTAACCTGGAGTCCTCTGGGATCGAACGCACAATGTTGTGTCTGCAGTACTGGCATTTAACCATTGCACCACCAAGGCTCATTGGTCAGAGCTGAGTCCACCAAAACTGGAGAATTTGCACCCTCAACTCTTAACTGGGGATGACCCACATAAATTGGGGAGTCCAGGACAGGCCTTGAGAGGTAGCAACCCTGTGTAGACATTTATATAGGACTGAAGAGGCACAGGAGAATATTTGGGTAGAGGTGTGGAAACAAAAATTGTTAAATTACAGTTGGGGTAGGCAAAGTGTAGCCCTAAGGCTGCATGTGTTTCCCAAGGCTGTTTTTGTGGCCATTGACACCTCTAAATCCCCCTTTCACTGGCTAAAATGGACAAATTGCCTCTCCTGGAAACCTCCTGGAGTTGAGGTTTTTTTGGGGTATGCTTTTAATGTTAAACAGTGGTGGTGGGCTGCAACCTGTTTAAAAAGTGAATTTCCTCTCCTGAGAGACTCCAGAAGAAGCAATTCTCTTTTAAAGAGGCTGCAGGAGCTCCTTGCACTGTTTAACACACGCACACGCACGCACGCACACACACACACACATGTGGCAAAAGCAGAAATAGATTTCTCGTCACTTCCCCCTCCCTACACACACTTTTAGGGAGGCACAGTCCTTTTAGCCCCAATGGGTTTCAAGGACAGAAAAATGGCTCCCAGACCCACCACAGGTTTCCATCCCTGTTTTAACAGGCTGAACATTTGAAATAGTTTTAGTTTTGCATTTTTTTTTTAATGAAAAAGTGTCAGCATGGCATTCTGCAATTTTGGACCGATATGTTCCCTATTACTGGATGTTAGCTAAGTAGCCAACTCCTATGGCAGTCCGTGAATTTTTGAAAGTCACCCATATGCCCACAAAAGGCGTGGGAAGAGAAGAGGGGGCAGTGGGTTGCCTGAGGCATACTGGCATGGCTGTGTCCATCCATATCCACCCCCTCCTGAGTTCAGCCACCATCTCCTGCCACCTATGCTGAGGGCATCCAGTAATTCCACATCTCTTCTCTTCTGTTTGTGTAAATGTCACTCTTCACTGCAGGGAACTGGGGAAATGTTTTCCAGGACATTGTGCTGACTGCAGCCAAGCAGGGAGCATAGAATTCTTGTTGTCTCTCCCCAGATCTACCCCAGAGAACCAAGCTTGAGAAGAAACAGAAATCAAAGCAAATAGAAAAAGGGATGCACATTGGGGTGAATATAACCACAGCAAAGCTTGTACACTGCCATATTCTAAATTAGCTGTCATTTGTAAACAGCTCATTGCAAGCAGAGAAAGGAGCTCAGTGTGCTGAATCATCAATAAATCAAGTTAAAGGTGCTGAAGCAGGGAGCAGGGAGAATCTCTCTCACACACAGACATGACACTTTGTGAACGCCTCGTGGAGAGAAATTGCAGGAGCAGATCTAGAACAAAACCATATGTGAGCTTTCTCTCTGAAACACAGAAGAACAGCAAGACAGTACACATTAAGATAACGCAGCATTTGTTTATTTTACACACATGTTCTCCATTTGCCCACTTCATTTCTAGTGACGGGTAAGAGACAGTGAGTGGCACAACAGCGGTTGGAGAGGCAAGGTGCATAGAGAGGGGCATGGCTTAGTGTGAAAGTGCATGCTTTGCAAGCAAAAAGCCCAATAAACCCACAAAAAAAAAAAAACCTATAAAAAGTCCCAAGTTTAATACTCCAGCTGACACCCCCCCCCCAAAAAAAAAATCATGGGTAACAGATGCTGGGAAGTAACATTTGCTGGAGAGCCAACCTTGGTCAGAGTAGAAACAATACTGGGCTTGACTGATGGTGGTCTGGCTCAGTGAGCATGAAATGTGTCCTTTTGGATTAGACAGAATTCTAATTCTGAGAGCTTTTTTCTGAAAAGAGGAAGAGGGAATGAAGATTTAAGAGTGGAATTATTTGGTATCATAAGACCCCATGTGGTATACTGACCTGAGTGTTGGATTAGGACTCCGAGAGACCAGGGTTCAAATCCTTGCTCTGCCATGAAAACTACTGGGTGGCCCTGGACAAATCACATTCTCTCAGCCTTAGGGGTAGGCATTGGTTGTCCCTCTCTGAATAAACCTAAGAAAGCCCTAGGATGTGTTGTTGCTATGTGTCTTCAAGTTATTTCCAACGTACAGCAACCCTAAGGTGAACCTATCATGGGGTTTTATTGACAAGATTTGTTCAGGGGAGGTTTGCCATTGCCTTCCCCTGAGGCTGAGAGCATGTGACTTGCCCAAAGATCACCCAGTGGATTTCATGGCTGAGCGGGGAATCGAACACTGGTGTCCAGAGTTGTAGTCCAACACTCAAACCACTACACCACACTGGCTCTAGATAGGGTCACCATAAGTCAGAGTTGACTTGAAAATACATAACAAGAATAACAAACATGCTATTATGCAAGGATCATTAATAAATGGCCCTCCAGTTGTCATAGGGCTATACGTCCCATCTTACCCAGATAGGTTAGACAGTTTTGAAGCCTGATGGGAATTCCAGTCCAAGAACATCTGGAAGGCAAAAAAAATCCCCATCCCTCCCTCTGTAGCATGTTTCTGTTCATGGTTAAATTCATGAAGGTATCCTCCAAATTGGTAGTAATTGGTTTGCAGTTTTACAGGATTGAATGAATGCAAGGACGAACTCCTAATGGAACAACCTAACTGGCCTGAAACCAAGAGATCTGTGAGTAGGTGAGGGAAATACAGTAAGCTGAATGGTAGATGAGAGGCTCAACTGAAGCTCAGCTTCTGTTGCTCAACCTCAGATAGCTAAGAAGACCACTGGGGTTCAGCCTTAGAGTAATATTATTGCTCATTTCCACAGCCTAACAAAATAATAATTAAAAGTGTCTTGGAGTGTTTTCAGAGTGCATTTCATTACCCATCAAGCAGACCATACATGTTTTAGATAAGGGGACAACACTTCGAGGCAGAGCTTGAGCTACAAACCTGCAAGCCAAACTACACAGTGGCCAGCATCCTGTTACATATGTAAGTCCAAAGCATGCTTGTATATGTTTATTTTGTCCTTGCGGAGGTTGGTATTCCCTTTCTCCCTCCACAACATCTATAGCATGCTCCCTCAGACTCACTGTTTTGTTATGATAGCCCCAACCATTCATTGTGTAGTAGTGAAAAGTGTGTGTGTATGGGGGTGTGTGTGTGGAATCAGAGAAGTATCTGTGTCCCCATAGCTAGATACATCATCAACCAACAGAAAGATCTAAGTAGATCTTAGAAGATAATGCCATTGGTCTACATCTGGTGGCTATGGGGACATAGCCAGATGCTTCTCCAGTTCTCCCACCCCAGCTCTCTTAACACCCACAGAATGGCTATAAAGGGTGGGCTACTGCAGCAAAACAGTGAGTCCAGCATGTGGTGAGTGGGGAGCCATGGTGCACTTCCACCTGCAGTACTTTTATATTACACTTGATGACGTACGGGCCTTTGCAGACTGCCAGAAATAGTGCACATTAAATTGAGGCACTGCCCTGGCTCAGTGCTAAGGGAATCATGGGAACTGTAATTTATTGTGGCACCAGAGCTCTCTGACAGAGAAGGCTTAATGTCCCAGAAAAAAAATACAATTCCCATGACTCCCTAGCACTGAGTCAGGGCAGTGCCTCAATTTAATGTGCACTATTTCTGACAGTCTACAAAGGCTTGTAGGAACTCAGCCAATATGCTAAAATAGGCAGATGCCCCAGCATGGCACTGCCCTTCCAAGGTGGTGAGATTGCATGCTCCCAGGAAGCAAGTGGCTATACTGACATGAACAATACTACTTTTAGGGTATTCCAGGTCAGACAGGCTTTTGCTGAGGAACTACACTAAGGGCCGTTGCAGACCGGTCTAAAGGGTCAGCCTGGGGGTGGAGTTGGAGCAGGGCAGCCATACATCAGCCACCCCAACTCCACCCCAACCCTGTCCTGATGCCGCACACCTGTTCGCACAGTGCACGGCATCAGGATGACCTTTTGGTGCAATGTGCGCACACACTGCACCAAAAGGGCGCAAAAAAGCTGCCGCCGTGGCTGAAAAGGCGACCTTTTGCCACCCCCAAAAGGAGGAGCATTTTGCCGCTTTTTTGGAGGCAGCGAAAAGGAGGATCGGGGCCACGGTGTGCGGTTGCCATGGCCCTGATCCGCCACTCCCAGGTGCGGATTGGAGCCGCCTCTTTAGGCCGGTCTGCATTGGCCCTAAATGTGTCAAACAGCTGCTGGGCAGCAGCAGTAGTGGTGAGTGATACTGGCAGAAGTTCTCTCAGAGACAACGGCAGTGGCACCATAGCTAAAGCATATTAGTACTGCGCAGAGGGAGGCACTGTAAATCCCAAAACAGAAACAAGAGACAGTGCTGGAAGATGAAACAGACACATACAAACCCAGGTTGAAAGGCACTCATCTATCTACTGGGGAATAGCAGAGAACAAGTGTGACTAGTGCTGGGTCTAATAGTGCAGCTGTACCCAAGCCAAAAGGTTGGTTAGCTGCTAACATGCTCAGAAGTAAAAGGATGGTCTGAAGCTGAGCAATGCATGTAATAGGAACAAGGAATATAAGAAGCATGACTCAAAGGAAGCTAGAAAAGTAAAGCAAGAAATTGAACATACAAAAATTGCAGTATTTATAGAACGAGCGAGCTAATGTGGACAGGGGTGGGATATTTTCCACCATATAATTACAGTGTTTTAATTAGAAATGATGATCTAAGAATATGGTAGCATTGCAGGGTGAGTCTCCCTTATCTGAAATTTCAATATCTGAAATATTCCAAAACCCAAAACATTTTCATGGGTGGTTGAGACAGTGATACATTTGCCTTCTGATGGTTCTATGTACACAAACTGTGTTTCGTGCACATTATTTAAAATATTGTATAAAATTACCTTCAGGCTATATGTATAAGGCAGATATGAAACATAATTTTGTGTTAAAAAGGGGGTCTCATCTTCAAGATATCTCATTATGTATGTATATGCAAATACCAGTATTCCAATAAAATAAAATCCAAAATTCCTTTTGTCCCAATCATTTCGGATAAGGGAGACTCAACCTGTAATAGTAATGCATTATGTAGCAAAAGCAGTCAGGGGATACAATGTAAAGTCTGAATGAATAATAACAATAACACTTGATATAACCATAAGCCAAGTTTATCATAGACAATTGGAATGCAAATGTAGGAAACAGAGCAGAATTAAACATTGTTGAAGAATTTGGCCTAGGATCAAGAAATGAAGGAGAGAAACTTACTGAGTTTTGTGATGCCACTTTTTTTTTTAATTGCAAACACATTCTTTTGTGTGAAAAACACTGGATAACTGATACAGAAATCAAATGGACTACATAATTGAAAGCCAAAGAAATGTCAAAAAGCTCAATTCTTTCTACCAAAACAAGACCAGGACAGAACTGTGGTACAGTCCATAAACTACTAATATCAAAAATTAGAATAAAGCTAAAGAAGTTCACAGAAGTATAAATCACAGTGTAAATATACATGGATTTGATTACCGTAATATGTTCTCTCTAGGAATCAGTAAGTCCTCTAGCATGATTCTGCCAAAAGTTGTGCTGGAGGACCTAGCGATTCCTAGAGAAAACACTTATCTGGGCATTTGTAGGTCCTCCAATGCAATCTTATGGTTAAGTTCCAGAAGATGTTGACCATAGAGTTGCCCTGGAGAACCTAGAGATTCCTAGAGAGATGTTCTCTGGGGTTAAAAAAAAGGTGGTTGTTTTTTTTATTCACAGTTTTTCCATTTTCATGGGGCTCCTGTGCCCCTAACCCCAGCAATGTGGGGTTTTTTTGTATTTATTTTAACTTAATAAATTTTTTTGTTAACTTAAAAACCCAATAACTTAGCATCAATAGGAAAATGGCATAAAACTTTCAAAAACTCCCATCAAAAACCCTCTTAAAATGGCCCCAAAAATAGTACTTTTACCTCTGGGTGGACAAAGAGCACCTCAACCTGGGATTGCCGGGCTACAGCTCTCAATATTCCTCATCGATGGCTTTGCTAGCTTGGGCTGATGGGAGTCATAGTCCCACACAATATGAAGGGCCACACATTACTCACCTCTTCTTTAAACCATTAAAGTAGCATTGTTCATACTTTTGGAAGGCGATTCCATTCTTCCCCTGAAAAGAAGCAACACATTGCAAATACTTAAATCATATATAATTTGTTTCTTCCAAGCCTTGCTCTTTCATTCTATACCTTCAATATTTGTAATCTTGTTTTTATAAATCCTGGAGTCATCACCAGGCTGGCTTGTAAGCCCAAGTCATTGAAAGTCATTGAAATGTTCTGCGACAGAGAAGCAGACTCCCTCTCCCATGTGCTCAGAGTCTAATACAGCATCTCTGGCTAAACCCTGAGATTGATATTATGACTCAGATGAGCTGCACATAATACGATTAGTAGATGAACTATTGCATTTGTCCCATTAAGATCATCACCTGCAGGGACAGGGGCAAGGGAAGGGTAGAGGCTGATGCTGGTACTTGGGGTCAGTTAGGTGGTTTAGGGAGAGGCATCTACTACTGGAACTCCCAGTTAGGGGACTGGAGGAATTTAGAGATGGATGTGGGTGAAACAAGCTGCAGCTTAATCCAGACAAGGCAGATGTACTTTGGGTTGGAAATCTGCTGATCTGGATTGAGGGATTCATCTGGCATGGGGTGAGATTGCTTAATCACTACCCGCATGAAGGGTCAAGTCCATAGCAGGGTGGCAGAAGGCAGAGATGCCTTCTGGTGCCCTTTCACACTACACTATTATTCCACTTTAACTTCCTGGTTTTATAGTCTGGTGAAGCAGTAGAGCTCTCTGGCTAAGAATTCAAAATATCCCTCAGTAAACTGGAAATATGGAGCTAGCATGGAATAGTGGTTTGAATGTTGGACTACGACTCTGGAGACCAGGGTTCAATTCTCCAACTCAATCATGAACCTTGGGCAATTCACACTCTCTCAGCCTCAGGGGAAGGCAATGGCAAACCACTTCTGAACAAATCTTGCCAAGAAAACCCTGTGATAGGGTCGCCATCATTTAGAAACAACTTGAAGGCACACAACAACAACAACAACAACAACAAACTGGAAATGCTAGGACTCCATAGGATGCAACCATGGCAGTTAAAGTGGATTCATAGCCCTATGTTTGTGTTATGTGAAATGGCCCTTGGATACATCACTGAATCTGGAGAAGGATAGATGATGCCAGGAATCTTTTGTAGCATCCTCAGTTGCTATAGGGGTAATGGACCTGGCCTTGATGGCACATGCTCTAACAATATCCAGACAAAACTACTGTGAAATGTCCTTCATGGGGCTGCATCAGAGATGGAGAATCCTTGACCAGCTAGATATTTTGGACTACAGCTCCCACAATCCCTTGCCACTGGCTATAGTGGGTGCAATATCTGGGAATTGGTCCAAATCACTGGAATGTGGTTCCACACTCTTGCAGTAGCGCAGGGGCAGCCAGCCAGATGTTTCACTGCATCTCCCATCAGTCCTAATCAGGAGTAAGGAATGGTGGAAGTTGCAGTCTTTTATTGTATTGCTTGCTGCTACATAGTTGAACAGTAATTTAACAGATTTATTTAAAAATGATTTAAACTTAAAAATTATTTTAGAATTTGTTGATACTGAATTTTATCATTTTATATATAGTAAATAGGAACATTTTGGTTTCAAAGCATGGCTGACAATTATATTAACAAGCACATAAATCAATGATGGACTCAAAGAGGTAATGGACTTAGGCACTTAGGGAGGTGGTAAAAACTCAATATCACCCCTACCTATATGATGGAACAATCCATAATGGAACTGAAATTAATGATTATGGGGGAGGAATTCTCACATTCATTCTTCTGACTGAGATTTTCTTTAAAATCAGAACATACAGTCTCCAGTTTGAATTGTGTTGCAGCTGTTGTAACTGTGGATTGTGTTAGACTTAACAGTTTAAAATACCAAAGCTACTCAGATTATATAATTTATTTGCCGCGTCCATGGTTTGTAACTAGCGGCCAGCATAGTGTAATGATTTGAGTGTTGGATAGGACTCCGGGAGACCATGGTTCAAATGGTCAATATCTTTTGTGAAACGTAGTGCCCAGAACTGGATACATTATTCCAGGTGAGGTCTGACCAGTTGCACTGGTTTTTGACTGAAACTTTTACGCTGTTGATTTATGAACCACTAACCCCTAGATCTTTTTCAAATTTACTGCTCTCAAGCCAGGGGTCATCCTTGAGCCCCAATTTTGGGAGAAAGGAGGGATCACCATCACCTTATATTTGTGCATTTCATTTTTCCAGGCTTAATGTAGTGTCTTACATTTCTAGCTGTTGAAATTCATTGGGTTAGTTTTAGCCAGGTCTCCAATCTATTAAAGTAATTTTGAATCCTGGCCCTTCCCTCTGAAGTATTAGCTACCCCTCTTAATTCGGTTTCGTCTGCAAATCTGATGAGCCAGATCACGTAGACAGATGTTTGTAGGACCGAACCCTGGATATAAATGATTAGTGGGAAGCATCCCACTAATCACTTAGGAAGCATTGGTGAAGACTATTTGGATTCAGTCAGCCAACCACTTAAAAATCCATGTAACAGCCACATTGTGTTGCCTACACACACCTACCTATTTTGCTATCCCTTCTTGTTGACACACATCTTGGGCCTGAACCTTTCCTTGGGTTCTCCCAAGGAGAAAGAAACCTCAGTGGCATCACTAGAGCTGCTATCATCCCCAGACTCAGAGCCACCAGGCCAATAGTCCATCAGGAGTAGATGGACCACTATAGAAGAGAAAGGCTACTTGTTTCTGCCAGCTGGTGCACTGGGGCATTTGAAGGGACTGTATATGTCTCAGGTTGTTCTGGTCTCCCCTCCTTATTCGCAAGTCCTGAAATGGTGGCAAGTCCAGCCACCATTCATTAATGGGAGAGGCCTCCAGGAGTTTGCCATGGCATGATAACAGCATCCCAGCTGGCCTCCATGCCATCTCTGGACAGAGCATAAGGGAACCTTGTCATTATCTCTGACTCTGCACACATTCAGTGATGCCAGTGAGATTCTCACTCACCTCCACTACTTGCCATCCTAGTTGGGCGGGTAAGATGCCCTTTAAAGGAAATCTTAAGGGAAAACTTACAGTACTCACAGAAATGGATGGAAGGGGGGAGATGAGAGTCCAAGGTGACCCTCATCCATATAACGCCATGAGCCAAAAGTGGGACAGTACGTACCGATGGAGGGACTTGGCTGGCACCTGGAGGAACTCTGCCAAGCACTGGATGAGTCCTCCTGATCCATGCAGAGAAAGTAAAGGAACTCCATGCCTCTCCTCTGCACTGAGAAACTGGAAAGGGGTGTTGGTGAAAGGGAACAGCGCCTGATGGCATCATGGGAGAGCAGTGTGCCATGTCCCTGACATAGTACAGTTGGCCCTCCATATGCATGGATTCTTTATCCATGGATTCAACCATCCATGGCTTGAAAATATTCCAACAAGATATATATTTCAAACATCAAACCTTGATTTTGCTATTTTATATAAGAGACACCATTTTACTACACCATTATATATAATGAGAATTGAACATCCATGGATTTTGGTAACCAGGGGGAGGAGCTGGAACCCAAACCCCAGTGGATACCAAGGGCCCACTCTATGGCCTGATTGTGGGGCTGGAAAGGGCCAGTACAGTCCCCAGGGCTAACATGGTTCTCTGTCAGTTAAAATGGCTATTTAAAACAGTGGTTTGCAACCTTCAGTCTTCCATGTTTTGGACTTCAGCTCCCAGAATCCTCAATCTTGGTTTGGACTTCCAAGATTTGAGATTCCAGAACACTGGGGAGGACCAAAAGTTGGGAATCACTTTTTTTCTAACACTTTAAATAAAGGTGTCGTAGATAAATTACCTGTTAAAGATCCGTGTCCCCACAAAATGCAATTCCTGGAGAAAAGAAATGGCTGTTAAATGGTTTTTTGTCTGAAACATGGCTATATCCAGAGTGGAGCCTTGTGGGTTGCCTCTCGGTGGCACAGTAGTGGCAGAAACATTACTAGGAATCCTTGTCCCAGTACCACCTCCCAATATGTGCCTGCTGGTTTAATGGGGGTTAACATATGTAGGAAATACTTCAGGGGCTTGGTAAGTAGCCACACATGCCTACCTTCAGCCTGGTATGGTGGAATGATGCCCAGATCAGAACCCACAAATGTGTGAATAATTGCGGGCAACCCTGTGGAAGGATGAGTGGCCCGGAAGCAGCAGAACACTGGAAAAGCAAAATGGAGTGAAGAGACTTTACACTTAACCCCATAATCCTCATTTCCAACTGAATCCATTGTTAAGTACACATCAGTGATTTGTTCATAATCATCCTAGCTATTCTTCTTGCTCCCAACGCTCGATTCTCTTTCCTACTTACTTGTCAAGAGACTGAAATTTCATTGTGAGCAGAGATCTGTCTGTTTTGTCTTGTTTTTAAACTGCAAAGTGATGGCATGTCACATGCTCTCAGCCTCAGGAGAAGGCAACGGCAAACCTCCTCTGAACAAATCTTACCAAGAAAAACCCATGATAGAGTTGCCTTAGGGTCACCATAAGTCAGAAACAACTTGAAGGTCCACAACACACATACAAGAGTTGCTCAAAGGGGGGCCTGATCTCTGCACCTCCTCCTCTTCCCAAACTTTTTATGTGTAAAATGTGCATATGCATTGAATTGGCTGTTGAATTAATTTAAACAAAACTGTTCTGATGTTAGGTCCTTATAAAATGTTAAAATATGAATATACATGAATGTGCGAATGAAAATATGCACACTAAGTAAACAAAATATTTTTATTCACATTCTACATCAAGGGGGTGTAGATATAAAGGGGGGTCCCAAGGGTAAAAGGTTTTAGTACCACTGTGCATGTTGTGTGCCTTCAAGCTGTTCCCGATTTATGGAGACCCTAAGGTGACCCTGTTATGGGGTTTTTTCTTGGCAAGATTTGTTTAGAGGAGATTTGCCATTGCTTTTCCCTGAGGCTGAGAGATTGTGACTTGCCCAAGGTCAGCCAGTGGGTTTCATGCTGGGAGTCAAACCCTGGTCTCCAGAGTCCTAGTAAAGTTAATTTGGCAGCTACCTTGACTTTCTGTGAGACATTTTGCCATGAGGAGGAGGTGAGGAGGGAAGTCTGCTTCTGACAGCCCAGTTGCATCTGCCTAAAACTGAATGCATCTTAGGACGTTACCACACGGGGGAAATCTGTTGGTTAATCCACACAAATCCCAAACAAAAACTGAATTTGTGCCTCACGATTTCACACGACGTCGCACAGAAACTGGACAGAAACTGGTATTATCCGAGATCTTTTTAATTTCGGGAGTTTAGAGGAAATGCATTTGCGAAATTACAGTAATTTCGCATTTACTGTAATGTGAAAAGCAAATACGCACGGACAATTCTCTTTTAAAACCTGGAGGAGGGCCAAGAGGAGGAGGAGGAGGAGGGACCTCCAGGGAGGGAGAGTCCTGGGCTCCTTCTCAGTGCCAGGGAAGGGAAGAGAAGGGAAGGCAGCCCAGGAGAAAAAAGTTTGGGACGGAGGAGAAGATTGGCATTTGGGATAGAGGGAAAAGGAGGGGAAAGAAGGCTTCCCTCTCAGCAGCTGTGGGGGGATGTGGGTGCAAGTGTGGGGTGTGGTTGTGGAGCAACTTGGAAATCCATCTCACCATGAAGTTCTGCCCTGCAGGTCCTACAAAGGGGAAAAGCTTATGGGGGGGGGTGTATGGGAGCTACCTCCAGTTTCCCCCTCTCAATCCCTCCCTTGCCTCGGCTTGCCTTGCCTTGCCTTTCCAGCCTCCTCCTCCTCCTCTGCTCTCTTGAAAGGTCCTAACCCCAATGGAAGGGGGTTAGGACCTGTGCAGGAGGACATGACCCCAAATGTAGGACAGTCTGACATTTCCTCCTGGGAAATGCAGGACCCGCCCTGGAAAAAGGAGGAGTCTGGTCATGAAACACACCCATTTCCAGTACATGTACGGGTTCTTTTAACTTGTGTATGAAAGTTTAAAACGTCTTTTTTTCGCTTTTAACTTAATTCCGTTATTACTGTAATTACGTGTGAAAAGCTTTTGCGTAATTAAGCTCTATTTTCGCTTTCTTTTCGGGATGCTTCATTTCCACTTTATTATCTCTTTAACAACGAAACTGGCCCACATGTGATAACATCCTTAGTGTCTTTTAGGCATTGAGGCAAAAAGGAGCCACCCTGTGCAGAGGCTGTATGCTTCGGATACCAGCTGCAGGGGAGCAAAAGTGGGAGAGGGGCCAGCTAGCCTAGAGAAAAGCATGAGGAAAGGGGAAGCTGGATCCTGTTGGCAAATTGCTCTAGCAAGTTTTGCATTCATCCTAGGGCTACACAGCAGTGGTGAGGGAAGACAGGCAAAATCTGCTGGGTCTAGGCAGCCTGTTTTTCCAGGGTCTGCCTTCTTTTACTGCTGAAATGGTTGGAAATCCGAAGAGAGGCAATGCGTTGGAGTAGCTGGAATGCTGAACGGCCACACTCCAAATTGCAATACATTGGTCCCTCCACATTCGATGGGGTTAGGGATGAAGGATCCCCATGAATGTGGGAAAACTCTGGTCCTCCAGAGTCCTAGTCCCAACACTCAAACCACGGCTACTGTCATACTGCAGAATGAATGCAGCTTGACACTGCTTTAACTATAATAGCTCCATCCTATGGAATCTGGGATTTTTAATTAGTTGTGGAACTAGAGCTCTCTGACAGAGAAGCTAAATAGCTCAAAAAACTACAAACCCCAGAATTCCATAGTATTGAGCCTTGGCAGTTAAAGTGATGTCAAACTGGATTATTTCTGCTGTGCAGATGCAGCCCAATACACTGCTTACTGGACAAAGTAGCTTTTTAATATGATCTTGCAGGGGTCTTTCTGGATCCCAGAAAGTCTGTACACTAATGGCATAATTTACTAAAAAACAACTGGCACCTCTGCTGTTATTTAAGTATTTAATTATAATTTATATCGCTTCCTTCTTTTGGGATTGCAATACACAGGGTTAAAATAAAGACAAAATGCAACACACAGCATTTACAGATTACAGATACAATTCATTATGTCAGTAAAGCAAATGTAACCAGTAAAAATACAGATGTGTACAATAAAAAACAGCATTTGGTGTCTCACTTTGCAGAAGGATGAGCAGAACAGACAATTTGTTGTTACTGCTGACAACAGAAAAAAACACACCAAATGCAACCTAAAAGAATGAGAGCTTCTGCAAAAAGTATTTTAAAAATAATAATAGTCTAACTCTGACTGTTGTCTCATCTTCTCCGCCTCTGCCCAGTTCTCCTTGGCAAAGATTTTAAAAGAGATTCCTCCTCCTCCTCTCACTCTGTGTTGTACCTGAGCACACATGTAAGCATCTGCTCAAGTTAAGAATAGCGGTAATGACTCACCGGCCTGTCTGGGATCTAAACACCCTTTTAAAAGGCAGGTTTAATGTGCCCGCCTCAGCCAGCAATGTTCCCCCATTCAGGTCAAGGCAGAGATTCCACCGCTCACATTGTGTTGCAAGGAGGGAATGGCAGAAAGACATTGGCCTAAACCTAAACAGGAGTATTAGGGATGCACAGTCAGGTGTCACCACAACATGAAGCAGCATCAGTCTTTTGAGGACATGGACTGACTTCTGATTTCTTTATGATAGCAATAGCAAGTACATTTCTATACTGCTTATCAGTGCACTTATTACAGTGTGTAAGTTAATTGCCCCCGACAAGCTGGGTACTCATTTTAGTGACCTCAGAAGGATGCAAGTCTGAGTCGAGTCTAAGCCCCTGGCTGGTATTGAACCTTGTGGTTTGTGAATGAATGCATGCAGTACAGGCATTTAATCACTGCACCAACAGGGCTCTGATCTATTCAGACTAACTGATGGAAGAGAGCTATGGAAGTATGGAAGGGGTCAGCTTGGCACCTTGATAGTACTAAACCAGGGAAGGTGTAGCCTTTCGGCTCTATGTGGCCCTAGACCTCTTTTGGCTGTACCTTGTCCTCAGATGTCCTTCCAAATTTATAAACCGGTGTGAAAAAAATACTCTAAATTGCCCCCCAAATGCTACCAGCCTGCAGTTTTTGCCTTTTCACCACCTCTTCAGTGCCCCAGAGCTTCCCCAAAACTATAAAACCTGACTGAAAACTTAGGAAGTGCAAACCAGAAGCAGAGCCACTTTCAGGATGCATTTTCAGCTGACTTTCAGCTGAAAATGGTGTTGCAGCATGTCACTGGAATAGAAACAGCATCTACTCCTGTACAAAAAGAAAATTCTGGCTTCTGTCATGCAAAGCTAATGGCTATAGAAGCAGCCTTGGTAGCTATGGCCTTCCAGATGTTGACCTGCAACTGCAATCAGGACTATCCAGCATAGCCAGTGGTGAGTGTGGGGTCACAATTTGCTCAGCCCTGATATCTATGGCAGGAAAGGGAACATTATTATGTACCTTCAAGTCATTTCTGACTTATGGCATCCTTAAGGCAAATTTACCACAGTGTGTGTGACTTGCCCAAGGTCACCCAGTGTGGTTTCCATGACCAAGGAGGAAATTGAACCCTGGTCTCCTGGAGTCATCATAGTCCAGCACTCAAACCACTTCACCATGCTGGCTTTGGGGTATAGTCAAATGCAAAGCCCAGGAAGACTGAAGATCAAATATTCTATACAGGAACGGGAAACCTACCCCAATATAGAATGCATTAGTTACTGGTGAGTTCAAATATTAATTCTGACCTGCCAGAAGAAATTCGACAGCTGAATGCACTGTCCAAATTTAAAACAGCATTAAAGACAAGTCTCTTCTGGCAGGTTTAGCCAGATTTTTAAGTTGTGAATCTTAAATGATGAATTTTTAAATCTGGATTTTTAAAATAGGAGTATGTCTTATTTGCCCTTTTAAATTGAGGTGTGTTTTTAACTGATGTGTTTTAGCTGATGCAGTTAGTTAATTGCAGTTGTTCCCTGCCTCAATCCATTGGGAGAGGTAGGTAAGAAAGACAGGTTGCTTTCCTGTAATGGTATTTCTTCAAGTGGTCATCTGCGAATTCACAGAAATGGGTTATCTCTGCGCCTGTGCATTAAGTTTGGAAACTTCTGGAATCACTAGACAAAACTTTATTTGCAACTTTTTGGTGGTAGCTCCGCCCACCCTTATAAAGCCCCTAGCATTCTCGTTCTTTCCTCAGTTCTATAAAGTACACCACATAGCAGCGATTTAAAGGATCTTAATCAGTGAGCAGGACATGATTGAGGGGAGGATGGGAGGGATTTGTGTGAATTCACAGATGACCACTCGAAGAAATACTGTTACAGGCAAGCAACCTGTCCTTTTTCTTCATGGTCTCTGTGAGTCACACAAATGGGTTTGACTGACAAGCTTTGGTCAGTGGAGGTGGGAGTGTCATGACACCATTTGTAAAGTTCAAACAAGTTATATTTTATTAACAACAATAAACTTCTTAAACCTTGAAAAGTGCATTTGTCAGTGTCATTTGTCTTAGTTTCAAAAGGCATATAAAGCATGCATTGCAATAAAACTATTTTAGTGCAAATCAGAAAGCAACACTGCCATCCCATAGGCTGCATCCCGCTTGGCCTTGATGTCCATCCTGTAGTGCTTGATGAAAGTAAATGGCTGGGACCAGACAGCAGTCTTGCAAACATCCTCCAGAGGCACCCTAGTCAGAAAAGCGGAGGAGGGAGCTACCGCCCTAGTTGAGTGTGCTCGCACCCAGCCCGGAAGGGTTCTACCCAACAGTTCATAACAAAGCAAAGCAGCTTATTTATATACCGCTTCATATCACGCTATGGGATGTCTAAGCGGTTTACAACTGTGAGCTGATTGCCCCCCAACAAGCTGGGTACTCATTTTAGCGACCTCGGAAGGATGCAGGCCTGAGTCGAGCCTCAGCCCTGGCTGGTATTGAACTCGCAACCTTGTGGTCTATGAGTGAGTGGCTGCAGTACAGGCATTTAACCACTGCGCCACCACAAGTGGATGGTACTGGCCACCCATTTAGAAAATCTCTGAGCAGTCATGGTTAGTCCCTTTTTAGTTTCCGAGGAGCAGACAGTCTCTTGGAGCGTCTCGAACCCCAGGTTCTGTCCAAGTAGAATGCCCATGCTCTTCGGACATTGAGGGTGTGCAGATGGCGCTTGGCATCCGTTGTCAGGTTCAGGGCCAAGGTGGGCAACACAATGTCCTGATTGATGTGAAAGGCTCACACCACCTACGGGAGAAATGTGAGGTTGGGACGGAGGACCACTTTGTCTCTGCGAAAACGGAGGTAAGGTTGGTCCATCCGTAAGGCACAAAGTTCACCTGCATGGCAAGCAGAGGTGATGGCCAAAAGGAAAGCTGTTTTCCAGGTCAGCAATCTCAAGTCTATTGTGGTCATGAGCTCGAAGGGCTTGGTGGAGAGGTGTGAAAGAACTAAGTCCAGGCTCCATGCCAGGTTCGGTACTGAGGATGGAGGGTGGAAGTTGTTGAACCCCTTGAGGAAACTCTTCACGAGAGGGTCTTTGAAAAAAGGTCTGTTCTCAAACTGGTAGTGAGCGCAGATGGCAGCCAAGTAACACTTGATGGATGTGAGACAGAGTCCCACATCAGCCAGAGACATCAGAAAATCCAAAACAGTTGGGACTGAGACACAGGATGGAGAAAGGTCCCTGGTGGTGAGAAAGTCCAAGAACTTGTTCCATTGAACAGGCAGGACATCTGTGTTGAAGGCTTCTGAGCAGCCTGGATGACAGTCCATACCAAGTCCAGAGGGGCCTCTAGGGATGGATTCTCCACACCACCAAAGGAAGTGTCTTAATGCCAGATGTCAGCCTCCGTGGAGAGACAGGAGGTCGGGAACTCAAGATGGAGAAATTTTATCCAGGACAAGTGCAGGAAAGGAGCAAACCAGGGCTGTCTCGGCCACCAAGGGGTGATGAGGATGGCGTCAGAGTGGTCCACTCTCATCTTGACTGTCACCTTTGTGATGAGTGGAAAGGGAGGGAAGGCATAGACCATCTTTCCTGACTACTCAAAAAGGAAGGCATCTCCTCAGGAGCCCAGTGCTTGAATCCGAGAACAGAACTGAATGCAGTGGCTGTTGAGGTGAGTGGTGAAGAAGTCAATCAGAGGTTCACCCCAAGTAAAGAATAGGTTGGAGACTGTCTCGGGATGGAGGCACCACTTGTGATAGGGGTTCAAGGATCTGCTGAGCTGGTCTGCCAATTCGTTTTCCTCTCCTGGGAGATGGATGGCTTGGAGAAGGATTTTCCTCAGGATGTACCAATCCCAGGTGCGGAGTGTGATTTCGAGGAGTATATGAGACTTTGTTCCTCCCTGCTTGTTCAGGTAATTATTATTATTATTATTATTATTATTATTATTTAATACCCCACCTATTGGAAAACCAATCCAGGCGGCTTACAAATTAAAATCAAATACAAACCCCGCAACAATCCCTCCTCCCCTTAAAACAGTATTAAATCACAACTTAAAAACAATATAACAATTAAAACTTAAAATTATACAACACAATAGACACTCCACTATGGCCCGTAGCAGTGTTCCTGTCCATCCAAGATGGGGCCACATAAGGAACAGTGTGGGTTAAGGCCGGGAAGAGTTAATCTGGAAAGGCCTGCCAGAAGAGATCCGTCTTGACAGCTTTTTTAAAGCTGTCTAGCGATGTTAACTGATGGATCTCGTCCGGCAGGCCGTTCCAGAGTTTGGGGGCGACAACAGAGAAAGCCCTCTGAGAGGTCGCCGCAAGCCTCGATTTTCGGGGCTGCAGCAGATTCCTCCCAGAGGACCGGAGAGCGCAGGGAGGATTGTATGGAAGGAGACGGTCCCTGAGATAACTTGGACCCAAGCCATTTAGGGTCCATTGTCAGGTAGTACATGACAATGGTGTTGTCTGTCAGGAGGAGCACTATCTTGTCCAGGAGGAGAGTTTTGAAGACATGGAGTGCTTTTTCCACCGCCAACACTCCAGTGCATTGATGTGGAGTTGGCTTTCTGATGGGGACCACTTGTCCTTGATCGTGAGGTTTGAGGTGTGAGTGCCCCACCCATCCAGAGATGCATCCATTATTAAGAAGATTTGGGGTTGAGGAGGCAGGAACAGCATCCCGATGCAGACGTTGTCGGGTTCAAGCCACCAGCAAAGTGATGCAGCCACAGGTCTTGGTACCGTGAGCCATTTCGTGGGTGGATCCTCCATGGGATCAAAGACAGAGAGGAACCAAGATTGAAATGGTCTGAGTCTGAGTCTCGCCCACATGGTGACATAGGTTATCAAAGCCATGTGTCCCACTGCTACCTGTGCGGTATGGGCTCTGATCCACCTGTGGGACAGCAGTCTTGAACTGCTTTGGAGAGAGCTTGGAACCTGTCTGATGGCAGGTAGGCTATCGAGCTTTCAGAGTTGAGGATAGTCCCAATGAACCTGACTTGTCTTGATGGAGTCAAATTGGATTTTTCTCTGTTGACCATCAGTCTGAGGGACTCCAGGAATGATAGGGTGAACTTGACGTCCCTGAGGAGCTCGTCTTGGGATGGAGCAGTGAAGAGCCAGTCGTCCAAGTATGGGAAGACTGTGATCCTATGCTGGTGATGATAGGCCACGATGGGGGGCATGCATTTGATGAAGACTCTTGATGCCATGGAGAGCCCAAAGGGAACATCTTAGGTCTGATGGCAAAGGCGAGGAACCTCCTGTGGTCTTGACAGATTCCAGTGTGGAAGTAAGCATCTTTTAGGTCGAGCATTGCAAACCAGTGATCTGTCTGCAAGAGCGGCAAAATAGAGGCAAGAGTTAGTATGCAAAAACAATGGTAAACAATCAAGTCATTCAAGGAATGCAAGTCCAGGATAGGTCGAAGACCAGAATCCCTTTTGGAACAATGAAATAATGGGGGGAGATGCAGTGATGGGCCCAAGCAGGGTCTACAGGCTCGATCATGCTTTTTTGCAGCAAAGTATGCACTTCGTTGAGTAGGATGTCTGAGGGGGTGATGGAAAGTACAGCCCCGGTGGTTGGGAGCTCTTCAAACTCAAGGGCATAGCCCCTGCAAACAATATCAAGGACCCATGAATCAGACGTTATTGAGGCCCAAGTGTTAAGGAAGGGCCCCAGTCTATACCAAAAGGGGTGAGGACAGAGTGCACAGCCCCATCTCACAACCTCTTCTTGCCTTGCTCAAGATCCTTTTTCTGGTAACCTTGACGGTACTGAGGCTGAACGGGCTGTCGGTGGCCAGAAGAGGAGGAGGATTATGAGGCGTTGCGCTGCTGAGGTTGGTCCTGAGGCTGGTATTGGCACTCCTATGGTTGTTATGATCTCTGTTGGTACAGAAGGTACTGGGGTGCTGACGTCCATAGCGGCAATGTGAGGAGGCCTGAAACAAAGCCGAGGACATACAGTGCTTCCTTGCCACCAACTTCATACAGTACCGGAAATTCAGCTTCTTGTCCATCACTCTATTAAAGAGGCTGGAGGCATGAAAGGGCATGTCCTCAATTAGGGCTCAGGCTTGAGGTGTAAGATCCGAAGCCTGGAGCCAAGCGTGTCGGCGGAGGGCCACGGACCCAGAGAGGACCTTGGAGGCACAGTCAGTGGAGTGGCATGCCAAAATTGTTGATCCCCAATGGAGTGGGCCTCGGACTGGATCGCCAGGGCCAATGCCTTCTTCTCATCAGGTACTTCCTGTAAAAATGGTTCCAGGTGCTCCATCAGGTGTTGTACTTATGCCCCCATACAAACAGTGTAATTGGCCACTTTAAGATCCAACACCGCAGAAGCATAGAACTTCTTCACCAATCTATTTATCTTTTTGCTCTCCTTGTCAATAGGAGAAGTGGACATCTTAGGGGTGAAGGAGAGTTGAGATCCCTCCATGATTGCTGAATTTGGCTTAGGGTGTTCTGAATAACCAAGAAGAAGCTGAGGGGGAGATCCGGTACAAGTTCTTGATCTTCCTCGAGGTCGAAGCAATCATGACTCGGGTGACACAGGAGTACTTGGCAATCTTCTTAAACAAAGGAAGATAGCCAACGGAAGGGGGAGTTGGAACCTTTCCATGGACTCTCCGCTTAATGGAGTCCAGTGCATCTTCATCTGACCGGATGACCTCAATCTCAAGGGCATTGGCCATCCTTACTACCTGATCTGCAAAGGATCTAATGTCATCAGTAGGAGAGGCCAGATCCAGGCCACCTAGGTGCAGGGATGTTGCGGGTGTCTCCATGTCCGATTCGGGTGTTGGAGAGCGTGATGTCATCGGAGAGTCCTTGGGAGTCCTAGAAAGTGGCCTTTGTATAAAGACTCATTCTGAGGAGGTACTGGTGGCTGGGTCGGAGTGGAGGCTCTAATGACCTGAGCCTTGTTCACAATCTGATGTGATGGCCATGGAGAAGGGGACCTCAAGCATTGGAGGCAATGGTGAAGCTGGTTGGGATCGATAGGTAGAAAGTAGTGACCCCTGTCATCGTAAACCAGGTCAGGGTAATGTTGAAACAAATCATCATGAAGAGACAAATCAATGTCCTCATGAGTAACCTCATTGGCCTCGGTACCAAGCATGGCTCAGTCATGATGGACTGGCATGCTGACAACTCAAGGTTGAGAGAACTCAGGGTCAAGAGCTTTCAGGTTCAACACAGTCCTCGGTGTCGACACAGCCTGTAGGAATTGGGGTGAGAATTGTAGGGTCTGGGTCTCAAATCTCACCTTCTGATTTGGTGTCGACAGTGACTTGGATGACCTGTGGCATTTCTTCCAAGGAAACATTCAACACCATCAACCTCAGCAAGGGCCGGAGCTGACAATGAAGAATCAGAGCCCAGAACTGCAGATGGGGTCTTAGCCTTGGCTAGCCTTGGGCCTCGGTCACCAGAGCATGACCTTCCAAGGGGAGGAGCAGAATGGGCCCCTTTTGAAGCTGAGTGATCGGTCAGCTTCTCCTGGCCAGAAGTGGAAGCTTTGTCCTCCAAGTGCTTCCATTTAGAGTTTTTTTTATCCCGAGATTCCTCAATCCTTCAGTCCTTTTCAGGCCGGTCCTTTTCAGACCGGGATTTCTTGACCTCCTTGGAGGACTTGTCTCTGGACCTCCCCTTCTTCTTTTCCCTCTCTTTCTCTTTACCAGAGGTTGATAGTTGGGGAGTAGAGGAACCTTTGATGGGTGAAGCAGTTGGAGCAGAAGCAGGTCTCAAAGCTTGCTTGCAAAGGGCCGCTTTGAGACCCCGATTTTAAGGGCATGCGAAGTCATAGACTTTCAGTGGGTGCAAGTCTGGACATTATGGGCCTCAAGAGACAAGAGGTGTGCCAATCCTGGCCAGGGATCTTTCTGCTGCATTTATCACAGGGCTTGAAAGAAGGCATTCTCAACCAGAGTCAAAGACATAAAATTGGGAGACAAAATCAAAGTCAAAACACAGTCCAAGGACGAGAGATCAGCAAACAGAATTCAGTTCAAATCCAGTAGAATAGTCACAAACTATAATTTTCCAAACATCAGTAAGGTTAAAATCGGCAATACAAGCAATTCCTCAGAGTGAAGTTACATCTAAACTGCTAACACAGCGGATTAAAGGAACTGAGGAAAGAGAGAGAATGGTAGGCCCTTTATAAGAATGGGTGGAGCTACTGCCAAAAAGTTGCAAACAAAGTTTTGCCTAGTGATTCCAGAAGTTTCCGAAGTTACTGCACAGGCACAGAGAGAACCCATTTGTGTGATTCGCAGAGACCATGAAGAAGAAATAATAATAATAATAATAATAATAATAATAATAATAATAATAATAATAATAATTCATCCCCCTGATTTGGAAAATTGTTTTGATTGAGTAGTTCCTTTAACAGTTTTCTGCTAGCATAACTTTGCTGGAGTTCATTTATTTTGTTATTACATCTGGTTTTCAATCATGCTGCGAGCCAACATGGCTCTCAGTATTGGGAGAAAGTGGGTTACAAAATATATAAATAATAAACTTTTGGCCCATCAGAGGTTTTAGGCTTCAGTTTCCATACTTTCTTACCAGTGGTTATGCTGGATGGAAATTACATAAATTTTACATCAAAAGATCTGGAGGACCAAAAAATTCTCATTCTGAAGCTATGGTGGAGAAACTGTGGCCCTCAAGATTATTTTGGACAACCAATCCCATTACCTTTGATATGCTAGGGGAGTTGGGAGTTGGAGTCCAACAACATCTGAATTCTCTCCCCTGGAAAAAAATATCTGACAGATCCTTAAACCAACTACTCCAACATTTTCCTGAAATCCTTCAAGACAGGGCTGACATGGAAACAAACAGGGCTTAGTTCCGAACCTGTAAAAACAAAGGGTATCTGTGAGCATACAATGAATTAATTTTCCTCATACAATTGAGTAGATGCAATTCACCCACATGTTATAGAATCCTGGGATTTTTTGTTTAGGGAGGCACTTTGAATTTTCTTCTAGAGAGTTCTAGTCTCTGAACTCACAATTCAGGTACTCTGAGTGCCTGGCTGTACTATAGAATTAAACTGATTTACTCTTATTTCTCTCTCCCTCTCCTCAAGGTACCTTGGCAGTTGTTGGTTATGGAGTAGGCTACAGCTCTTTTGCAAAGGACGTTGTTGTTGTTTGCCTTCAAGTAATTTCCAAATTATGGCGACCCTAAGGTGACCCTATCATGGGGTTTTCTTGGGAAGTTTCTTCAGAGGGGGTTTGCCATTGCCATCCTCTGAGACTGAGAGAGTGTGACTTGCCCAAGGTCACTCAATGCATTTATCAAAGTACAAATCCAAGGATCCCTTAGGATGGAGCCACAAGAAATGAAATTGCTGTGAGTGTATTGTGCAGCTATTTTTCCTGCTAAATGCCTAAGTAATCTTTGCAGTTATATAGCTAAATTCTTTCTTTTGTCATACATTGTGTTAACTACAGTTTTGAGTGTATGGTACAGCACATGCAGCATTCAGAGATGTTCAGCTTCTATCCTTTAAAAAAAAAGTTCTCTAAGCCTCATGGATGCAAAGAGAGTACCGTACCTGAAAAAGAAGGCACAGAAGCTTAGCAGGGCTCTTCATGATTAAAGGGTGGTAGGATATGAACGCTCTTGTAAAGCATCTTGCTTTTACCTCTGGCTAGCATGAGAATGTGTGCACACATGCATGGCAAATGCATTTGATGTGTATAATTTGGTCTAAGAGGGGCAGAACTCATTTTCCTTTTACAGCAGAATTTGGGTTATTTCAAGCACATGTCTGGGATGCTGTTTAGAGTAGGCACATCTTAGCTAGATAGACTCTTGATCACACCTGTACTGAACAGTGATGCCCTGAGTTGAAGCACAATGGTGTCCTTGGCCACTCCACTCTCTGCAATCCTTCTAGTGGCAGGTAAGGGGCAGTGGGGCCTCTAAGGTTGGCAGAGCAGTGAATTCAGTCTGGGCCCATCCAGGATACTGAATTTGTTTGGGGAATAGGGCTCAACAGAAGGGATATTTCCTTAAAGTTCAGACAAGAATCCAAGAGATTCAGCATCCCAGGAGCATCACCAGCCTGTATGTATGCATGTAAGAAAGGGGGGAAGAGAGAGATTGTGTGTGTGTGAGAGAGAGAGAGAATGACTTTGCTTAGCAACAATATATTTTTGCAAGCTATTCCTGTTGCTGTTAAAAAGATTGTGAGTGGGCACTTGATACTCACCATGGCACTATCTTTCCATGGTAGTAGGACTGCGTGCTCCTGTGAGGTAGGAGACTTTGATGACGGCAGCAGTACTGCTGGAAGGGTCTCCCAGGTCAGGAAGGGTTTTGCTGAGGAGCCAGACTAAATGTGCCAAACAGCTACTGGGCAGCAGCAATAGTAAAGGTTGACAATAGCAAAGGATCTCTCAGAGACAATGGCAATATCTAATGCCTGTTAGTACTGCACAGAAAGAGGCAACAGTAAACCTCTGTTTCAAGATCTGTTACCATGAAAACCCTATGATGAGACAATCCAAAGTGAAACAAGAGATAGTTCCAGAAGATGAGACTCCCAGGTTGGAGGGCACTGAACGAGCTACTGGGGTACAACAGAGGGAAACTACAGATAGTGCTGTGGCTAATGATGCAACTGGAGTCAAGCTGAAAGGATGTTCATTTGTTGACATGCTCAGAGGGGAAAGGAAAATCTGAAGTAGTACGACACATACTATAGGAACATGGAATGTGAGAAGCATGAATCAAAGAAGCCAGATATAGTAAAACTAGAAATGGAATATATACACATTGCAATACTTGGGGTAAGTGAGCTAAACTGGACACAGGAATGGGACATTTTGAGTCAGAGAATTACACTGTGTTTTACTTAGGAAATGAGAATCTAAGAAGAAAAGGGGTGGCATTAATAGTGAGGAAAGATATAGCAAAAGCAGTCAAGGGATTTAATGCAAAGTCTGATTGAATCTTACCATTACAACTTCAGGGGAAACCCGTCAATATAACTTTAATCCAAGTTTATACTCCAACTGCAATACTGAAGAAAAATAAATTGAAAGATTCTGTTCTGGAGCCCTGGAAGAAATTAATCAAAGCAGGACTTCTTGTTAATCATAGGCGATTGGAATGCAAACATTGGAAGAAGAGCAGAATAAAAGATGGTAGGAAAATTGGATCAAGAAATGAAGCAGGAGAGTGACTGACTGAATTTTGCAAGGCCAACAGTTTCTCCATTGCAGACACATTCTTCAAACAACTAGAGAGCTGGCTATACACATGGACATTACTGCTTGGCCAATAAAGAAATCAAATAGAGTACATAATTGGAAGCAGAAAATGGAGAAGCTTCATTTACTCTGCAAAAACAAGACCAGGAGCAGATTGTGGCATAGACCATGAACTGCTATTATCAAAAATTAGAGTAAAGCTAAAGAAGAAGACTAAACTACCATTCATGGCAAAAAAACAACCTGAAGAACATCCCTGTAAAATTTAAAGATAATGTAAAAATATATTTGCACCATTAAGCCTAATTGATGGGGAGCCAGAAGAACTCTGCTCTGAAGCCAGGGACAATGTCATGGAGAAATGCAAAAAGATACTACCAGCAGGCAAAAAGAAAGAGAAGTCTCCGTGGATGACAGATGAAACTTTTCAAGCAGTTCAGGACAGACAAGAAGCAAAAGTAAAAGGTGAGAGAAATAGGGTCAGAACCCTGAATGCAACCGTTCAGTGACTTGTGCATTGGGACAAAGAGAACTACTATAATAATAAATGCAAAGAAATAAAAGGTGACAACAAAAAAGGAAGAACAGGAGAGCTCTTCCACAAGATTTGTAAAATCAAAGGGAAATTTAAATCAAGAGTGAAACAATACACTGAAGAGTGGTATTACTGAGATGAAAAGATGACAGATTCACTCATAGAAAAAACATTTAAAAAATGAACCTACAATTTTATAAAGTGATGTGGAAGCTACCCCCAGAGCATTTGGGTGAAATAAAACACCAGGAACAGATGGTATACCACTAAAGCTGCTTCAAGCTACAGAGACAGGATCTATATTAGTTGTAACTAAAATCTGTCAACAAATATGGAAAACAAAAGAATGGCCCACACACTGGAAATGTTCAATTTAAATTCTAGTCCCCAAGAAGGGACACCAGGGCTTGCAGTAACCAAAGAATCATTGCATTAATTTCCCATGCAAGCAAAGTGATGCTCAAGATTCTACAACAAAGACTTTTACCATATCTGGAGCAGGAAATGCCAGGTGGCCAAGCTGGGTTCAGGAAAGGAAGAGGCACCAGGGAGTTTGTCGCATGCTCTTTTCAGCCCGATCTGTGCACGGGACGGGATCAGGCTGGAACAGGGGAAAACAGGTCTTTCTCTCTCTCTGGCTTTTCTTCGCAAATGAAGATTCAGGAAGGACTCATCCCACACTTTTTGCAAGCGCGCTGATGACTAAAAAGGCCAATCCGAGATAAACAAGTCCAGTTGCAGAAAGCACAGCAGAAGATCTCCTTGGGTGATGTTTCCGGGTTGTGATTCTTTCTGCGTTGTCATTTCTCTTCGAGACTTGTTCGGCGTGACTTCTCAAATAAGGCTGCAGCATTGTGGATAATGTGTCTCCATGCCTCCCGATGTGAGGCCAGGGTGGACCATTGTTGGTGATCAATTTGGCTGAGCCTGAGATGTTGTTTCAGGGAGTCCTTGTATCACTTTTTTGGAGTGCCCCTCTTACGCTGACCCGTGACAAGTTCACTGTAGAGTACTATTTTTGGGAGGCGATGGTCCTCCATCCTAGAAACGTGCCCTGCCCAGCGCAGCTGCGTTTTCAATAGCATGGCCTCAATGCTGGTGATCCCTGCTTGCTCAAGGACAGCAACATTCGTCACATAGTCAGTCCAGTGTATATTTAGGATTGTGCGTATACAGCACTGATGAAAGCGTTCGAGGAGTCGTAAGTGTTGGTGATAGGTGACCCATGTTTCAGACCCATAAAGGAGAATAGACAGTACAATGACTCTATACACACTGATTTTTGTGCTTCGCCTCAGGTGTTTGTTACTCCAGACTCTTTTGTAAAGTCTTCCAAATGCGCTACATGCCTTTGCTAGTCTGTGATCGATCTCTTTGTCAATCTTGCAGTCTGAGGAGATGATGCTTCCCAGGTAGGTAAACTGCTGAACGGACTTGAGCACAGATTTGCCTACAGCGATGTGGGGATCGTGGTGTTTGTCCTGTGGTGCAGGCTGGTAGAGAACTTCCATTTTCTTCAGGTTGACTTCCAGCCCAAACAGCTCTGCAGCTGTTGCGAAGCAAGATGTTAGGTGCTGCAGAGCTGCTTCTGTGTGGGCAACAAGGGCAGCATCGTCAGCAAAGAGCAGCTCACAGACTAGATAGTTTAGAGTCTTAGTGTGAACCCTCAGACGGCTTAAGTTAAACAAGCTACCATCAACACGGTAACGTATATAGATGCTGTCTTCTTCTTCGAGCTCTGCTGCAGCCCTTTGGAGCATCATGCTGAAGAAGATTGTAAATAAAGTTGGAGCAAGAACACAACCTTGCTTCACTCCATTAGTTATTAGAAAGGGCTCTGAAAGAGCATCGCCGTATTTGACTTGACCATGCTGGCCCTCATGTGGCAAGATAATCATTTTGAGGAATTTGGGGGGGGGGCATCCTAGTCTTTCCAGGATCTGCCATAGACCTTTTCTACTCACAGTGTCAAAGGCTTTGGTGAGGTCAACAAATGTTACATAGCTCTCTACATTTCTCTTGCAGTTGTCTAAGGGCAAAATCTGTAGTTACTCCTATTGGCTCTGAAGCCACACTGGCTTTCAGGAAGGAGTTCTTCTGCAATAGCAGGAACTAATCTGTTCAGGAGTATCCGTGCAAGGATTTTTCCAGCAATAGAGAGCAGTGTTATACCTCAATAGTTTGAGCAATCGGATTTTGCTCCTTTTTTCTTGTACAGGGTGATGATGACTGCATCTCGGAGATCTGATGGCAGTTCCCCTTTTTCCCAGCAACTCACAAGGAGTTTGTGGAATTTAGCATGGAGTACATGACCTCCGTGTTTCCAAACTTTAGGTGGGATTCCATCAATCCCAGCTGCCTTGCCGTTTTTCATCTGCTGTATGGCCTTAAGGGTCTCTTCCAAAGTGGGAGCTATGTCCAGTTCGTTTTTCATCGGTTTTTGTACCATATGTTGGATAGCTGAGCCTTGGACTACTTGGTTGGCACTGAAGAGACTTTGAAAATGTTCAGCCCATCGATTCAGGATGGAGGCTTTATCAGTAATTAGTGTTTGACCATCTGTACTGTATAAGGAGCTTTGGACCTGATAAGTAGGTCCAAACACTGTTTTAAGACCTTCATAAAATCCTCTAAGATCACCCAGATCTGCACAGTGTTGTGTCTTTTCTGCTATATTGATCCACCACTTGTTCTGAATGTCTCGGAGTTTTTGTTGAAGTTGACTACACATGAGATGGAAATATGTCTTACCACACATGAAATTAGTGCTGTGCTGCTGGTTGACCACTAACCGTCCCTGATCCGGCCTCTGCTGGCCAATTTTGGTAATATGGATATAGTACCAAAATCAGCCAACAGAGGCCGGATTGGGGACAGGTGGTGGTCAGCCAGCGTGCAGTAGCAATTTCATGTGCGGTAAAACCTGTTTCCCCTCATTCCAGCTTAATCTCCTCCCATGCACAGATTGGTCTGAAAAGTGCATGTGATAAACTCCCAGGAATCATATTGCAAACATATTTTGTATAGTGGGGCACGACAAAGTGTTTAAAAAGAAAATCAGTTGGTGCTTTATAGATTATAGCAAATCCTTTGATTGTGTAGAATAGACCATGAAAGAAATGGGTGTGTCACAACATTTGATTGTCCTGATGGACAAGAGGCTACTATCAGGACAGAATATGGAGAAAGGAAATGGTTCCAGTTAGCAAAGTGATCAAGCCAACCCTGCATTTTATCACCCTATCTGTTTATCCTGTACACTGAATATATCATATGTAACGTAAGATAAGAGTCAGAGGAAGGAGGAGTGAAAATTGGAGGATATTTAAGATATAAAGATTATGCAATATTATTATCTGAAAATAACAAAAATGTGGAATGGTTACTGAAAAAAGTGCAAAGGCAGGTTTACAGTTGGATATTAAGAAAACAAAAATGACTCTCTAGAAAAGACAGTAATGCTTGGCAAGACAGAATGCAGTAGGAAAAGAGGAAGAGCACATTTCAGATGGATAGACTCAGTCAAGAAAGCCACAGCCCTGAATCTGCAAGACCTGAGGACGTTATCACATGGGGGAAATCTGTTGGTTAATCCACACAAATCCCAAACAAAAACTGAATTTGCACCTCACGATTTCACACGACGTCTCACAGAAACTGGTCAGAAACTGGACAGAAACTGGTATTATCCGAGATCTTTTTAATTTCGGGAGTTTAGAGGAAATGCATTTGCGAAATTACAGTAATTTTGCATTTACTGTAATGTGAAAAGCAAATACAGTGGTACCTCTACTTACGAAATTAATTCGTTCCACAACCCATTTCGTAGGTAGAAAATTTTGTAAGTAGAAGCAAATTTAACATTGAAATGCCCTAATCCGTTCCAAGCCCATAGAATAGCCAAGGCTGTGGCTGGAAGGAGGCCTCCTTCCAGTCGGAGCCTTGGCTATTCCTTGGGCTGATCCTGGAAGCGGAGGATTCCTCCACTTCCAAGATCAGCCCAAGGAACGTCTGTGGCTCCGACTGGAAGAGCAGCTCGTTCGCGCCAATTTCGTAATTTGGAACACTTTCGTAAGTCGAAGCAAATTTTTTTGGGAGGCGCATTTCGTAAGTCAGATTTTTTGGTAGAAGAAGCATTCGTAAGTAGAGGTACCACTGTACGCACGGACAATTCTCTTTTAAAACCTGGAGGAGGGCCAAGAGGAGGAGGAGGAGGGGCCTCCAGGGGGGGAGAGTCCTGGGCTCCTTCTCAGTGCCAGGGAAGGGAAGGGAAGGCAGCCCAGAAGAAAAAAGTTTGGGACGGAGGAGAAGTTTGGCATTTGGGATAGAGGGAAAAGGAGGGGAAAGAAGGCTTCCCTCGCAGCAGCTGTGGGTGGATGTGGGTGCAAGTGTGGGGTGTGCTTTTGGAGCAACTTGGAAATCCATCTCACCATGAAGTTCTGCCCTGCAGGTCCTACAAAGGGGAAAGGCCTATGGGGGGGGGGAGCTACCTCCAGTTTCCCCCTCTCAGTCCCTTCCTTGCCTTGCCTTGCCTTGCTTTGCCCTTCCAGCCTCTTCCTCCTCCTCTGCTCTGTTGAGAGGTCCTAACCCCAACGGAAGGGGGTTAGGACTTGTGCAGGAGGACATGACCCCAAATGGAGGACAGTCTGACATTTCCTCCTGGGAAATGCAGGACCTGCCCTGGAAAAAAGAGGAGTCTTGTCACAAAGCACACCCATTTCCAGTACATGTACGGTTTCTTTTCACTTGTGTATGAAAGTTAAAAACGTCTTTTTTTGGCTTTTAACTTAATTCCATTATTACTGTAATTACGTGTGAAAAGCTTTTGCGTAATTAAGCTCTATTTTCGCTTTCTTTTCGGGATGCTTCATTTCCACTTTATTATCTCTTTAACAACGAAACTGGCCCACGTGTGATAACGTCCCGAGTAAGGCTGTTAATGATAAGGCGATCTGGAGGTCTCTCATTCATAGGATTGCCATAAATGGAATCTGACTTGACAGCATTTATTAACAACAACTAATATCCATGAGAGCCAATGTGGTATGGTGTTTTAATGATGAACTAGGACTCTGGGAGACCAGGGTTCAAATCCCCATTCATCCATGGAAGCTCACTGGGTGACCTTCAGTAAGTCACACCCTCTCCACCTGAGGGGAAGGCAATGGTAAACTTCCTCTGAACAAATCTTACAGGAAAATGCTACAGGAGGGCCAGTGGGAATTGACTTGAGGGTACATAATAACAACAGCAATTAGGTTCCATTTACTTTACAAAATACCAGGTCTTAATGGAGATGAAAAATGCTAGAGCTCTGACATTTCTCCTTAATGGCAAAGTAGCAGTTAGATAAACTTGAGGTGGTGGGGTTATAGCATTTTATGCCTCCATCTTTCCCTTTCTTATGCAGTCTGTTCTTTCCACACATTTCCAGACAAAGTGCAATGTGGTAATTAGTAGTACCCACATGGCGCTAGAATAAATTTCAGGGGGAAAATAAAATGTGGTATCCACTACACTGTCTGTTGCTTGCTCTCTGTTCTATGATAGTCAAATGACCCTAATGAATTGGTTACTATGCAATGTACGGTTATTCTTTTGCACACAGAGAGACATAGAGACAGAGACAAACAAGACAAAGCAATACAGTTGCCTGCATTTTGGGACCCTCTTTGGACATTGCCTGTTCTGGGAAGCACCTGCATTTCAAATAATTACCACTGCATCCTTGTTTCTGAACCTTTTCTGTATCCTGTAAGATACAGCACTTGACCTCAGCTCTCTTGTGTTAACTACGCCGCCCCGATTGCTTGGCAGAGGGGTGGGATATAAATAAAAACTATTATTATTATTATTAACTACCTGCCTTCCCTGTTTCTTTTGTCTGTCCAGCTCTCTGCCTGGTGCTGGGCTGCATGATATTCCCAGATGGCTGGGATTCAGAGACCGTCAGGGACATGTGTGGGGAGAAGACGGGGAAGTACTCACTGGGTGACTGCTCTGTGCGCTGGGCTTACATCCTGGCCATCATTGGCATCTTGAATGCCCTCATCCTCTCCTTCCTGGCCTTTGTCCTTGGCAACCGGCAGAATGACCTGCTACACGAAGAACTCAAAACAGAGAACAAAGGTGAGTGCTGCCCCCCTAACCTACACTCACCCTCCCACGGACCAGGGGCAATACAAGGGGGTGCAGACTGCACTTGGTTATACCTCAAAGGGGGGTGTCATACAGGGTGCTGGTGGGATGGGTGCTGAAATTCTGGGTCTGGTGGCTTTGATAGCCAGGCAGGAAAGGGAGTCTCCTCCCTTTCCCACCTGGACAGCAGCTCTGCCAGGCCTGGAAAAGGCTGGTGAAAAGAGGAGGAGGGTGTTAAAACATGATCCTCACCGGGTGTCAAATCTACTAGTGTAAACCACTGTTTCTGCCACTGCCACAGACAGTTTGGAAAAGTTCATTTTGAAAAGGGATTTTAACTCCCAGATTTCCGCAAACAGCATTGCTTCAGTGCTGGAGATTCTAGGAATCATCACCCTCTCACCAAAAGAGTAATTTCTGCTAGCATTGCTAGACAAATTTTGATGGGGAGCTCCAGGTCCGACAACCCAGATAGACATGAAGCCTGCTGGGTGGATATTTGGCTGGTTGTTCTGGGTTTGATGGTGTTTTGGCTGTCATTCTGTTGTGGCCACGTCAGCAGAGGTATAACTACTGGGCGGGGGGGGATGAGGGGCAAAATTAGGGCATTTCCCCCCGGATAAGAATTGTGCCCTCAAATCTGTTCAGTCCTCAAATTTCTAGCATTGGACAGGGTGAGATACTGAAAATTGTTCATACCTAAACTCTTATATTTACTGTATTTGCATCCTTTGGTAGCCTTGCTTGGCCCTTAACTTTTTCTTCTTGTTGTGTGCCTTCAGGTTGTTTCTGATTTATGGCAACTCTAAGGCAAACCTATCACAGGGTTTTCTGGGGCTGAGAGTATGTGACTCGCCCAAGGTCACCCAATGGGTTTACATGGCCAAGCAGGAAATCGAACCCTGGTCTCCAGAGCTGTAGACCAACACTCAAACCACTACAGTTATAAGTTACTTCAATGCTAGAAATTTGGTGACTGAAGGAAAAGGTCTTTGGGAGAGAATTCCTATTGGGGGGCAATGCCCTCAGTCTTCCCCCCACCCCTTTGCGACATCACTGGATAGCAGGGATGGAATTGGAGTTGTAGGTCCTTGCCTTTACTCGCTCTGCCTCCCCTGGCTTTGCTGAAGCTTGGGTGGAAGCCAGCAAAGCCTAAGGTGGCTAATTGGAAATGTAATTAATCAGAAGAAATCTCCTGGTCTCCGGGTTTGGTCCATCTGTTTAGATTAAGAAAAGGCAGCCTTGCCAGCAGGATCCCAAATGCTGGAGCAGCAGTCAAGAGTAAAACTAGGAGGGAACCAAGAGTCAAGGGAAAGTCCCCCACACACACGGCTTTCCCAGCAGCAACCAGTTTGATGTCCTGAAAGAAACACATAGATGGACTCTTGTCTCAGCCTGTTTGGACCTCAAAAAACATGAAATGAACCCACAGATCCACCTCCCACCCACCCTCCATTCATAGGCTGTGTATGTATGTGTGTTGTGGAGGAGCAGGGAAGGAAGACAAAGGTTTAGGGGTTGGTTTGGTATCCCAAACTTTGGTCTTCCAGGTGTTTTGAACTTCATCTCCCAGAAGCCCTAGCCAGCTTGGTCAGAAGTCAGGAATTCTGGGAGCTGAAGTCCAAAACATCTGGAGCAGGGGTAGGCAACCTAAGGCCCAGGGGCCAGATGCACCCCCCCCCCCCGAGGCCTTTGGACCGGCCCCAGGCAGGTCCTGCCACCACCGCCGCCCGCCATGATGATATTGATTATTGTTGTTATTACTTGTTCTTGGGGTTTTCTTGGCAAAATCTCCACAGGGGTTTTGCCATGGCTTTTCTGGGGCTGAGGGAGTGTGCATGCATATTTTTTTTAATTTAAAAAAAACATTAATTTTTTTTAAAAAAATTATTTTTATTCATTTATTTATTTATGATGCTTCGGCCCCCCAATTATCTGAGGGACAGCAACCCGGCCCCTGGCTCAAAAAGGTTGCCTACCCCTGATCTGGAGGATCGAAGTTTGGGAACCAGTGGTTTGGACTCACAGGAAGATGGCCCTGTGTCCAACTATAGAGAGTGTTGTGGTCTATTTGAAAGATTGCTGGGGGGGGGGGGGCAGCCCTTACTTTAAAGGTTTAAAACCATAGAGTTGTAAGGGACTCCAATGGCTATATAGTCCAACCCCCTGTCATGCAGGAATACACCATGAAAGGACTTCCGAAAGACAGCTATCCAACCTTTTGTTTAAAGGCCTTCAAAGATCCAGCACCTTCCAAGGCAATCTCTGTTCCAACCCTTACCATCAAAAAGTTTCTCTCTTCTTGAATCTTATTAGTTCATATTCTGGTCTCTGGAGCAGCAGAAAACAAGTTGGCTCCATCTTCTACTTGACGTCCCTGTTTTGTTTTTCTGTTTGCTAGATTACCTGCCCCGTGTTTGGTTTAAAAGAAAAAGAACCATAAAAAGGGAGAGCTACAGTAGCCTGAGGTTGTTCATCCACAAGGGCCATCGGTCCTGTCTGCACAGGTCAGGATACTCTGGGGGCAGCCTGGAGTATCCTGGCACCACAGAGGCCCTGATCTGTGCCCATTACCTTGCCCTTCGTTCCCATGCCACAGCGGCTGTCTGCATGGGTGTCCCACTGAGCCACCTGGTACAGTCACTGCTGCTTTGCATTGCTTTCTTCTGTGGTTAGAATGAGGAACCCAGTGGCATTCTATGTCTATGTCTAAATGTCTATGGGTGCATCGTTCTGATCCAGAGTAACAGCTATATTTTTAATGCGTTTTAAGCCTGTTTTACCCCTTTTCTGATACAGAACGTGCTGGACATTGTCTGGACTGCTCATGCCAGAACCGGGATTTGAGACATGCATCATCTAAACATGATGGGGCAGGGAATGGATCTTTTGACTCATGCAGGCAAAGCCTTAGGGCCTTTGCAGACTGCCAGAAATAGTGCAAATTGAGTCCACTTTAAGGGTTAGGGTTAGGGTTAGGGAATCATGGGAACTGTATTTTATTGTGACACCAAAGCTCTCTGACAGAGAAGGCTCAATGTCTCAGAAAAAAAACAATTCCCATGACTCCCTAGCACTAACCCTAACCCTTAAAGTGGACTCAGTTTGAGAATGAGTAGTCAGATTGCTGGTCACAGTCTTACCTAGGAGAACAGAGAGACAGAGTGTATTTCCATTTAAGCTCCAGCTGTACATATGCACATTTTATGCAATCCATGCTTCATTTTGTCCTATTTCTTGGCAGTCTGCATGGCTACCCTAATGACTAGCCTGCTAATACCTGATAACCCATAAAAGCAAGAACCTTGCCAAAACTTATGCAAATAAGAAATGCATACTCTAACTACATGTCAGCTTTCTGAGAAACTCCCACAGCCCTTTAAAAAAAATAGCATGATATCCATACGGTTATCAGCTCCCAGCGTTTCAACCAACATCTGCCACTGTGCCTTTAATGGAAGCTTGATTTACAGCAAGTAATTGCAAATAATGATTGCTCAAGGGATGCAGCTTAGTGGAAAAGAACATGCTTTGCATGCAGTTGATACCAGGTTCAGTCTCTGGCATCTTCCAGTAGGGCAAGGAGGGATGCCCGTCTGAAACCCTGGGGAGCAACTGCCAGTCAGTGCTGACAGTACCAACTAAAAAGACCAATGGATTGGCATAGTATATGGCAACTCCCCATGTTGCTGTTATTCTCTTCCTCTTTTGAAAGCCTCAGCTACTGAATTCATGCAGATCAAATTGCTGTCAAAGTTGGAGCTACGGGAGCCCATCTGAAGAGTTGGCAGTCCTATCCTACATGGAGTAGAAGTAGATTATAGGCACTGTTGGGAATAAGTCAGAATTTGGCAAAGTTATTATTTGGGAGTACAGCTTCCAGAATCTGGACATTCTGGCTGTGAGATTTCTATGAATTATTGCCCCCAAAACAATTTTTCCAAACTTTGGAAGAGCCATATTGCCATTTGTCCCATTCAAAAACATAGGAACAGTAGACTCCAGTGCTAGAAAGAGGATAGGCGTGTATTTTTTTAAAAAAAAATTAAGTTAATTTTTTTAAAAAAAAAATGGAAAGTGTTAAGAAAATAATGATTCATTGTTGCACAGAAGGTTGAAGATAGCCTTTTTGCTGCTTCCCTTCTATTAAACCTTAAAATGTAAAGGGTTATGATTCTACTTCAACTGGCATGGCTGCATCCTATGTAGTTGGTGAGGCACTAGACTAGAGAATTTTAAGTATTCCTCCCTAAACTACAAATCCCAAGATTCCATAGGCAGCAGCCATGGCAGTTAAAGGGGAATCATAGTGCTTTTATTGTGTAGTGCAAAAGGGCACACTCATGGCTGGCATTCTAGAGCAAAATAAATGCTTATCCAATAAGGCATTTAAAAGCTACTGGCATAAAACAAAAACTATATGTTTGAGGGCATGTGTACATGGGCCATTGAAACCAGTTTCCTTCTGCTCTCACCATGACCTGTCTACACAATGCAGGGCCAAAGCTCCAATTTGAGTGCAGACTGTCTTCAGGATGGAAGGCCAGTTCTGCACCAAATCCACCATATCCCTGGCTAAATCAAACAAATAAAACCTAACTTTTGCTCTGGATTTTGCAGGAAAGTCTGGAGCACTCTGGACTGATGCCGGGTGGCTATCTACATGTACATCCCACTATGCCATCTGGTGCCACTGTCTCTGGCATGAGTCATTCCCTCTGAGGTCACAGCAAGATGCCCAGCCATGTTATCAATGCTGGCACCTAGTTTCTGACCTCAGAGGGAGCGATCCTTGGCAGCAGCACCAGGTGGCATAGCAGGATCTGTGTATAGACAGCTGTCTGGTGTCGCTCTGGAGGTAATAGGAAATCGGAGGCAGCTCCAGGGCCAGAATAATCCAGGAACAGCCTGGAATATTCTGCCCAGTGTAGACAAGCTATTAAATATATTTTTACCAAGAAGTGAATCAACTGTGAATTTCACAGCAATAGCAATAGCATAGCAATAACAGCTTCATTTATATACTGCTTCATACCATGCTATGCAGTTTCTAAGCCAGGGACTGGCAACCTACGGCCTGGGGGCCGGTTAAGGCCCTGGGCCCTGGACTTACCGGCCCAGGCCGTAGGTTGCCGCCGCCGCTGCTCGCCACCGTCGGGGCGCGTTTTCGGCCGCACTTGCTGTGGCCGCCATTTTGGAAGTCAAAACGGCAGCCGCGACGTGTTTGCGCATGCGCAGTACTCTTGCGCATGTGCAAACGCGTTGCGGCTGCTATTTGGACTTCCAAAATGGTGGCCGCGACATGCGCACCGCCATTCCCCCCCCTGAGGTTGCCTGTCCCTGCTCTAAGCAGTTTACAGTGTGTAAGCCAATTGCCCCCATCAAGCTGGGTACTCATTTTAGCAACCTCGGAAGGATGCAAGCCTGAGTCGAGCCTGAGCCCCTGGTTGGTATTGAACTCACAACCTTGTGGTTTGTGAGTGAGTGGCTGCAGTACAGGCATTTAAGCACTGCGAATGCCTAAATAATATATGGTATAGGATTGGGCTGAAAGTCACAGAGCAGAACAGGTACAAGACAAACTGTCACAGATAAATCTGGTGAGAGCCTCTGACCAGGGTGACCAATGTCATAACTGCAAAGGAGGATGAGGCACCACAAAATGCAGGACATTCAAGAAAAATGTAGGACACTACCAAATAAAAGCTAAAAATACTGATATAAATGTAAATTCATGTTTCTTAGTCATGCTCAAAATGCAGGCCATATTGAAATTTCTCTTGGACAGAAGGTTGAAATGTATGATATATCCTGGAAAAGGACATTTGGTCTCCCTGCCCGTAACACTTGCGCAGTCATATTCCCTATTCCATATCCCATAGTGACAGTCAGGAAACTAAGGAAGCCTTTAAGTGAGGAAATACACCCAAATCAGCCTTAGAGAAACTCTGCAAACCAGCGCTCCATCCTAATTATCTCTTTTTATATTTTCAACAGATTTTGTTGGCACTGCGGTAAGTTCTTTGTGTTGATGTGGCCTTGTTGTGGCCTCCTCTGTGTTACCCCTCTTAGTGTGTGTGGGGTGCCCTAGTTCAGTTCTGTCGTGTCCCACTTCACATGTCTGTGTTGCATTAGGAGAAGATCCTATCACTTTGTTGAGTGTGAGAGGCAAGGCATGGGGCTGAGAAAACAAGTGTGACTGAATGAATGCAACTCAGAGAAGGATGTGAATGAAAGCGTTTTCCTGTGAGATCGAATGTGCATGCATGCCTGTGAGCGTGAGAGACAGAGCATATGAATATGAGTCTCAACCCCCGTCTGTCCCCTCTCCTCTATCTTTGGAAATGGAGTTACAAGTCACAGGAGTCCTGCAATTGCAACCCTCAGTTCCCATGGTTATTCATGCTCATTCAGCACTAAAAATCTGCTTTATTGCAAAGCCTTTGGTCCTTTGTGGCTTCATCATACAAAGGCTTTGCATTAACACAGCTCCAGTAGTCAAGGCCACCTTCAAAACTAGGGGGCACTGCAGAAATCCGCTATCCATCTCCCAAGTATTTCCTGCCAAGGTCTGATCTGCACTGCAGAAATAATGCAGTTTGACACCGCTTTAGCTGCCATGGTTCAGTGGTATGGAATCCTGGGATTTGTAGTTTTGTGAGCGATTTAACCTTCTTGGCCAGAGAACTACAAATCCCAGATTCCATACCACTGGAACCATGGAAGTTAAAATGGTGTCAAATGGCACTATTTTCAGCACCCATATAATGAATAGCTCTGGATGTCTTGTTTATATCCTCCTCACAGAGAGAAAAGCTTCTAAACTGCACCTTTCCACTTCATCTTTGGCTAGGTAAGCCTCTCTGACTCACAAAACATCATGGCCTTGGGGCTGCTACCCAAGCCCTGATTTTGTTTGGCTGGAAATCCCTAAGTCTGCTAAACCGGGGCTGCATCCACACTGCAGAAATAATCCACTTTGACACCACTTTAACTGCTATGGCTCAATGCTATGGGATTCTGGGAATTGTGGTTTTGTAAGAGATTTAGCCCTCTTTGTCAGAGAGCTCTGGAGCCACAATTCCCTGAATTCCAAAGCATTGAGCCATGGCAATTAAAGTGGTGTGAAATTGGATTATTTCTGCAGTGCAGATGCCACACAGAAGGGCAAATTTAATCCCTAACCAGCTCAATAATCCAAAAGCAGCAACCCTCATAAGGTGTTCAATGAACACATGAATAAATAAATATGGCAAATGTACTCTAGGGTTTTGGATTTTTTTGGCATGGATTTACAAATGTACTCTGGTTTTCTATTATGAGGCCTGCCACATTTTTGAGTATGACAACTTTCAGAGGCAACGGTCCCTTTCTTGTTTCTTGAATGAAGAGTTTTTGTCAAGCTATTTACTCATTAACCTTCTGGCCCTGCGTACAACACTCATATGCCATCTCAGACGGTTTGCCTCCTTCGCATGTCACACATTCCCTGGAACATCAGAAAAGAGATCCTGTGTTTGTATATTTGTACAAAGCTTGACCGGTCCTCTGTTGGTGTTACCTGGTTCATTGTTTAAAAGGTACGTTGCTGCATTACATATTACTTTGTTGTTACTTTTCATTCCATTTATTTTTTTAAAAAAACCTTTAGGTTTGATAAAATCCAAAGTCCATATTGTAGTGATACCTTTGTTAGACCAACCAAAAGGTGTAAAATTTAGTTGGCCATATAAATGTTGTTGTCCTTGTGTGCCTTCAAGTCATTTCAGACTTATGGAGACCCCCAAGGGTGAACTCATCATGGGATTTTTCTTGGCGCATTTCTTCAGAGATTTGCCCTTACTATCCTCTGAGGCTGAGAGAGTATGACTTGCCTAAGGACCTTATCAAACGCTGGCCATGAAGCGAAAAGTAACAGAAAAGTAACCGAAGTAAGAATAAATTCAGTTCTATACCGAAACGAACTGAGTTTCGCCCTCGCGGCCATTGCGCAATGTATACAAAAGCTCCAAAGGGGATTCAGCGATCAGGCACCGCGGGATGCGGTTCGCGCGGGAAGAAGGAAAACACACACACACACATTTTCTTCTCTCTCTCTCTCTCTCTCTCTCTCTTTCTTCCTTCTTTGTCCCCTCCCACCACCCAAAAAGCCGGCGTCGCAGAAGGCGCTTCTGTGGATGAAGGAGTCGGGGGAAAGGCAGCCAAGGGGACCGAGGAGGAGGAGGAGGGCTGGAGGACTGGAGGAGGGAAGGCAGCCCACAGTGGCGTGTCGGTGGGGAAAAATGCGAGAGAGATGGAGAGAGAGAGATCGCCTCCCTCTTCCCTCCTCCTCTCCTTCTCCTCCTCTTTCTTAATCCGGTTTGCCTTTTGCCAATCCCTTCCCCTCGCCGGGATTTTCTGCTTGGGAGAGCTCTCCCTGCTTCCCCGCCCCGCCCACCATTGCGCAATGAATACGAAGGCTCCGCTTGTACTTCCCCGACAAACCGAATGTCAAAATCTCTCTACTCGCTACGGATTAGCTCCGGGTTCTGTGGAGTTTCGGGGCAGTGTCGTGTGTACACGCGGGGACACAATACAGATTAGCTCCGGGTTCTAGGGCAGCGTCGTGTATAAACATGGGGAAATAATATGTATTAGCTGCGGGTACCCTTTGGATTAGCTCTGCTTTAAACCCCATGTGATAAGGTCCTAAGGTCACTCAGTGGGTTTTATGAGTGAGCGGGCATTCGAATCCTGGACACCAGTGTCGTAGTCCAACCACTATGCCAGTTTGGTTCTCCCTGGACTTATAAATGTGTCACAACAATATTGACTTTGGATTTTATGGTCAATGCAGCTACCGCATTGTTTAGCACCGAGAAGAGAATGGCATAAAATTTGAAAAATTCATGTGAATCCAGCTAAAATTATCATTTTAATAGTAACTGGAGGATGTAAAAGTAATAACAGCATCCTGTTAGTGACACAGGACAGTAGATGTCTTTATTTGGTCATTGTGGGGGGAGGAATTCAACTTCTTATTCGTACCATGATCCCCTCGGCCGCTACAAACCTACCTCTGTATTGCTGCCTCCAGAACATATCCATGTAGAAGTCAGTGGAGAACAAGGGGTGGCTGAGAAATGCCTAGTTATGTTCCTCCAGTGATTCCCAAACTTTGCTCTTCCGGATGTTTTTCACTTCATTTTTCAGAATTCCTGACTGTTGGCCAAGCTGGCTAGGGCTTCTGGACATTGAAGTCCAAAACATCTACAGCAGGGGTAGGCAACCTTTCCCCTTTAAGGGCCGAGGGACTTCAGCTCCCAGAATCCCAGGAGCTATTGGCCAACGTGGGACTATTGGCCAACATGGCTGAGGCTTCTGGGAGCTGAAGTCCCTCGGCCCTTAAAGGGGAAAGGTTGCCTACCCCTGATCTACAGGAACAAAGTTTTGGAACCACGGCTCTAACCATACATGTGACAGTCCCCTGGGACTTCTCAGGGAGTCCTCCGGAAATCCCGGAGGATACATTGTTGTGTGTTTGGCTAAAGGAACATAGCCAGGTGTGTGATCGCTACCCATTGCTCCCCACCAGCCACTAAATGGCTATGTCAGGGGATCCCATCACGTGTCAGGTAGGTTTCAAGGTAGAGGAGACAAGAGTATAGTTCCTTCCTAGGGAGAACTTTAGGCACTAGAATTTTACACCCCATTTTTTTTAAATGTAATATCCTTGTGCCCTTTATTGCCACATCAAAAATATATTTTTGAAGGTACAGGTTGAGTTTCACTTCTCTGAAATCCTTGGAGTAGAAGTGTTTGGGATTTTGCATTTTTTAAATGTTGGAACCTCTGTTTGCATACACACACACACACATACACACACACACACACACACACTGAGATATCTTGGAGATGGGACCCAAATCTAAACACAAAATTCATTTGTGTTTCATGTACACTATTATGTTTCATGCCTGAATGTAATTTTATACAATATTTTTTAAAAATAATGTTGTGCATGAAGCAACGTTTGTGTACACTGAACCATCAGAAAGCAAAAATGTCACTATCTCAGCTACCCAGGGAAAAAAAATTGGTTTTTGGAGTATTTCAGATTTAGGAATTCTTGATAAGGGAGACTCAGGCTGTAACTGTGTTACTTGTAATTCACAGCTTTCAAGCTCTCCATTTGTACATACATAAATTCACCAGGTAATGCGGGAACCGGTATCATATGTCCATCAACTCTCTTTTCTGACATTCTGCTGAATGCATTGATATTGGAGTGCAGGCCAGTGGGGATGTTTTCATTCCCTCCTCCATACATTTTATGGAGAGAACATGAGTGAACAGCTAAGGGCCAGAGCTAATGGACTAGGTCAGGATTAAAACCATCCTCACAGGAGATAGCAGCCGCTAAACTGGTGGACTTCAACTAGCCAAGCACTCAGCTGACATCCTGCAGGGCAAAGGGCCAAGTACTCAGTCTCCCAACAGTCCAAAATGGAATAACCTGATAGCAACAAATGACACCTTGCTGATCAGCCTCTTTGTGCAGCTATTGGCTCGCCTAAGACAAAATAGGTTCTTATTCTTTGTAGGAGCAAAAATATAAAATAATGAACATCTGTGTGAACCTAATAGGCCAAAAGCACCTTTTGCAGTCACCACTAGAAGTATTCCCCCACTCCTTAGGGTTGGAAGAAGCTCCTTGCTTGCTTCTTTCAAATTAAATGGTTTTATCTTGGCAGACAAGACCCTATTTCTGTGATTGTTCTCAGCCTCTTCTACAATGAAGTAAGGGTGGGGGACTCTTAGCGGTCAAATCTGGCTCTGCTAGGGACTAAAACCAGTTTTCGCAGATTGCCATGCTCCTTCCCTGTAACACCATCATTGTGGAAGATTTCCCATCCTAAAAGATCTGAAATGCCTCTCCTGTGGTTTAGTTACTGGGAATAAGAGCTTCAAAATTAAATATGGTGGCATTTTTTATTCCATTCTTTTGCCACTTTGTTTGAGTGAATCCCATTTGGGGAGAAGGAAGGGATATAAATCAAACAAACAAACAAACAAACAAACTCTCCCCAGTCTCTGGAAAAAATATGTTCTTTGAATTTGGCCAAGGCTGAAAAAGGTTGCCCATCTTTGGATTAAATCCTTCCTCCCACTACACCACAGTTTTGATCTAGCTTCCTCCTCCCACCCTTCCCCACCTCAGTGATTTCCCCCCACCCATCAATCAGCTAAATGAGGGCAAACTACACATCCCATGTCACATCTCTCTTAACTGTGATAAGGAGGCAGGTTCATGCATGACTGATGTTTCTCGTCTTCCACACTCACAGATGCCTCTTCTTCTTTCACCTTCATCACTTGTGTGTGTGTGTGGAGGTGTGTGTTTGACTTTTCAGAGTGACTTTAATAACAGGAACTGGAAACTGAAAAGCTGCTTGATCTTACTAGTTGTGATGTGGGACATCACTTAGCTGAAGGTGTCATGATGAGGAACCTCCTGAGGGTTTTATTTCGTGTTCCATTTGAATGGAATGTAGTGTTGAGTACAGACCTAAATATTCTCAATTTTATTTTAAAAATAAACTCCAGCAACAACTCTCATTGGCCCTCACCACAGTGGGATGGGGAGGCTCTTTTAACAAGTATCTGAAAGGCCACAAGGTGCCTGTCTTGTCTCATGGTTATGAAGATCACCTTGATTGTGCCTGGTGAAACTGAAGCCAGTTTGCCTAAAAGATATCTAGCAGTCAAGGTTTCAGTGAATGGCATAAGTCCTAGCAGACTTCTTCACATGACCCGCAGACACAAAATCACATAAAACCAGTGAACAGTACTGTGTGCAATTCAGCTTCAGATTGGGTGATGTTTATGTAGAACTTTACCTGTCTGCTCTCCTGTCGCCATACAGAATTATACTCAGTACTGAGGCTATCATAACTTTGGCCACATCGTGAGAAGGCATGACTTACTCAAAAATACATTAATGCTTGAAAAGATGGAGGGCAGTAGAATGAGAGGAATACCAATTCCAAATGGATAGATTCAATTTGGGAGGTCACAAGCTACAAAGATCTACAAGAATTAAGCAGAGCAAGTGGAGGATAGGAGGCTTGGAGATGTCTCTTCCATGGGGTTGCCATGAATTGAGGCCAAATCGAGGGCAGTTAACAATAAAAACAACAATGAACTGACAGTTACTAACTTGTGAAATCCTGCATAAAGCACTGTGGTTACTGACACTCTTGTCTTTTCTCCACAGAGGATATAATGTAGAAGAGGCAGGAGGGCCCCAACACTCATTGGTATCTGGACTGGACTCATCCCTCCATCCCTCCTCACTCTCCTCACTGCCTTTCCTTTGCTGCTGCCAACAGGAGGAGAGGGAAACACAAAATGAAACCATCCAACTCTGAAGTCTCCAAATTTTCTGAGCTCCTCACCTGCGCTGTGCCACTTCCAGATACACCTCCATCCCTCCCGACTTGCCAGCTTCGACTCCTGACCCATCTGCTGTTTGGCTGCTGGACGGAAGTTTGACCCACAGATCTAAGGTCACCCACCCTGAACTGGATTGCTTTGGGGGAAAGGAAATGGGAACATCACCATTTGTGTTTCAAAGCAATGATGTCCCCTGGGATTTAAAAACAAACAAACAAACAAGTCTTCTCAGCAGGACCCAGCCTTTCCAGGCAAAGCTCCCGGTATCCCCTCCTCCCCACCCTGAAGTGCCACCCTTACCCCAAAAACCAAGAGTTGGTTGGTGCCAAGATGCTACTGTTGCAATAGACTCCACCAGGGCCACCTCTTTGCCTCATCTCTCCCCCACCCCCATTTTTAACCTTTTGGCAACTTTGCTCACCTGTACATCTGGGGCCACCCAGCACCTAAGACTGGTCCATTTGATATACTTTTGTGTGTAAATTAAACCGTCTCTGAACAGGGTAAAGGTGAGCACTGAATCCCCTTCTCTTGCGGGATTTCAGCCACCAGAACTTTGCATTCTCTACTCATTCTGCCCAGGTAATGCAGCCGTACCTTGAAGCATACAGAAAAATGGGGAGGGGGGTTGATCATCTGGTCTTGTCTCTGTTCGCCATAGGGTGCCCCATCATCTCAACCTAGGTAATGAGACTCTTCTAACACTGAATGTAACATTTGGCCAGGTCCCACCTGATCAGGAGAGCATGGGGAGGAAGGAGGCAAAGGAGAAACAAGAGTAGACTGCTGGCAGGAATGACAACATGCACAGTTGTGGCCACAATATGTAGAGAGATCTTGTAGCACCTTTGAGACTAACTGAAAGAAAGAAGTTGGCAGCATGAGCTCTCATAGACTTAAGTCTACTTCCCCAGATGCATTTGGAGGCCACAGTTTGGTTCAGAGGCACATGCCTAACTCCACTTCTCTCTTTGGGACCCAGTCCTTCAGGTGAGAGGATATGGGTCTTGCACCCTCCTCCTTCTGCAGGAATTAGCGTCTTCAGTATCCTGTGTTGTAGACTAAAGTGCAGGAGGGGCAAGTGTCCAAGAACCCAGAACCCCACCCATTGCCCCACACTCTCAGTGACACTGAAAAACAGGACAGAAATGTCCTGTCCTAGATGTCTGCTCCTCCAAACAGCAATATACTGGCTAAGCCAACCCTGCTACGTGCAGTTTGAGGTGAATATTGAAATCGTGCCACAGTTGCAACCATTTGACCCTAACCAGTGCAAGCCTCTGAGCTGGGCCTCAAACTACACATAGGAGAGACGTCCAAACTAGGATGACTTAGACCCAAGTGGTCTGTGCTAGTGTCATGGACACCCATATACAGTGGGAGAGAGAGAGTATGTCAGTTTGTGGGATTCCCCTTTCCTCTGTCACATCCTTTCTTCACCCCCCTCGCGGTAGCTATTGACATTATATGCCCGTGAAAGTGAAACAAGAAATAGATGCCTTGGCAACAAGCCTTAGGATCCCCTTTTACTCCGAGCTGAAGATGACCAAGGGCACAGAAGAGGTAGAGAGAACATTTTTCTTAGTCATTGCCAGGAAAGAGAAGGAGGGGAAACAGCCAAATAACCAAAGGAGAGGCCAGGAGGCAATGCCAACATTGCTGAGGTTTATTGTGGTGTCCAAGGCAGAAATTCCAAAGGATGCCCTGCATGGTAGTAAAAAGGCAATCTGCACAGATCATTTGCCACCCTTTAAAGAATAATCCAAAATCTGCTGCCTGAAATGAGCCACTTAACCCTTGTCAAGTGGTAGGGCTAATCTTAAGTAAATGGTATGAAGGATCCAGTTGCAAACATAAAAGAGAGCCTACATTGGTGGTTCTTAAGCTATCTGATGTGGACCGGCAGGGTGTTTTTCCTCATTGTACCAGGAACCAGCACCATATTTGTGCCCATTAACTGCAATTGTATACTTCTTTCCAGCCAATGGCCCAGTCCACAGACTACCACTTTGAGTAATACTGGCCTGGGGCTCAGGTGGGCAAAATGCATGCCCCCCACGCTGTCTGATTTTGTGTTGCCCAGAGCTCTGAGAAGTCCACACACATGGCCAAAAGATTATCCCCTTTCCATCATATGCACACTCTAGAAAGAATTATGCTACTGGAAGCCTCCTGGAAAGTATCCCTTCTCTAAAACACTGTGAGCACACCCTGTAGCTACTTTTGCATCCAAATAAGCTTTTTACAAAACCGGAAGTGGACCTCTGGCCATTTTAGTTTGGGGAGTAGCTAGCCTATGACAGACCAAGACCCCCAAAGATATTGGACTTGCCAGCCTAGAGGCTAAACCTACAAGTGAAGGGGACCCATGAGCCAGAAGAAAAATCTATTAAGGACTGGGGATATAGATAGAAGCAACAGCAGGAGACTTGTGGTTGGATCATCTGTTGTTTAATAGCTGCTGGGAAGGAGAGGGAGATGGTCCTAAATAGACTGTGGTGCTGGGAGATTATTTTTCTGATCCATTCCACTGCCCTTAGTCAGTGTGGTCTAGTAGTTTGAGCATTGGACTATGACTCTGGAGACCAGGGTTTGATTCCCTGATCGGCCATGGAAACCCATTAGATGACCTTGGGCAAGCCCCAGAAAAACCTGTGAAAGCCTTGTGGGTCACCATAAGTCAGAAACGAACTGAAGCCACACAACAACAAACTACTATTTGATGCTAAGGAGAAAAGCTTCCCCCCTCACCAGTGTAAATAGCAGCTTCAGAAGCTATTTTCCATCAGGTCAAGGAGGAGAAGTGTTACACCCACTCTCAAGGCACCATGATCTTTATTGGATTCCCACAAATAGTTGCTCTTAAATTATGAAAAGAACAGCAATTAGAAAAGATCTTCAAAGATATAGCTGTGTTAGTCTGTAGAATCAGTACCGTATATAGAGAGATCTTGTAGTACCTTTGAGGCTACGACTAAACTGAAATAAGTTGACAGCCTGAGTTTTTGTAGAATTAAGTCTACTTCCTTAGACTTCTACTCCACTAAATGCATCTGAGGAAGTAGACAAGTCTACGAAAGTTCATGCTGCCAACGTCTTTCTTTCAGTTAGTCTCAAAGATGCTACAAAATCTTTACATAAGGAAAAGATCTTCTTTGGCCCTGAGGGAAACAGCAAGCATGGCCTTGAAATGGGTGATCTGTCACCCATTGAGGGAGGGCCTAGTGCACAACAGGAATGGTATCATGCTCATGTCACCGCGTTTTGCAAACCAGGAGCCCTTTCACCCTGCTACACAATTAGAGCATTGTGATTCAGTTTTGACTAGGGCTTAAGGTTTGTTTTAATACAACTCTTTTAAAAAGTTGAAATGCACTGACAACCAGCTGCCAAGTTTCACTGAGGTCCTAAAGCATAATCATAGCCAAATTATGTGAACTGAGGAAAACAGGCAATAGCAATAACAGGAGCATTCACGTGTCTATACCACTTATCAGTGAACACAGCACTCTTAAGCAGTTTACAATCTGTAAGCCAGTTGTCTCCCAAAAGCTGGGTCCTCACTTTACTGCCCTACGAAAGGATGGAAGGCTGAGTCAACCTTGGAGGCCTGGGATCGAACTCACAACCTTGTGGCTGCAGTACCGGCATTTAATCACTGCGTCACCAGGCAACCAGGGTTGTTGCTGTTGTGTGCCTTTAAGTCATTTACGATTTATGGCAACCCTAAGGTGAACCTATCATGGAGTTTTCTTGGCAAGTTTCTTTAGAAAGGGTTTGCCATTGCCATCCTCTGAGGCTGAGAGAGCGCAACTAGCCCAAAGTCACTCAGTGGGTTTACATGAGCTGGGATTCGAACCCCAGTCTCCAGAGACATAGTCCAATGCTCAAACCACTAAATCATGCTGGCTCTCATAACCATAGGTGAAATCTATGTGGACTCAGTCATTGAAATCCCCATTTATTAAAGCCATCATCAGTAGTACTACCCTCAGGGCAGGACTTTTGGGACACAAGTCTAGGGACCCACTCAGAATAAATATGAGAGTCCCCAAATCTTACCACAGTTTAAGCAGCATCATATACATTGCCACCCCCATTAAAACCATTACTTCCAGTGTCTAAAATTGCCACTGGCCTCGCTCTCTGGCATGCTTGCTTGAGCTGGGAATCGTTTTTATTTAACTCAATGGGACTCACTTTAGATTAAAACAGAGACTGGGCTAGACTATAAAATGTAGACACCCCCCCCCACAGTATCAGGGACTCATTCCCAAGCAGGGCAGGAAGGAATGGCCAAACTTGAGCAAGGACATTCTTGCCTAGTAGCCCCAGGTGTGTGCATCCACACACAACCTCCTTCGAATCCACACATCTCAGTCTTATTTTCCTGGCAATTATTCCATGAAAGTTCAAAATAACTTGGACAGAAGTAGGTTGGAAGGAAAGGAGAAGGACATAGTTTGCAACTTTGCAAGCTACCAAGGTTTTCTGGCCTGGGTGAGCCACTGGAGCAAGATTGCCCTGTGCTGGATGACAGGGAGAAGAAAGGCAAGATGCGAATATGTCAACATTATGCAACCTGTGTGAGTGAAATGGGATTGCTGATGATTGAAAATGGCAAGACTGGTGGAGGAAGGAATACAGTAGCTGTAATATATATCTGTATTTTAGTACAAAAAAAAGTTTGATACAGTGTTTCACAAAACCTTAACCGGAAAACATAAAATTCAAGATGGATTGGATTGGACCAGAACCTGTTGCATTAATGGAAAAACAAAGGTGTTTTTTATTATTTTGCTTTGGGATTTGGGGTGGGTGGTTGGGAAGTGTGGTACCAACATTGTCTTGTGCTGATGTTTGCAAGCTTCTCCTTCTGTCCATGGATTTATGAGGGCTGTGGGGAGGGGAACATATTGAAATAGGTCAGGTGTGTGGATGTGTGTGTGTGTGTGTGTGTGTGTGTGTGTGTGTGTGTGTTGCCTGTGAGATTCTGGGAGTTCTCATCCAAAAAAAGTAAAATTTCCAAACTGCTTTTTAAGACCTGACAACGCAATGCCTTTGAAAAGGCTGTATAAGGGAATCCCATTCCCTCTCACCAATACAGATTGTATGAGAGTGAAACAATTGCCACATTTTGTGCTGAGCCAGATGAGTGGATATGTGTATTTGGCCCTCTGCATTTGCAGGTTTCACTTTTGCTGCCATCTCCACTTCTGCCATTAATAGGGACTGCAAAGGGCCCGCAAAACTCATGAGACTGAGACTGTGAACAAGATTTGTAAGCCCCTTTAAAAATGGTGTAGGGCAGCAGTCGAGGTAGCAGAAAGCCCTACCAGCTGCCTACTTCCACCTTACAAAGAAACCCCACCACCTCGAAGGCATCTATAGTGGGTTGAATCCACAAATTGCACCTTTTTGTGTTAAATATGGGGGGGGGGTAGAGTTATTCACGGATTTTCCATTTTCATGTGGGTCCTGCACCCCTAACCCCAACAAATGTGGAGAGCTGACCTTATCTTGCTCTGCCCACAGCACTAACCCTACACTTAACCACTAGCTACCACTCAACCTCCCTTCAGCCACAATGAAGCCACATTTTAAAGGAGGAAATTAAGGTAGGGACACAAGGGGAGAATATCACAAGTGTTCTCAGTCTTTCCAAGTTTCAAATACTAAATGAATTATCATGATGATTGAAGCGATGACACTGAAACATTACAGGGAGCTCTGGACCACCAATACATCTCTGTGCAGAGACTACACATTACAATTGTTCTTCGAGCTCCACCGATTGGGTTCTTGGCCCAGTGCTTTGTCAGCTTCTCATCTGTTCTGGACAAATTGGTTGAAATTAAAGCATTGCTAAAAAGAATATTATTAAGCATTCACAAGGAGCCGCTTTGCTTAATAAGGCAGACACTTCTGCAAAGACAAGTCCTATCTTGTTATCTATTGCAGTTCTTTGAGTGTGCCAGACGTATAGGGGTCATTCACATTACGTTATAACCCAGGTTGCAAACTGGCTTAAACGTGGGTTGTTCACAGTGGAATTGGAATTTTCCAACCTGAATTGGGGTGAGCCTGTGTTAACTTGGTTTTTTCGGAAACAACTTTTCCTCCATATTTTTTGCAAAACACTGTTGTTGTTTTTCAGGCATAGGGTGGGCATAGGGGCCGAACATGCCTATCCCATGGCAAGTGCCATTTTTGTGCTCGCGCTTATTTGCTGGCTCGGTGTTTTCAAATTTCCTGATGGTGTGCCCTTTAAACAACTGCTCAGCTGTTTTCCTTTCCTGCTCTTTTCCCTCTACGATGCCACTGCCAGATGTTTGGGCCACTAAAGCTAAGGAAGAGAGCTCTTCTGGGTACATGTTTTTTTTTAATATATTTTTTTTTGACAGAGTGTGTGATCCATTGCATTTGCGGGGTGATTCATTCTGTTTTTGTGTTCCCCAGTGATGCTATTGCAAGAAGTGGGTGGGTAGAGGGAGGGATGGGGAAAAGAGGAGGAAGGAGAAAAGAGGAAAGGGGGAAAGGAAGGAGGGATGGAGGAGCCTTCACCAGCCAGCCTTGGCACCCCCCAATCCCTGCCAGGGAATCGGAGGAGACCTGATGCTCCCACTGCTACCAGCTCTGTGGGGTAAAAATGCATGTTTCTCAGTCAGGCTCCAAAGGGAGGGCATTTGGACATTTTTCTTGGACAGGAGGATGAAATGGAGGACAGGTCCTGGGAAAGGAGGATGCTCTGCTGACCCTGTCCTCATCCCAGGGTGACCAAATAGATGTTGTTCCTGCTGGGGAGGAGGGGAATGAGGCACCACAAAATGGAGGATGTGCAAGGGAAATGGAGAACATGCCCCAATAAAAGCTCATATAAATACAGAATGTGTGCTTCTTAGTCCTGCTCAAAATGGAGGACATTTTGGACATTGTTCCTGGGCAGAAGGCAAAAATGGAGGACACATCCTCCAAGTGTTAATTCCTCCTTCCCCCTGGATACAAAGTGACGTCACCAACAATGACAATGGAAGTGAAGTGACATAGATGCACATCATTTGGCTGACAGAACAAAAACAAAAAAAATACCTGAAAATGATCAAATGCGATCAATAGGAAGGATCCATTTTGAATCAGTACTTCCATTAGTGTGAATTTCCAGAGGGTTATATTGCGACGGATAGATTCGATTGGGGTAAACATAGTGTGAACTTCACATTGGGTCAGATTCGGTATTGTGTGAACGAATGCACTATCGAATCTCCTTGGATCTATCCGGCACAAAGTGCTAGTGTAAATGGCCCCATAGATAAGGGTGAACTGGCAAACCCTGAATGCTGGAGCTTTCAAGAAGTGCTTTTGCTAAAGACCCCAGAACAACTTAGTGGTCAAGGAATTAGAGTATCAGGGTTCCTTTTATAGGTTGGCAACTAGATAAATAAGAAAAAGCAAAGAATAGGAATAAAGAATATTCCTAAGAATAAATTGATGCATCTTGCAATGGAGGAACAAAAACAGTGGCTCCTCCAAGGATCTATATTGTGATCTGTTGCTTGCCAATTTGTCCATCCGGTGTTAGGGCTGAGGAGCAAGAAGTCAGATTTGCAAACATATTAAACTACAGTTGGCCCTCTGTAGCCATGGATTCTTTATCCGTGGGTTCAACCATTCATGACTTGAAGATATTATAGATACCAAAAATCTATTATAGATAGATAGATAGATAGATAGATAGATAGATAGATAGACAGAGATATATATCTACGTCATTTCACTTTTGTTGTCATCATTGGTGACGTTTTGTATCCGGAGGGGGAGGAATTAACACTACTACTACTAATAATAATAATAATAATAATTTTATTTATATACCGCCCGGTGGCGGACCAATCTAGTCAGTTTACAACATTAAAATACATACAACTTAAAACAGTATAATGCCCTCCCCCCCTTAAAAATTTATTAAACCATATCTCAATTAAAACCAAATAACAATTAAAACATGACAAATTTAAAAACCAACAGCAAAACAAATAATACAAACCAATAAAAACCCTGCAACTTCAGTTCTGAAAAGGGGGCTATGGAGGCATTCCTGGGGAGGGGGAAATCCCAAGGTCCCAAGATCCCGAGGCCGGGTATTTTTTAGTCTGGAAAGGCCTGCCGGAAGAGATCCATCTTGACAGCCTTTTTAAAGCTGTCCAAGTTTGTTAATTGACGGATCTCATCCGGCAGGTCGTTCCAGAGCCTGGGGGCGACAACAGAGAAAGCCCTCTGGGAGGTCGCCGCAAGCCTAGATTTTTGAGGCTGCAGCACTAGGAGAATGAGTCCTCTATTTTTGCCTTCTGCTTGGGAACAATGTCAAAAATGTCCTCCATAAATATATCCAAAAATCAAACCTTGATTATGCCATTTTATATAAGGGTGTAATAGGAACTTGACCTTGGGATCAAAACCACTCATCGTAACAAGGGACACCACTTTACTATGGCACTGCTTTTAATGGGACTTGAGCATCCACAGATTTTGGTATCCGTAGAGGGTCCTGAAACTAAACTCCAGCGGAAACCAAGGGCCCGTTGTATTCTTATAGGCAAGAGTTCCAAAATAATCTCTTGAAATGGGAAACACAGGCAATAACATGATAAATACAGATCACTATAAGAAAGATGCCTATTTTTCTTCATGGAGCAAAGCTATAATGTCTGGGCCTCTTTTAATTTTTTTTAAAGGTGCCTAAGGACATGGTCAGAGGTGTACAAAAATGATGGATAGTGTGAAACAAGTGAATACAAAGCTTCCTACTACTCATAGTACTTGACCTTAGGGTCATGTGTACGTGCATGGAAGAGAAAATACATATGTATGTGTAAGTGGAACAGATGCTCAGTTGCTGTTTTTCTTAGAGAAAAGTAGCTCAGGGAGTAGCAGAGCAATAACAGGGAAAGGAATGCTTAACGCTGCAGTTCTCTGCTTCTGGATTTTTAATTTTTTTAAAAAAACAAATGCTACTATGGAATTTCAGTCATATTTTTAGAATGAAAAATAGTGCGGGACCATCTGAAGCAGAGAAAAGGAGTGAAACTGAGGATTTAGGCACTCTCTCCAGGCCAGCTTCCATTCAAGGTCCTCCTTACTGAAAGCTGCTTCTTGATTTTTGATACACACATACACATAGTAGTTGGGTTACATATATAGATGGAACTAGCTCTCCCACAGCTGAGAGTGGAGGATATTGCTTGGAGGTCAGATGGCATGAATATTTTGGCTTCTCTTTGCAAATGAATTAACCCTGACAGGGAATTTCTAGGTGATTCAGAAGGGAGTTCCTCTTCTCTCTCACTTTCTGTAGCTTGCCTCATGGTCTTCAGCATGTCTGTTGCAAGTCACTATAGCAAGGATAAGGAACATCTATCTATCCCTCTCTCATTTTATTTACACCCCAGCTTTTTTACAAGACCTAAGGAACCTAGTCTGGGATTCAAGGTGTCCTCTCTATTCTTGTGGACTATAATTTCCTCCATCCTTTAACACTGGCCATACTGGCTAGGACTGGTTTGAGCCAATGGCATCACCAAGGGGGTGCAGGTGGTGAGGACCACACTAGGTGACACCCTAAGGTGGGGTGACACCACTGCTCCTCAAACATCTGCATTTTAGTATCGGTAGCAATGGACTATGGCATTTGCCTGTGTCTCATTTAAATGCTGAAGAGATGGGGTGAGTGGGGTGAGGCTCAGTGGGAGAAGAAAAGAGAGGCCCCAGGGTTGTTGCTTTTGAAAATAAATGTAAAATTTATCTTTAAAGTTATCTTTAAAAACATCACCTTTTACCAAATTTTCACTTCAACCATTTGAAACTCTGTATATGTAAATGCACCGAGGCCATGCATTTGAGATTGTAATTTAAAGGTATAATTTTAATTTTGCTATGATATGCAGGAGTTACGGTTAATGATGAACATGAGTACTAAAAACATGACTAAGGATTCTGTATGGTGTGGGATGGGAGGGGGTTGGAGCTGCAATCCAGTGACAAATGGGTAGCAACACATTTTTGCTTCTTCCTCTCCAAGCTGGGCTGTCACTACCATGCAAATACCTGACAACCTGTATGTCCCCAAGAGCACGTTCAAACTGAAAAAGAGTCTTGTGCTTGAAAAGACTGATCCTTCTCAACCTTTTTGCAGACCAAGATCCATTTTGAAGCCCATCTTTCTTTCTTTCTTTCTTTCTTTCTTTCTTTCTTTCTTATTTGTCAAACTAATAGATGTCAAACTCTCTTCTTTCTGCATGCCTCCCATTTCTCAGTTGTCCTCTCTATCCCCTTTTCAGAATTTTGAATGAGACTTGGGACGTTATCACACCAGCGGCAAGAAAAGCGGCAAGGAATCAATCCAGAGCCATACCGGAATGATTCTGGTCGCGCAGCCGTAATTCCTCTTTGAAAGAGGAATTCAAAAGAGCTGGAATGATGCAGCGATGGCGCAAGGATGATGCAGGGATGGGCGGGGTTTGCCGTGACGTCGTCTGATCACGGGGCAAAGGATCCAGAATGATGCAGCGATGGCACAGGGATGATGCAGGGATGGGCGGGGTTTGCCGCGACGTCATCTGATCATGGAGGCAAAGGAACCGGAATGATGCAGCGATGGCGAAGGGATGGGCTGCTTTAGACCCCGTGTGATAACGTCCTTGGACACATCCTCTTTTGCTTGGATCACAGTCCAGGTTTAGAATCCCAGATTTAGAAGGGACCCCAAAGGCCATCTACTCAGGAATATAGCAACTAAAGTGCCCCTGAAAGATAGCCATTCACCCTCTGTTTAAAGGCCTCCAAAGAAGTAGTCTATCATACACTGAGGCAATCTGTCTCCAGACTGTTTGCCATCTTGTTCATCCTCCTCTGGATAAATCCCAACTTGTCAACATCCTGCTTGAACTGGACCCACTATTCCAAGTGAGGACTGACCAACTTGAATGCCTGCCAGCTGACCAGGGGAAGTACCAGTGCACTAGAATGGCCAGGGGGAAAAAACCACTTTACATCAGTGGCATCACCGAGGGGGTGCGGGGGGTGCGGACCGCACTAGGTGACACCAATCTAGGGGGTGTCAAGCCACCCCTGAGGCACAAAGAGGCTCAGAGGCAAAGCCGGAGAGGTGAGGCTGGCAAGGGATGGCGGCAGCAGACAGTGGTGACAGTGTAAGAGGTGGGTAGATGGGGGCAAGAGGTCTGCCTCTGAGGAGGAAAGGAAGAAGGCCAGAGTCAGAACCCCTCTCCCCCATCCACTGCCCCTTCCATGTCTTTGCTACTGCTGGCACTGCCCCAGGCCAGCCTTGCCTTGCTACCTTTGCCTCTGCTAAGCAGCCCATCCACTGTGAGTCTCCATTGGGCTGAGGCCTCACCCTTGTCCTCTTCCTTGGGAGCTGAAGGGGCTGAGGCAGGGGTCAAGGGGTCCTGGTTCTGCAGCATGTAAGGAAGACACACTACAGGTACGTGGGCAGCACAGCAGAGGCAAAGGAGGCGAGGCAAGACTGGCTGGAGCTGCGGGGCAGTTGCAAAGATGATGGAAGAGGCAGTGGATGGGAGGGGGGCTGGTTCTGCCTTCTTTCTTTCCTCTCAGAGGTAGACCCCCCCCCCAGAAGTTCAGTTTGCCACTGAGCTGGGATCCCAGAAGCAGAGTCAGAGTGGCTCATGTTTTCTTCCCGGTTCCTTGCACCATCTCCAAGACCCCCTGCTATCAGTTTCAGCCAGACTTCTCCAGCCAGCCACCGAGCCCCTGCCTTGTAACCTGCGTCTTCCTTTCTGGGACAGCTTTATCTGTTTTCTGGGCTTGTCCTGTTGCAGACTTTGAAGAGTTGGAGGAGATGAAACTGGGTACCACCACCACCACCACCACCACCACCACCCCGTGTGTCAGTTCAGAGATAGGGCTCTCTTTGAGCCACTGTTATTTGCTATGTTAGGAAATCGTGCAAAAAATCCAACCCCTCTGTGTGTGTGTGTGTGTGTGTATGTGTGCACGTGTGTGTGTGTAGCTGAGGTAGCCTTGCAGCAAAAGTGGTATTTTAAAGATTATTTTATAAATTTTATTTCTTTTTTATGTTACGCTTCACCTTTCTTCCTGGGACCAGGCCCAAGAATACTATCTTATGAAGAGGGCTGTTGTCTGAGGAAATTTATCCTTTTGTTGTTTGGGGTGGAATGAATATAGATGGTTTTGGAGACACTTGTGCTTTTGGTGCTATAAAGAGACTTGGAGCACCAATCAGTGGCTTGCCTTCATCTTCCCTGTTAGTGGAGCAGTCAGTAAGCTCTAGACTTTACGCCAGCTCTGCATCTCTGTACTGGGAAGAGCTTTAACAATACCCAAAAGAAAAGAAGGGAGAAAAGAATAGAAATCAACATAAGTGTTTTTACTTGATTGTGTGTGTTTTAATTTGCATTGGAAGTGTCTATCTAGCTGTGGGAAGTGGGAAATGATGTATAATTAGGTTGTGTTTAATCAAAGCAACCCAGTGCATATTATGTTACTCGGCTAGCCAAAGTGAACCTGGAAGTTCCCCTATTAGCCAGCAAGCTCAGTTACTCATCACTTTTAAGGAAAAAGCGCTGCGTTTCTCCTTCACTTCTCTCCCTCCTCTTTCTCTCATTCTGGGCTAGACCTTAATCTCAAGGGACTAAGGGTTGGGGGGGAAAGCAAAGAGAATAGGAGGAAGATGCTGGTGTTCTTTCGGTTTGGGCAAGAAGCACAAAGTGTAAAAGTACCTATGTAAAGGTATGCCCCTCCTTTCTTGCCCCCAAGGCTACCTCACAAGGAGAATACCAAGGAGATGTGTGTGTTTGAGACTAAGAAGCTTATTGCACTCTTAAATAATAAATTACCTGATCTGGGTTAAAATTTAAAGCGAGAGGCATCCTGATCTTATCAGAAGAGATTGCCGCCCGGGTCCATCCTGGGTCCATCCCTGCTCCCAGGCTTTGAAAAGAGGCACACTGGGAGCGGGGATGGACCCGGGATGGACCCGGGCGGCAATTTCGGCAGCTAAATCCTTCTGATAAGATCAGGATGCCACCCACTTTAAATTTTAACCCAGATCAGGTAACTCATATTATTTAAGAATGTGCTAAACTTATGAAGCAGTAGGGGTGGGTGTCTCCTCTACTAATGGGTGGGAAGTCTCTCATTCCTTAGACCAAGATGCACTTTCTGAGGGAAAAGAGATCTGAAGGAATGGAGGGACGGTTTGACCCAGCTTTCTCCACCCCTAACACACACACACACACACACACCAACAAGTTGATAAAGGATTATGGGAACAAAAATTCTCCAAGCCCACCCCAGGCTAGTCTGAGACACTCCAGGATTTCACAGAGGAAAGCTGGGACATGTGTGGCCAAGGTGGGGGAAGTTATTAATGAGAAATAACACACAAACTAGGACAAGGTGCAGCAGTTTGCTTTTGTGTGAGCCCACTGGGAAGGGCAAGAGTCCTCCCTATCCCCTTCCCTCTGCTTAGTGAATTCAGTACAAACTGCTTCTGTACTTTGAACTTAGTTTTCAGCAGTGGAAGTCAGCTGAGGACAAAGGGGGAAACTGGAAGGAGGAGAAAGAAATTGGGACATTTTAAATGCAGCTTTAAAAATTGGGATGACAGAGGAGTAACTGGGACTGTTCCTGCCAAATCAAGACAGTTGGACAAATTCTATATTGAGAGAGGGACAGTGAATTTATACTCTAGGTTTTAGGTTAACTTTAAAGGAGCTACATAAGGTGCTGAACCTATTTTGGAAATGGAATTCAGCCCCGGCCTTGATAGCCTCTTTAAGACTAAAATCCAGAATGGATTCACCATCCCTCCTCTGACACTGGAGTGACCAAACAACTGCTTCCAGTCAGAAACAATCCAAGGGCCCTTGCATCCATTATAGCATTATGATTATGATCCATTATAGCCTTATGATTCCATTTTACTGTCATGGCTGCATCCTGTGACATAATGGAGTGCAAATTACATTTGCACTTTGAATTCAGTTTGCAGCCCCTGAAGTAAGGTGAGCACAAAAGGAGGTGAGAGGAGGAGACAGAAATTGGGACATTTTTAAAACAGCTAAAAAGTAGGATGATGATTACCGGTAAACAGGACTGTCCCTGCCAGGTTAGGACTGTTGGAAGGTATGAGGGGCTATCGCAAGTTTCATCTCTCCTATTCCATGGCCTTTGGGTCTTACTATTTAGCACTCCCTCCCCTTATGTGTTTTTGAGTATGACTATTGCACATATAAATGTCTGTCTGTATTTATATGTGCAATAGTCTGTATACCCAAGACTGAGCCTAAATTCCCTGAAGGGACCAGATCCAGTCTTGTTTTTGGAAGCTAAGTAAGGTCAGGCCAGGGAGACTGCCAAGCAATACCAGCTGCTATAGTCCACTGCTTAAACTATCTGATTTTTTTTACCCCAATGTGCCAGTAGCTGGTACCATGTTTGTGCTTATTGGGGTCCCCAGGTACAGATATCCCAGGTCTTGAACTTTCAGGGCCAAAACCTGAGAATTCAGGATCCCTTGTGAGTCATCAGAGGTGCCCTGATGATATAAACAAAGGACAGACCCATTGATGTCATTGAGCATGAAACATCAAGCATCAACCACAGTTACACAGAGTATGCCACTGAAATGTAGAGCACTAAGTCAAACAGGTGAAATACAAACACATGCTTTTCAAAACAATGCTGTCACCCTCAATGGGGGTGCAACGCAAGGGAGCCCAGCACTCACTCCCACCTGCCCACAAGTAAGATTAGTACAAAAAACATTACTAAGGATTCTGTAGAGTGTATTATGGGAGAAGATCAAGGGTGGGTGACACCATGAGCTTACCACACCGGGTGACACCAACTCTAGGGATCCATTTGCTGTTGCTGTGCCCATCTATCTTTCCCAAGAGTCAAGCGAAAAGATTCCTCTGTTCTACCCTGAATACTGACAGGATGGTCATGTGCAAAGCCTGTTAAAGAATCCATGCTCAACACAGTGCATTGCCCTTTGCTATATCTCTTGATCATGCAGCCAAATAATTGCGGGCCAAACCTGAACTGACATTAAATGTGCCATTAGCAACAACACCTCTGTGCATATGCATTTTATTATCACTAGAAATGGGGCAGGTACACTTTTTGGGATCATGAATTGCAGAGATGAGAGCTTTAACACTATTCCTCTGCCAATGCAGGGCTCTCTCCCCTGCACCAATGATTCATTTATGAAGAAATTCATGTATGCTTGCTAATGATGCATTAAGCATGACATCTAGTTTGGCCCTGAATGGAGCGGCTGCCGTTTTTAGAAAAATAGGGAAAGAGGCTCTTAAAAAGGCAGCAAACTGCTAACTATAGTCTCTTTAGCACTCATTTATGAAGCTGTAGCCACACTGCAAAATTAAAGTAGTTTGGTATCACTTTAACTGCCATCACTCGATCCTACAGAATCCTGAGATTTGTAGTTTGGTGAGGCACCAGAGCTTTCTGACCGACCAAGCTGAATGCTTCACTAGTCTACAAATCCCAGGTTTCTGTAGTCATGGCAGTTAAAGTAGTGTCAAACTGTTTTGATTCTGCAGTATGACTACACCCCCAGGAAAGAAATCAGTTGTCTATTCTTTCCCAAATAATATTTACCCTAAATACTGCCATTTGCCAGCATTTCCCAGCCTGGTGTTCTCCTCAAACCACAATTCCTATTACTACTAGACACACTGGATGGGGATATTGGGAATTACAGCCCAACCATATAGAAGACACTAAGGCTGTCAATGGCTGATTCATACTGTACCCATGTTTGGCCTACACTGGTCTCCTACTGCAAAGTAGGCATCAAATGTAGGGCTAAGCAAGGGGACAGGATGCCTTCAAAGGAAAGCATATAGCAGTGGTGCGAAAAGTGCAACCATAAAGCTCTGAGTATGCAGTTCTCATCATCATTACCTGAACTGGCTAGGGCTGATGGGAGCTGCAGTCTGAAAATAACTTAAGGGCCACCACCTTGTGATCGATCACCTCTTGCATATTGAATGGGTGAGTAAAGTAAGCCAAGGAAGCTCAATCTGGGATTTTTTCCCCCTTGTGGGGGAGTGAAATTACCATGGGGCAAAGGGGAGGGGGAGACATGCCACAGTAAACCACAGTGGTGTAAAAGGCTCACTTTTGATTTTACAATGCCATGTATCTTACATCATTTCTTGCTCCCTACTCAGCTAGCTTTAAATGTGTTACCATTTGGAATTCAAACAAAGAATTAACATCTCTCTCCCTCCTACACACATGCACCCCACATTTTACCAGAACTTCTCATGTTCTCACATCATACTATGTAATTTGTATAGATGACAGCCAGCACAGTGTAGTGGTCTGAGTGCCAGACTGTGACTCTGGAGACCAAGTTTCAATTCCCAGCTCAGTCATTAAACCCACTGGATGTCTTTGAGCAGGTCACACTCTTTCAGCCTCAGAAGAAGGCAATAGCAAACTTCCTCTGAACAACTCTTGCCAAGAAAATCCTTAGGGTTGCCATAAGTCAGAAATAATTTGAAGGCACACAACAACACATTTTGCATAGAGTTCAGAAATGTCACTTTTGGAACTATACTTCCCAGAATCCCACAGCAAGCATGGGGGATACAGGATTAAAATGAGCCATGCTCTAACTTTACAGCTCTCTTCTCTTTCTCCTATTCCACATTGGCTGCAAACAGCTCTTCACACCTGAGATGGAGATCTGTGTCTTGAACATGCACACTAACTTTCATTCTAACCTCTCCGTTGATAAATAGCAGACCAAGAATTGCAGGCAAGGCTTAGCATTGCTAGTAACTTCTGCCTAAAATCAAAGCAAAATAAAACAGGTCAAGTGTTTGCTTATTACATGAACCTGGAGCAGAATCAAGGATGCCAACACAGGTAGGTGCTTGTTGTAGCATAGTCTTGGGGTAGAATCAGGACATCTCACAGAGATCACCACTCTGTAGGCACAATCCTTAACTATTTTATTTCGCATGGGTGAGTCTGCAACTCAATTCAGACACATGACATTCTGATCCCACTGTGGCAGTTAATGCAATTTAGAGGCTAGTTTAGTACAACGTCTAAAAGAATAAACTCTGGAACAGCATCTCTTTGGTTCAGATTGTTCATCCCCCGATTAACAAAATGACTAGCCTCAGGCAACCCTCAGCCTTCAACTGCAAAATGGGTTCATCCCCATTGTAGAGATTTGTTGCAAGAATGAATGCGAATGGGAGCAAACAGAAAACACCATAGGCAATGTGAACATATAAACCAGGGGTAGGCAACCTTTTTGAGCCGGGGGCCGGGTTGCTGTCCCTCAGACAATTGGGGGGGCCGAAGCACCAAAAATAAATAAATAAATAATAAAAAATAAAAATAAAAATAAATTAAAAAATTAAAAAAATTAAAATATATATGCATGCACAGAAAAGCCATGGCAAGACCCCTGTGGAGATTTTGCCAAGAAAACCCCAAGAACAAGTAATAACAACAATAATCAATATCATTATGGTGGGCGGCAGCGGCAGCGGGGGGGGGCAGTGGGAGGTGGCGGCCTCGGGGGGGGGCACATCCGGGCCCCAGGCCTTAGGTTGCCTCCCCCTGATATAAGCCATATGCATCGTTCTCACAACCACTGCTTTGTGTTGTAGAATCGTAGAATCATAGAGTTGGAAGAGACCACAAGGGCCATCCAGTCCAACCCCCTGCCATGCAGGAACTCAAAATCAAACCATCCCTGACAGATGCCAATCCAGTCTCTGTTGAAAGACCTCAAAAGAAGGAGACTCCACCACTTTCTGAGGGAGTGTGTTCCACTGTCGAACAGCTCTCAATGTCAGGAAGTTCCTCCTAATGTTGAGGTGGAATCTCTTTTCCTGGAGCTTGCATCTGTTGTTCTGGGTCCTATTCTCTGGAGCAGCAGAAAACAAGCTAGCTCACTCCTCAATATGACATCCCGTCAAATATTTAAACACGGCTATCATATCCCATCTTAACCGTCTCTTCTCCAGGCTAAACATACCCAGTTTCCTAAGTCATTCCTCGTAGGGCATGGTTTCCAGACCCTTCACCATTTTAGTCGCCCTCCTCTGGACACGCTCCAGTTTTTCAACATCCTTTTTGAATTGTGGTGCCCAGAACTGGACACAGTATTCCAGGTGGGGTCTGACCAAAGCAAAATACAGTGGCACTATTACTTCCCTTGATCTAGATACTATACTTCCATTGACGCAGCCTAAAATTACTTTAGCCTTTTTAACTGCCACATCACACTGTTGATTCATGTTCAACTTGTGGTGTACTAGGACTCCTAGATCCCTTTCACACATAGTCTCATTAAGCCAGGTGTCCCCCATCTTATATCTATGCATTTCATTTTTTTTATTTTTATTTTTTGCCTTAAGTGCAGTACCTTACATTTCTCCATGTTGAAATTCATTTTGTTAGCTTTGGCCCAGCTTTCTAATCTATTAAGGTCATTTTGAATTTTCATCCTGTTCTCTGAGGTAATAGCTGTTCCTCCTAATTTGGTGTCATCTGCAAACTTAAGAAGCATGCCCCCTATTCCTTCCTCCAAGTCATTGATAAAGATGTTGAATAGCACTGAGCCCAGGACTGAACCCTGTGGCACCCCAATGATCACTTCTCTCCAGGATGAAGAAGAGGAGCCATTGCTGAGCACCCTTTGGGTTTGGTCAGCCAACCAGTTACTAATCCACCTAACAGTTGTATTGTCTAGCCCACATTTTATTATCTTGTTTGCAAGAATATTGTGGGGCACCTTGTCAAAAGCCTTACTGAAATCAAGATATGCTATCTTTACCGCATTCCCTTCATCTAACAAGCTGGTAATTTTATCAAAAAAAGAGATCAGATTCATCTGGCATGATTTGTTTTTGAGAAACCCATGTTGACTTTTAGTGATTATGGCATTGCCTTCTAAATGTTCACAGACTCTCTGTTTAATGAACTGTTCTAGAATCTTTCCCAGTATTGATGTCAGACTAACTGGGTGAAAGTTGTTGGGATCCTCTTTTTTCCCCTTTTTGAAGATGGGGACAATGTTTGCTCTCCTCCAGTCTGCTTGTTATCAGAGGGGATGTGACTAACAAATCTGGGATCCCAAATACTTGAAAACCACTCCGTTTAGTTTCTGAGGGAAGCAAGGATAGACTTACCTGAGATGAAATGCTCAACTAATATAAAAACCACATAAGAAAATAGAACAGTGTCCCAAACTTCTGGTATGCCAAACCACACAATATAAGAATATCCGATGAAACACCTACTGAGGTGGTTGTCATTCAGCAGAACTGAGTCTCATAGCTTCAGGGCCAATAGAAGAGCAAAAGTCTTCATCCTGACATTGTGAGTTTTAAAACTACCTAGATTGATGTAACAAGGTATCCTCCAACTATCATTAGAGGACATTAGAATCATAGAAGTGTAGAGTTGGAAGAGACTACAACGGCCATTTACTGAGAAAGGAGTCAATACAGTTGGCCCTCTGTATCCACGGATTCCTTATCCACAGATTCAACCATCCACAGCTTGAAAATATTAAAGAAATATATTAATTCCAAAATGCAAACTTGATTTTGCCATTTTATATAAGGTACACCATTTTACTACATTATTCTATTTAATGGGACTTGCACATTCACAGATTTTGATATCCATGAGGACTCGTGGAACCAAACCACACCAGATACCAACTGTACACATAAGAAAACTGATGTATGTGGGGGTGCAGAAGCTCTCATTGCATGTGGTATTTCATGTTAAAGTATAGAATCATATTGTTGGAGGAAACCCCAAGGGCCATCCAGTCCAACCCCCTACCATGCAGGAATACTCAATCAAAGAACACGGAGAACAAAGAACAAAGAAAGATGGTCATTCAGTCTCTCTCTTTAAAAGCCTTCAAAGAAGGAGACTCCAACACACTTCTTTTCCTACTGTACAAGATAAGCTAGATCACTCTTTTCTTTTCTTCCCCTTTGCTCAAGTTGAGGCAAGATCACAGCATTCTTTTCACGCTTTGCATTCTCCTCAGGAAGTCTCTGAAGATTCTCATGGGCATGTGCAGAGTTCCCTGTGAAATCCATCCTCTGTTCCCCAAAGCACAAAGTGACAGACTTTGTGGGAACAGAACTGGAATGGAGTCCTTTCAGATTGCAGAGCAATGCATCACTTTTAAAGGCTCAGCCGCTTAAAAGACTACCTCCATATCTCTGTATGATGTGCACAGGCATATTACAGCAAAAGCTTTCCAGAGGTCCTAAGGCCATTTTGCTGTTTGAGGTGAAGAACAAGATGGTGTCCCCTTTCCCTCTGGGAAAGAAGCTGAGTGGACTAGCAGGTGAAATTCTGACACCAGCAATGGAAGAGGACACTGAAGGGCATCCGATTACCTGAGAGGACGAAACATAGCTGCATAATACACAATATTCTATAACTCCTCCTCTGCCCAGCATCCAGAGGGCAAGCCATTAGCTTTTAAAAATGATTAGTGAAGTCCAAAAATCATTGTTAATGTCATCAGCCTAAATGAATAATTCATTGTATTAATTATTGCACCAGGTGTTCACTTTTTATAGAACCCCCAGGCAGCCAGCAAATCAGAGTGCCAATTTTATGCAAATCCTTCCAAGGATTCAAGTTATTGATCCTTACTCTAGAAAACCATTTCATTCATCAGGAATGAGGGCAAATGAATAAGTCACAAGTCAAAACATTGCATCCTTTATGTCAAAAGTTTCACAAGCATGGGTCTGGTTACATTCAAAGCAAAAGATGAAGTTGTTTCCCATCCCCACCGTATTGACATAAAATGTTGTGCTTGATGCATCCCTTTTGGGCTCTGTCTTCTCTCTCTGTCTGAATCTGCTGCCTGAGACATCCAGCCACCTTGCTCTGCCTCACTGTAGGGCCAGACTTAACTCAAAACCTCTTCTTGATGTGTCAGCGTTAACAACGTGCAAAATAGGGCTTTTTCCCTGGCACGTGAACCTCCAAAAAATAAAAATGTAGAGAACCTCCATTCTCTGTAGCCAGAAGTGCAACAGCTTTGAACCCTACCACCTTTTTAAAGGATGATGGGGTCAATGGCAGCCCTGGAGTTGGTGCCACCCGGTGAAGGAGAGAGCAGCGAGGGGAGGACTTCCATGGCCTCCGAAGGGCTGTTTGGGGTCCAACTTGGCTGCAGACATGGCAGAACCCAAAGAGAAAGCACTGCCCTCCTGCAGCAGCCTGGGCAGTGCAATGTCCTCTGAGTTCTGGCATGGCTGCTGGGCAAGTGAGAAGGGACATGATGCCCTTTCTCATTCGCCCAGCAGCCACACCAGTCCCATGGGGTCTACCACCCCACTGGACATACATCACGCCCTCTGAGGTGTCACCTGGTGCAGTCCGTACTTGCTGCACCTCCTTTGTGACGCCACTGGTTAGTGTAGAATACGTCTGTTTCTGGGTGACCTGGTGGAATTGGGCCAATTCAGGCAAGCATTGTGTCTGCTGCTGTCTCTGGACATAAATGCTGCAGGAGGAGAAAGCACTCGCTTCCCAAAACTCCCCTGATGGGTTTCCCTCTGTGCCCTGCCCATCAAACACAATTTGATCACCTTCTGGAGAGTCACCTTTGTGTCTCCTTCTACTCCAGAAGGTTATAGGGAGGGCCTTTTAGATCAGGCATCGTCCTTTCCGCTCAAGACCTGGTCCAAGTTTTGCTGTCCAACACGTCCCATTTCCGTGCGTTGGCCCCCACCTGCAGTGGAGGATGCCGCTGATCTCGGTGGTGACACACTGCTACACCTTGAGCTGATGCCTGCTGCTGGCTTTCTCCATCTGTCTCTATGGCAACCCAGTCAGCGTAACTATGGAGACTGTTGATCACGACGCTGCCGGTGCCAAGGGCGCACGGATGCATACAGGACGCTGGTGGCAAAGCGCAGGGCAGCAGGTGGAGAAGAATATTCTGGACATTGCTTCCTGACTGCAATCACATTTCTCACCCTTGCTGAAGGACAGAGGAATGGAACAAAGCATTTCTTCCTGAGCCAAGGAAGAAGTTCCCTTTAACAATTAGTGACTGCAAAGACTGGAGACTGCATGCAGGTAAAAAAAAAAAAAAAACAGCCCAGAAAACCTTAGCATGTTGTGCACATTGTAGTCCAGATCACGGAATGAACAAGTGGTCACATCCTCCCTCCTACCAGGTCTGCTTCTGTTTGCTCAGTCTATTCTGCCAGCCATGCTCTCTCCATTCCACACCATTTCCACCCCCCAAAATGACACTCAGCATTCACTGCTGAATCTTCACTGAGCTGCGGTTGGAGGGGGAGGGAAGAGGTATGTTATTGCTATTTAACATTCTGACACTGTTCTTAAAATCTGAAGGTTGCCCAAACATGCCGATACCCTTTTCCAGTTATATAGCGCAGTATGAAGTGGTATATAAATGAAGCTGCTTTGCTTTGCTTTTTCACACTGGTCCTTTTCAGCATCGTTCCTTTTGTCATTAAAACACCCAAGTGGGAGTTGATAGATAAATCGAGGGAAGCCATAGTGCCACTCTATTCTGCTTTGCTCAGGCCTCACCTGGAACATTGTGTCCAATTCTGGGCACCACAATGCAAAAAGGATGTTGAGAAACTGGAGCGTGTTCAGAGGAGGGCAACCAAAATGGTAAAGGGTCTGGGAACCATGCCCTATCAGGAGAGACTTAGGGAGCTGGGGATGTTTAGCTTGGAGAAGAGATGGTTAAGAGGTGATATGATAGCCCTGTATTTGAAGGGATGCCATATTGAGGATGGTGCAAGTTTGTTTTCTGCTGCTCCAAAGAATAGGACCCAGAGCAATGGATGAAAGCTACAGAAAAAGAGATTCCAACTAAACCTTTGAAAGAACTTCCCAACAGTAAGAGCTGTTTGACAGTGGACTGTGCTCCCTCAAAGTGTGGCAGTCTTCTTCTTTGGTGGTTTTCAACCAGAAGCTGGCTGGCCATCTGTTGGGGGTGCTTTGATTCTGTGTTCCTGCATGCCAGTGGGTTGGACTAGATGGCCCTTAGTCTCTTCCAACTCTATGATTCTAGACTCTGGACTGAATCTGCAGCAAAGGCACAGAACAATTATATTCCTGCAGTCTATGCTTTCACATTAGAATACTAAATATGCCAAAGCCATGTCCAGGCAACCTTTTTGAGATTTAATTCAGTTTACAGCTGCTATGTGGGTCCCACAGCACTGCACCCACATCGTGGCACGCTTACATCCAAGCTGCTGTGTCAAGAGGGGCTGCACTTCTCTCCAAGTACTTGAAATCCTTGTAAATCCAATGATTTGTAAACTGAGCGCTGTAGCTGCAGTCCTCCCTGAATGCTTAAGCTGTCATGTTCACTACAATTCACTGCTCTTTGCTCAGAGCAAGGAGACTACATCTAGCGCAGATTAATTCGGTGCTTTGGCAATGTATAGAAAGCAGCATTTTCCTCAGAGAGAGAACAAGGCTACATTGGGATTTCCTGCTGCAACCTGTGCAGCTGAGAAGCATAAGGGAAAACCAGAAATGTCATGATAATGTGGGGAAGATGGCTTTGTTGCTGACCAACTGAATAGAGGTAAAGGCAGGAGACCAGGAAACAAACCTCAACTGATAGGTGTTTGTGGGTTTTTCGGGCTGTGAGGCCGTGTTCTAGAAGAATGTATTCCCAACGTTTCGCCTGCATCTGTGGCTGGCATCTTCAGAGAAGATTGTCTGAAGATGCCAGCCACAGATGCAGGCGAAACGACAGAAAAACATTATTCTAGAACACGGCCTCACAGCCCAAAAAACCCCACAAAAACCTATGGATGCCATCCATGAAAGCCTTTGAGTTCACACGAAACCTCAACTGAGCTTTCCTAGAGTTTCAAGGAGAATCTCTGGGAGAAAAGACAAAGTTATCACAAATAAAGTCCTGCCTTCAACCACAATATCTCATTACATGCTATATCACTTCTGGTAAGGTTGTTTAAGAGAGAATCAGTGTGGTGTTGTGGTTTGGGCATTGGACTATTACTCTGGAGATCAGAGTTCAAATTCTCATTCAGCCATGGAAAACCACTGTGTAACCTTGGGCAAGTCACACTCTCTTAACCTCAGAGGAAGGCAAAGGCAACCCCCCTCTGAACAAATCTTGCCAAAAACAAAACAAAACAAACAAACAAAAAACACCCTGTGATAAGAGTTGCCTCAGGATTGCCATAAGTCAGAAATGACTTGAAGGGATACAACAACAAAGGTTGCTCAAAATGGGACGCTTCATCATTATTCAAACCAGTATGGCCAGTGTGGGAACCTATGACACTAACCTACAGCAGACCATGGTTATAATGTGGTGATATATCTTCAAGCCTAGAGCTTGGTAAAGTTGTTTTACTACAGATTCCAGAATTTACCAATGTGGCCACTATGTACCTGTCTCTGGGATACTGAGAACTGTAATTATTATTATTTTCCCACCAAGTTGATTCAGCCCAGCAGTTGCTGTCCAAGGTCTTGCTCAGGGGCATCCCCTTTCAGTGAAAATGCTGAGGTCTGATCCTTGAGGCCATTTGGTATTCAAGTGTGCTAGTATCTTCTGCTCATCACTGCTACTTTGCACCTCCAAAAAAAGATTGATGAATAATAAATTTGGCATGTTTAAGTCAAGTCCCAATGAGGCTTTTGCTCAGAATGGCAGCCTATAAAGGTGCAGCCAATAAATAAGTACAATTTGTGGCACAGTGTTGAACCTTGTCATTGTCTTCTGGTCATCCCTCCCTGAGGATTTGGTAGCAAAGGAACTCTCCCTGGCCCTTGCAATAATAATAATAATAATAATAATAATAATAATAATAATAATAATAATAATAATAATGAATCGAGGCAGATAACAATAATAAAATATCACAATGACATTAAACATAATTCCCTAACCCCAATGAAGATAAAGAGTCTTACCAACACTGGGAAGAAATCTGGACCACTCCCCTCTGGCGCCCCCTTGTGCATCCAAAATTGGGTCTGCAAGTTACAGGAGTTAGCAAACTGAACATTAGGAATCAAGATTTCTCAAGTAGTTTATTGTGTGCCTTCAAGTACACTTCTGACCTATGGTGACCCTAAGGCAGGGGTAGGCAACCTTTCCCCTTTAAGGGCCGAGGGACTTCAGCTCCCAGAAGCCTCAGCCATGTTGGCCAATAGTCCCATGTTGGCCAATAGCTCCTGGGATTCTGGGAGCTGAAGTCCCTCGGCCCTTAAAGGGGAAAGGTTGCCTACCCCTGCCCTAAGGCAACCCTATCACTGGCAAGATTCGTTCAGAAGGAGGTTGCCTTTGCCTTCCTCTGAGGCCGAGAGAGAGTGACTTGTCCAAGGTCACCCAGTGGGTTTCCATGAATGAGGGGGGATTTGAACCCTGGCATCCAGAATCATCATCCAATGTTCAAACCACTACACCATACTGGCTCTCTAAAGAGTAAAGTAATCCTAAAGGACCCTTGAAGATGACACTGGAACAATCAGATGTGGCAAAATTGTCTCTTAGCTAAAAAAAAATGGGCCATGGGGTTCACAATGTACAAACTGTCATATTTTGTTCAATGGGTTTTGGAACTGCTGGCGTCAATCCATGGCGTCACATATGCTTAACTCTGGCCGGTTCCAAGAAATGTCTGTCTTGCATTGTTTTCAGCTTTAATCAAAGCAGTGCCAGCCCAAATGTGAATTTTGCTGTCCCTTTGCCCACATTCTCAGCACCAAGGTCCCAGACAGGAGTGATGCTGGATAGCTGCTCATCATCCCCACAGAGGTTTGCACACAAACTCTCACAGGGTGCTATGCTGTCTCCACTTGTGCTCCCTAAGTATGTCAGACTGCAAGGTGAGACTGTATGGAGACTTGGCATTAAACGCCATCAGTGCACTGACAGTATCTTCTTCCTTTTCATCTGGCAGTTCTGGCACCAGTGTTTGGGCAAGGAGGGAGAATATGTTTATTAACTAACTAAGCATTTCTACAATGTGAAGCAAACACATTGCCAGGGCTTACAAAGGAGTGAAATGATTAAATGAAATGGAAATGGAAAGCAGTAAACTAAGAGGAAGATAACCACGAAGGTCATACAAGTCAGAAGGGGTAGAATTGTACTAAAAGTCTCAGGAAAGTAAGATCTTGGCTTGTCACCCAAAGGTCACACCAGACTAGGTTTTCTGGAGTCCATTTACAACTGGGGTGATACCAGAGATGGCTGTCCAATTCTTCACATAGGAACCACTATGACACACGTAGAGCTTGAAAAAGCTACTCTTTGGCCACAACTCCCAGTGGTCATGCTGAATGAGGGATGCTTGGTGTTGTAGTACAAGTTTTGGACAGGTGTTCCTGTACTTAGCTCACCAGAGAAACAACAGACGAACATTCAGGTTCAGTAATAATTCTTGCTGCAGAAGTTGCCTTATTCTAAGTCAAACCATGGGCCCATTGAATGACACTGACTAACAGTGACTTTGCAGGGCTTCAGGGAGGGGTCTTCCAGCACTACTTGGAGATGCTGAGAACTCGACTGGGAGCCTTCTGTATGCTGAACAGCAGGTCCTCTGCCACCAAGGTGCAGTCCTTCCCTTAGTACACTTTCACCACAGCAGTAAAAGGGCATGGCACCAGTCTCTAAGTTTTGTGCCACGCTACAAAGGCCTAAGTCACTCAACTTAAAACCAATGACGATGCTTTTGGCTAAAACAGAATGTCAAGAGTTTTAAAAAACAATCCCAGAACCCCCCTAATTTTGTGTTAAAGAAATGTCATGCAAACCAGGTTAGGCATTTCTAATTCAGAACAGAACAGAAAGGAAATGAACACATGGGAATACTAGCCACAAAGCAATCCCTCTCTTCCCAGTTGTGGGAAGATTCTTCAAGACACACATACCCCGGCGGATGTTCCAGAGCTTCACAACTTTTAAGAAAATAGTTTCCAGTGAGGGCCAGAACCTTCGACCTCACACTTTTTTGTGACTGTTGTTGTGTCTCTTCAAGCTGTTTCTGACTTATGGCTACTCAAAGGCAAATCTATCATGGGGTTTTCTTGGCAGGTTTCTTCAGAGGAGGTTTCCCATTGCCATCCTCTAAGACTGAGAGAGTGTGATTTGCCTAAGGCCACCCAGTGCATTTCTATGCCTGAGCTGGGATTCGAAACCTGATCTCCCAGTGTCCTAACCCCAATGCCCAAACCACTGCACACCACTGGCTCTCTGTACAGTAAAACTAGCACTTTATCTTTCGCACTCGTTTTGTGTAAAACTAATTTTGGCATCAGAGACTGTGGCAAAAAAACAAAAAAGGTGCATGCAGTGATTTTCAAGTTAAGTATTTTATTATCAAAATTATTACATCTCTTGTGAAAGTTCAAATGTTACAGCACAGTGTACAACCCCGCTTTAGGGCAGCACTGCAGCCCCCTCCCCAGCACCCTGCACATCCAGGAGAGTCCTTCATGTTCGCCAGCTGCTCTCCAAGATCTTCTCTGGCAATGCTCACCCAGCAAGGCATGCTCAGCATGACAGAAAGGGAGGCTGCAAAGCCCAGTGAAGTTGACACCCTTTTATACAGTATACAGGACACCCGTGCTCTGGGTGACAAGTTCCATCCCCAACACGCTCACAGCCAGACACTTTGAGGAAAGGTTTTTATTTAAACTCTTCTCTGCTTTGATAATTTTTTTTTTAAAAAAATCTCCCCTAAGCTGAATGAACACCTGATTTCAGTGAGTTAGAGAAACCTTGTAACAGTCCTAATTTAAAAAAAAAAAAAAAGGAAAACCCAAAAGAAAAAAATAAAACAAAAAGAGAGAGACTGTGCATCTGAGAAATGAGGGAAGACATGCTCACGGCACTATCTTATCAAAGAGGAAAGGAGAAGGTCCATGGCAGCACCGGGGTTAGACCTGCCTGATATTTGCTAGCCTACTATGGTTATAACTGAATATAAAATCAGATAAATAAAAACACACGCTTGATAGTAAACAAGTGAGAAAAGCTGGCAACTGTGTGGAATTGGATAGAGCACCCAGCAGACCTGGCAACTGCTCTTGGACCTCAAGGGATGGTAGCAGTCATCTCTCACATACTTGGGGATACTTTGGACAGTAGCAGCACCACCGTTGCCAAGCTGGGTTATTTCTTCTCGTCATCACTCGCAAACTCTTCCAACAGACTCCAGGACAGTCAAACCAAAGTACCCCTTGCCCAAGGTTCTCCTCAGTAACTCACGGCAGTGACAGTGTTCAGGAACACCTTCTTGCATACTTTGCCCTTTCACTCTCTCTCTCTCTCTCTCATACATACACACACACTGCTACCAGCCCCATTCCCATAACTCTCTGACCAGAGCCTGGACACCATAAATGCTCTTGCTTGCAACTGGAATGATCAGAATGAACTACACCTCCCACCCTCCCTGACCCAGAATATCCTGGGAACCCAACCCTGCAGAGAGCACTTTGGGATTTGAATAATGCCCCCCTCCCCCATATCCCCCTCCCCTATTTTTTTCTTTTTCTTTTCTGATTTGCACTGGTTTCATATTCAAGCTTTCCTACTTGCCCAGATGACTACAGCTAAGGGCACTGATAGGAGACAAAGGCCAGGCCACTCAGCACCATTTGCTTACTACAGCATACTCGGGCATCAGGGAGATGCTTTGCTACAGGCTTTGCCGCTACCACTGTCTCCTCTTTCCAAAGCCAAGGGTGGCTGGCAGTGCGTTCTCTCTCATTCTCTCTGGTACAGCCTCAGCCTCTGGCCTTTGCCATTCTAGCAGCACTCCCCCCAAAAGCGGCTGCTGGGGAGAGCAGGGGGCTATTCTGCTTTGCTCTAGGAAAGGCCTGTCTGAGTCTTTACACCCGACCCTGGAAGCTGCTGCAGTCTGTATTGATGGATGCTGCTTCCTCCTCCTCGGTGGGAGTAGTGCTGCGAGTTGGAAAGTGCTGTGGCAGGGGCTCTGGAGCTTTGATAGAGAGCAGGCGGACCAGAGGAAGGAGGGTTGATAGTCCGCAAGTCTGACTGAGAGGGCCTAGATGAAGATGAGGACGACAAAGGAGGAGGCGGCGGTGGAGGAGGTGGCGGTGGTGGGGGAGGAGGAGGAGCACTGCAGCCAGCAGTTCCCATACAAGGGTGAGACCCTACTTCAGAGGAGGGCAAAGAGTCTGTGGTGGTGGCGGCAGGCTGGACAGGGCTGGGAGCAGCTGTTGCAGGACAGCTCTTCTTCAGAGCACCACTGCCAGAATGCTGCTGGCTGCTATAATACCCAGAATTCCCTGCAAAAAGAGCGGAAGAGTCCGTGGATACTGAGGGGGTGGAAGAAAGAGAGGATTCCGAGGAATTGAGAGGTGGAAGATGCCCCGTTCTCTGGGACTGAGACCTGTAGCTGTATCCAGGTGATGGAATGGGGTGCCCTCGGTATGGAGAGGAGCTCTGAAGAAGGATCTGTGACTCTGCTTGGGGGCTGTCAGACTGCAAGAGCTGGAAGACAAGGAACAGAAGCAGTCACAAACCAATGTAGAATTGGCAATGTTCTGCTCTAAACAGCTGTATTATATCCCTACTTAAGAAAATCATGGTTACATCACAGAGAGAAAATTAACTATACAGAAGACATAGCACAAGAGTGACATTGCTTTCCATACCTGATAGCTGTATCGAGAAGGACTGTAAACAGCTGGTCCCTTAAGGGAAGAACCGAGGGGCTCTGCTGGGTCACCTTCCATGGTATCTGTCAGCATTACAAATGACATATTCTTGGTTCAGAAAAGCAAATAATCCAGAGTAGGGATGGGGCAAGAAAGTCCTTCCCCCAAGAGCCCAAATATTAGGAAACCTGAGTAAACTGAAGAAAACAGATCTTGATCTCAACAGCAGGAAAATAAAAGCTAATAAGGAAACTGTCTTTCACAAAACGCAAGAGTCCAAGGGACCCTTCCAAGCCATCTAAACTTAATATTCTGCCTGATACAAAAAATATTGAATTAAGAACATCACCTCTAATAGATGGTTGGTAAACCTCTGTTTAAAGACATCCTTTTAACATGTAAAACTGCAATTTCTTGTGGAAATTACTGAAAATACACAGACTTCTATCTACATGTTGACCACAAACCTAGAAAGAGCATTAATAGCTTTGCCTGAAGTGGTGCAGGCTGCTCAAAGTGGACTGGAAATTTCATAAGGCACAAATTTCATTGGCTATCTTCACTCTACAGGTAGTACCACACTTGGAACTTCCAAGGGGATTTCATTCTTCTTGCTCTTTCTTCACTCACCTGCTTCTCTCTCTCCAATGCTGTCCCGTGTGGGTGAGGGCTCTCCCCTCTGGCATATTTTAGCACTACTACGCAAAACCTTCTCCAGAATGCCTCGGCCTTCTCTGAGTCGCTCCACTGAAGTGGGCACCATCCTAAAGCAGGACAAAAGAGAGCAAAAATAGGGATTTCAAAAATTCATGGAAATGTTTTGTCACTGGTTTGATTGTATTTTATGATTTCTAGAGGTGATCCAAGGATAGGAAGAACATACACACACATGTAGTAAAAGCAAGGCCAGTGATGCTCCTGCTGCCTTGAAGGGGCTTGCCTTACTGGTCATCCCACAGTCAGTTAGGCATATTTCTGGTTTGCACAATATACACCCTAATGCTTCTACACACAATACACCATACTTTAGTTCCTGAGCTACATGCTTTTAAAAAAACATCTTGGACCGACTGCATGGAGTCTTCCTCACAATAGCTAAAAATAATCCATTAGAGATGAACAAAAATCTAACCAAGAGGTAACATTACCAAGCATTTCTCATGTTATTAAGGAAGGCAAAAGACCCTGAGGTTAGATTCCTAAGCAAAGCATGTGCATGGGGTAACAATTGTTTCTCAGTAGTCACATTAGAACTTTCCTACAGCTGAACCATTCTTGCTCAGTACTCCTTAGATCTTTCTAACTAAAAACTGCTGGAAAAAACCTCAAAGTAGTTATGGTTGTTTCATAGATTGGGACTGTTCCTTCTGCAAAAGGAAAGATAAATCTAGTCACTCCATGGAGGGTTTTGGGGGCTCCATTCCAGGATGGTGCAGTAGAGTCCCCAGTTAATGTATGAATGGGGTTGGTATTGCAGAAACAAAAGGTTCTGTAACTCTGCTTCGTTGTGAATTGCCCACCAAGAGAATTCTGACTTGAAAAATTCCTTTTTATACTAATGATATGGATATTTATAGTTTGTTATACAAATTATATGGATATATGAGAACCATTTTTATGCTAGTAAAAAGCAGCCTACTTGGCTCTGTGCAGATCACTGCCTTTCAACTTCTTTACAGTATCAGTGAAATGAAAACAACTGTTTTATGAGGGTGTTGTGAAAGAAAGCTTGTGAGCCACTGGAAGTGCTAGACTAATCACAGATATTTGCACCAGCTTGTAATTATGCTCACAGGCCAATTTTAAAAAGCATTCCCCAGTTTAAAGCATCGTCCTGACAATTATCTTCAATGCCATCTCTTAGTGCACGCTCAACATTAATGTCAAGTTTTAGCAACAAACGTACACAGTGTGATGCCTTCTACTGCACCTGAATCTTTCATGTATTCAGTACTATTTCTTAAAAATGAACTAGTGATGTAGATGGTCACACTCCACAGCTCACAGAGGCAAGTGGGAATGTGTGAAGGGTGAATTCACATCTTTGCTGCTGCTATTGTTTGGCTGGAGAGAGTTTTCCTGCAAGGCAGGGTTAACAGAGCAGCAGCACATCTCTGAGATTGTAAAAACAGTTTTGTGGCAACTGAAAAAGACAGAAACTTATTTTCTCTTAAAATGAAAATTGTGTGTGGATATTGTAGAATACCCAGCAAAGATGTGCAGGCTCTTGTGACAATGTGCTATGTAACTGGAAGTGACCGCCTGTTATGTCTGGAGCACAGCAGTAAATTACATGCAAAGTCACAGGAAAAACCTCAGAATGGGTCCCTTTTGGGGAGAAAGGCAGCATAGAAATAAAATAAATATAATAAATAAAATAAACCTAAGAAGCCGTTCTGTCCAGGAATGCTGGCCGAAGTACGAAGGAAAAGAAAAAACTGACCAAACAACATTTGACCACAGAGGTACCAACAGTGTATCTGATTTGCAAAGAGTATACTGGTTGGAACCACTGAGCTCAGAAGCTTCTAGTGCAGGGGTAGGCAACCTAAGGCCTGGGGGGCCGGATGTGGCCCCCCGAGGCCTTTGGACCGGCCCCAGGCCGGTCCTGCCGCCGCCACCACCGCCCACCATGATGATATTGATTATTGTTACTATTACTTGTTCTTGGGCTTTTCTTGGCAAAATCTCCACAGGGGATTTGCCATGGCTTTTCTGGGGCTCAGAGAGTGTGCATGCATATTTTTTAAATTTTTTAAAAATATATTTATTTATTTTTGGTGCTTCGGCCCCCCCAATTGTCTGAGGGACAGCAACCCGGCCCCCGACTCAAAAAGGTTGCCTACCCCTGTTCTAGTGTCACAAGTTGTTTATAACACTAACACCAAAAGGTTACAAGTAAAACAAAAAACAAAACAAAACACAATTCCACAACTTAGAAAGTCTAATAATTTTAAAAGACCACAAAAAGAATTAAGAAAATCAGCTACAGAAGCTAAACAGAATGTCCAGGTTCAGAGACAGTTTAAATTGATTTGTTTAAGTTCCTGAGACAAGCAAGAGGAAAGGGCTGTTACTCTGCTTCCCAAAACTACCTGGGGAGCCTGGCTGGGCTCAGTGGAGCCTTGGCCCAATCCAACAGGTTAATTCACAAGTAAAGAGATCAGATAACATGTGTACAATTGGTAGAAGCTGCCCAAGATCAAATAGTGTTAAGATAATTCAGAAACAATCAACCGATTGTCCATGTAAAGTTATTCAGACAGTCCTCTCTACTTGTAAATGTGACAGCACTGGAGAAGGTACAATGACATTCATAGCTGGCAAGATATGAAACAAAGCAAAGGAGGGCTAGTGGCTATAATAAGGAAGAGTTATGAAAAATGTTCTCTACAGCAGGTTATATCTTAATAAAGCTTCCTTTAAGTTTTTATATGCAGTCATGAGGGTTAGAAGCTTGTTCTTTAACTGAGAAAACACAAAAGACCACAAGTCTCAGAAATCTGATGGATGCCTTTGAATGTCACACTAAAATATAACTGTAACCCTAAAGTAAACCAGTTTTGTTTGCCATAAGATACAACTGGGAAGTAGCCAATGGGTCACAATATGCTTTACACAGATGAGAGACAAATAGATACAGTGGCTAGTGCACTGAGTTTGGATATAGAAGGCACAAGATTTAGATTTCCACTCAGCCACAAAGGCTTGCTTTGAACAAGCTTCTTTCATTGAAATTTATTTCATAAGGCTGTTGTGAAGATATATTTCTCTAATGATTTATACTACTCTAAACTGAAAGGATAGGATTGTGCTGTGTAACAACTCAGCTGCTACCAAAGCATCTTTCTGCTGGGATGGGACTTCTTCCATGATGAATGATGCAACAAGACAAGCTGGAAAACTTCATTATCTCCACTGATCGCCTACAGAAAATGTCAATTCTGCATTTTTTTACTTTGAGACTCAACAGCAGGTTAATACTCACCATCTACTACTGATGCTATCCTGTGACTTGCAGTGTGTGGTCCCTCTTGGTTCTGGCGGGCTGACTTCCTCTAGGTGAGACAGGGAGGAATGTGAGGGAGAGAAGCCATGTTGGGGTGAAGAAAGTGTGCGAGCTCCTGAACCTGGCATTGCACCAGCATCCACATCTGTCCCAGAACAGCTGCCACTCAGTCGGGTAGGTGTCCCCGTGCACCGAGCAGAATCCCCTCCTTCCTTGGCTTCTTGCTTTCGTTTACGGTACTCCAGCAGAGACACCTAGAAGAGAAAAGTGATTATCGACTTAGCCAAATTCAAGTGAGGACTAGCTGTAAAGATATAGATACAACTCTTTCCAAGTTGAAGCCACTCACAGAGGGGGAATACACACACAATGATCAGTAACTAATCATTATATCACATAATAAGGTTTTGCATTCATGGATGGACTTAAAAGATATATTTGGTAAGACCTTTTCTACAGTATGTTTCTTGGACTTGCTGGACAAGCAAGGAATTTTCTTTCCAGACTCCTGTTAGTAGTTCTCCAGTTGACATCATAGTCAGGTACTTTTCAAAGATATAGCAGTACTAGTCAGTAAAATCAGTATGTAAAGAGACCTTGTAGCACCTTTGATACTAACTGAAAGAAAGAAGTTGGCAGCATGAGTTCTCGTAGACTTCAGTCTACTTCCTCAGATGCATTAGATGCTACAAGATCTCTATACGGCCAAATATTAAAATGGATCAGAAGAGAAGAAAAAAAGAAAAAGAAAGAAAAGGGACCTAAGGAAAATACTACTCAGCACAGACCTATTCAAGATGTAAACCATGTGATAGATGAAAAGGAACTGATGAGGGAGCAGCTTTTCACATCCAATATAGGTGCACACTTGAGGAGTGCATTTACCACAAAAAGCTACTCACCTCTGCCCTTTTCCATGTGTGACTCTGCATAGGCACAAGGCCCAACTGTGTGAGGCACAGAAATCATGAAGAAGAAACCTATCTTTAAGAACAGACTACCAAGCCTCCCCTGAACACTAACCATTCCCACCTCTGACAAATGCCTCAGATGTTCCCTTGATCAGTTTGATCAACTTGCATTTCTCTCACTTGCCTCCAAATGGCACCCTTCTATATACAGTCCCCTGTAAATACTTTCTGCCCCCAATCCCCCTTCAGGTCCTTTTTTCTGAGTGGGATGTGCCAAATCCTCAGTGCGTGCATGCACACAGTTTTCATGTCAGATACTTACTTTTTTCCTCTGTGGAGGGTTTTGGGGTGCTGATCTGACCCCATCACAAGTTCTCTCCCCACAGGGAGGCATGGATCCATGTGTGATCTCTTTCAGCAGTGCCTGCTCATGTCTGCTAAAGTATCCCTCTGCAGGAGAACTGCAGCAGCCCTGCTCTGGATTCATAGGCTTACTATCAGTCAGTTGGGGAGACTCTCGTAACAAGCCATCTGCCCGGGACATAGCGTTCAAAGGAGAGAAGGCATACATTAAGTTAAAATCTGTCCGAAAAGCCTGATCGGAGCTTCTTAGCAGCGTCTGGCCTTCCCCACTTTTTCCTGGGAGGTTGGTCTCCGAGGGCTGGGATGCCGGATCTGAAGGCCCCGAAGGCAGCAACAACACGGGCCTCTCAAGGTTGCTGTTAGTGCTGGTGTCCAGGAATCCCCCTTTCGACATGTCAAGGTCTGTCCTGAGGCAGAGCTACAAGAGCCAACAAGAGGGTATAGAAGGGTGGGGAAAGGGAGAGGGTTGAACAGGGCAGAAAACCAGGTGAAAGGGGCAGACAGAGAAAAGACTTTAAGTCAGGAAAGATTTCCCCCTTCCTTTGGACAGCACACACTGTTTGCTTGCTACTTGTTCCCAACCCACTGAAGCCCCTTTCCTGCCCCGCCTTGCTCTCCTTTCTGCCTGTTCTTCTATAGTTGCACAGTCAGTCTCTTCCTTTAGGTTGCAAACTTCCTGGAGAGACGTTAAATTTGCAGGGCCCTCCCCCTTCTGGAAAAATGTGATGACGCTCAAATGAGCCTTAGTGTGGTTTCCAGGTCACCATTTAACATAAAACGTCACAACCATTTCAATAAAAGGTGAAGAATCAACAAAAAGTCAAAGGCAAGCAGATGCAACACACACCAGGTACTCTCTCATCACCCAGCCTCTTCACAGTGAAGCAATCACAACCACACAAAGCAAGCATACCTCTCCACAACATTCAAAAATCTCATGTAGCACAGATGTCCTTCATTAATACATGGTATAAAATCTAGCCATTATAGGATAGTATGTAAGCCCTGTCTACTTGTTATCCAATAGGTTTCAAACCCTCATTATTCCAAGGTGAAGTTTCAAAAACATGTGCATAGTTATTTTAAGCCAGAGAGGGCAGGAGCTACAAGAGGCCTTCTATTCAATGCACAAAATTCTTTTACACTCAGCGTACTCTCTTAAAGCTTCTATTGCTACCAATTCCCCATTCTGCACCTATGCCACCACTGTCTAAGCTGTCAGCATTTAGCAAGAGCTCCACATTCTCTTATCAAAATAAGACATGAGAGCATAAACCTAATTACATACTTCATTCCATAACTTAGAAAATGATAAGACCAATCTTCTGAAACCCAATAACCTACAGAAGTGTTAGACTGATTCCCATCATCCTCAACCACCAAAGTGGGAAAGGTTGCTCCAAATTGTCTATAGTGCACTGGCTGTTAGCCTCAAGCTAGCCCATCACCGTGTTGCTTTTGCAGTTACCTAGAAATGTCACCCCAGTGATGTTTTTTTATTAAAGATTTCTATCTGAACATTGTGCTTGCAGGTTACCTATACCAAACAGTGGTCCTCCCTCAACTGAACAGATAAATATACTAAGTATTTACTGCCTTTCCTCTTTATAACATGCAGATGAAAAACAGATTTGAGTGCCCCTCATAACTTTGGCACATTATATCAACACACCACACAAACATGGCATATGTTTAATGGGGAAGTGGCCACGGCTTAGTGGTAGAGCACCTGCTCTGAATGCAACAATGCAACAGTCTATCCTCCAGGCAAATGAAGGCTAGATATTGTGAGGATGTGTATCTGTAAAGTGAGTGTTCCCTTCCTTCCCCCAAATGTGTGGCAGCTGCTGACTGCCCTGCATTCATGTTTGGTAAATTCGGGCTCAGGGCAGTTTCAGACTGGATGTTGCATCTAGTACACCACTTTAACTGAATCCCCAGGAAGCTCCTAGCCCTCTAAGTCCACTTGATAATGTACAAACACTTTCTCTAAAAAACCTAGAGCCTCAGCACCCCTCCAAGGGATAGTTATCCATCCCTCCCTCCCTCCCTCTCTCTTAGGCTTTATAGGCTAAACTCATATGTTTATGTTAGAAACTGTCTGTACTGCTTCCAAGTGAGGACCAAATATGATATCAAACAGGGATGGGAACCATGCAGCTATCCAGATGTTACTGGACTGCAATTCCCAGAATTCTTCACCATTGGCTGTGCTGGCTAAGGCTTGCAGTTCAGCAGCATCCAGACAAATGCACAATTTCCATCCCTCCTAAAAAAACAATGAAACAGCATGAGCACGAAAACAGACTGATGTGCAACAATTTAACACTTTTAAATGTCTTGCTAAAGCCATATTGTTCTTCAGAATATAAAATCCCAACATTTTCCCATCTGGGTTCTACAAATCAATTAAATGTAATGTAGATTTTTCTGAGCACTGTATTTGTATCTTGAGGAACGTGAGCTTTGGAGGCACAGAACCAAAGCGATGGAATGAAGGAGATGAAATGAACAGCAGATATGGCATGCACATCTTGACTGTGAAGCACTGGCCAACCACCAGCAATTAAAGAAACGGAGATCTGTTCTCGGTTCTCATGCAGCTTCTGTTTTTCCTCTCTCTCCTGCCCCACTGGCCCCAAGGGAAAACTACTTCAGAAGGATTAACTGGCAAGAGGTTTGTCTGTTCCCTCCCTTTCCCACCCAGATCTGCCTGATTTCAGCTACAAAAGAATTCAGCTTCACTAGCCCCTTCCTCCACAGCTTCCCCCTACCCCTCCTCCCTTCAAGTGCACACACACGACACACAGACACAAACACACACACGTTCAGGCACCATACAGACAAACTACACACACACTCTCCACCTCCAATTGAGATGGTGTGATAACTACCTCGGGCGACAGGGACTCGGGCCTATGCGCAGGGGAACTCTCAGGGGAGGATACGTTCTAGGAGGGAAAAGCATCTTGTTATTCATCTAATTTTACAAGTCAAGAAGCAAAATAAAATAAAGTAAAAAAGACAAGCTTAGAGGTTAGCCACAGCTATACTGGGGGGGGGGGGGGAATTAAAACAACAACAACAACAAAAATAGAGATATTTTAAAATATCTTGGGGATGGCCTCAGCAGTTAGGGGAACTAAACATGTAATATGAATTTCAGAGGCTGACATTGCACAGAATTTAAAGACTAGCAGAAGCAAAAAGATAGGGCTACTACATTTTTAGAATCCAAGCCAGAGAACATCACAGAAATCAGAGAGCCTGTTTCCCTATGCTCCAGACCTAAACCTGGGAATGAGAGTCTGGAAAGTCGTGGGAAAGAAAAATCTACCAACAATGGTCTACTAACATCATCATCTAATTTTGGGTGGGTTCCTCATTTCACTGTATATGAACAGTGTTGTTTTTAGATCAGGTTGAGGATCAGACCATAGGCTGAGGGCTGCCTAGATCAGATCATAGGCTTATTTAGTTCACCATCCAGCTTTCTCAGTAGCCAAGAGGAAGCCCACAAGCAGGCTATATACATTAGAGCACCTTTTCCAAACATGTTTCCCAGTGATATGGACAGGTTGCTTACCTGTAACAGCATTTCTTTGAGTGGTCATTTGCGAATTCACACAAATGGGTTTTATCTGTGCATGCGCAGCTAGTTCGGAACCTTCTGGAATCACTAAGCAGAAGTTGGATTGCAACTTTTTGGTGGTAGCTCCGCCCACCTCTATATAGGCCCCGCGTTCCCGCTCGCTCCTCAGTTCCAAGTACGCCACTAAAGAGCGACAGCAAGGTTATCAAATAGAGCAGGACACGACTGAGGGGAGGTTGGGTGGGATTTGTGTGAATTCGCAATGACCACTCGAAGAAATACTGTTACAGGTAAGCAACCTGTCCTTCTTCTTCGTGGTCTCTGCAAATCACACAAATGGATTATTCAGACTAGCAAGCTCAAGTCAATGGCGGAGGGAGTGTCCTGACACAAGGCTTGCAGGTGCAAACAAGAAAGTTTATTGGCACAAACATCAGCCAAAGTAAATTAAGCACCTTCACATATATATGCATTGCATTCAAGTGCATCAAGAAATGAATGTAATTCAACAGTGAACGAATTTTAGTCTGCAAATGGAATAAACAGTAAGAGTTGCATAGAGTCAAGTCTGAATTCAAGTAGAACCAGTAATGATCTCAAATAAATAATAACTAAACTTTCAAATCAGGTATCACTGTACATACATTTGTACCGCAGCAAATAATCAACATACTCAACTTGAGCAAGTGCATAATGAAGTTAGTGCAAACATTGTACAAATACATTCAATGAAGTCCAGATAATAATACTGCTCTCCCAAAGGCAGCCTCCTGTCTGGCTCGTGTGTCCAACCTGTAATGTTTGATAAAAGTCATTGGTTGGGACCAGACAGCTGCCTTACATACATCTTCCAAGGGAACGCCAAACAGGAAAGCAGAAGATGATGCTACCGCCCTTGTAGAGTGCACACGCGCCTGGCCCGGTGGATTCTTGCCTGCCAGTTCATAACACAAGCGAATGGTGGAGGTCACCCACTTGGATAGTCTTTGTGGGATAACAGGCAGTCCTTTCTTGTGTTCAGAATAGCACACAAAAAGTCTCTCCGAGCGTCTCGAGCCCAAGGTACGCTCCAAGTAAAAAGACAAAGCTTTATGAACGTCCAATGTGTGCAGTCTTTGTTCGACCTCAGTGGTCGGGTTCGGGGCCAGGGTGGGTAGCACAATGTCCTGGTTGATATGGAAGGAGGACACCACCTTCGGTAAAAAGGTGATGTCGGTACGGAGGACCACCTTGTCTTTATGGAACCGAAGATAGGGTTGGTCCATCCACAAGGCACATAGCTCACCAGCCCGGTGAGCTGACGTCAAAGCTACAAGGAATGCTGTTTTCCATGTTAAGAGTCTGATGTCAGTAGTAGCCATAGGCTAAAAAGGTTTCGTAGAGAGGTAAGACAGTACCAAGTCCAGGCTCCAAGCCGGCGTCGGTACCAAGGATGGTGGGTGTAGGTTGTTGAGTCCTTTAAGAAATCTCTTGATCAAGGGGTCAGAGAAGAAAGACGGTTTGCCCTCCAGCTGGTAATGAGAGCAAATAGTAGAGAGGTAGCATTTAATAGAAGCAAGGCAAAGTCCTGATTCGGAGAGGGAAAGAAGAAACTCAAGTACTGTCGGTACCGAGACATGGGATGGAGGAATCCCTCTGAATGAAAGGAAGTCCCTGAACTTCTTGTAATAGTAGGACCTTCTGGTAGAAGGCTTCTGGGCTGCTTCAATTACCGTCTGTAGATGAGCTGAAAGTGAGCTTAAGGTCGAATTCTCCACGCTACCAGAGGTAGCGAGTCCAGGTCTGGATGAAGCACTCTGCCCTTGTGCATCATGAGGAGGTCTGGGCTCCAGGTGACAGTAGGTTTCTTGAGAAAGATGCAGAAGTGGAGCAAACCACGGTTGTCTCGGCCACCACGGAGTGATCAAGATGGCATCTGACCTGTCCGTTCTTGGTGAGCACCCTGGTTATGAGCGGAAACGGAGGAAATGCGTAGAATTTCCTCCCGCACTACCCGAACTGGAAGGCATAGCCTCGAGAAGCTCGGGTTGGTATCCTTGAACAAAATTCAGTGCAGTGAGTGTGGTCCTCTGTGGCAAACAGGTCGATGTCCCTGGTCCCCCAGAGGGAAAAAAGCCAGGAGACTGTCTCGGGATGGAGACACCATTCATGACATGGATTGGAGAACCTGCTGAGGCTGTCGGCCAGTTCGTTCTCCTGTCCGGGGAGGTGAATGGACTGGAGGAGGATGTTGTGGTCGATGCACCAATCCCAGATGCGAAGCGTGATGCTGAGTAAGGTCGAGGATTTGGTTCCGCCCTGTTTGTTCAGGTAATACATGACGGTGTTGTTGTCCGACATGAGCAGGACTACCGTATTTTTTGCCCTATAGGGCGCACTTTTTCTTCCCCCAAATATGCGTGGGGAAGTGAGTGCACCCTATAGGGTGAAGGGGCCGAGGCCGTGGGGAGAAGGAGCCCTCCTTCCCCCCGCGACCTCAGTCTTTGAATGGACTGGTGCTGGGATCGAAGCGATCCCGGCGCCAGCCCATTGAAAGACTGAGGCCACGGGGAGAAGGAGGGCTCCTTCTCCCCGCGGCCTCAGTCTTGGAATCGGCTGGGGCCGGGATCCAAGCGATCCCGGCCCCAGCCGATTGAAGACTGAGGCCGGCGGGGGAAGGAGCCTTCCTTCCCCCCCCGGCCTCGGTTTGGAATCGGCTGGGGCCGGGATCCAAGCGATCCCGGCCCCAGCCGATTGAAGACCGAGGCCGGCGGGGGAAGGAGCCTTCCTTCCCCCCCCGGCCTCGGTTTGGAATCGGCTGGGGCCGGGATCCAAGCGATCCCGGCCCCAGCCGATTGAAGACCGAGGCCGGCGGGGGAAGGAGCCTTCCTTCCCCCCCCGGCCTCGGTTTGGAATCGGCTGGGGCCGGGATCCAAGCGATCCCGGCCCCAGCCGATTGAAGACCGAGGCCGGCGGGGGAAGGAGCCTTCCTTCCCCCCCCGGCCTCGGTTTGGAATCGGCTGGGGCCGGGATCCAAGCGATCCCGGCCCCAGCCGATTGAAGACCGAGGCCGGCGGGGGAAGGAGCCTTCCTTCCCCCCCCCAGCCTCGGTCTGGAATCGGCTGGGGCCGGGATCCAAGCGATCCCGGCCCCAGCCGATTGAAGACCGAGGCCGGCGGGGGAAGGAGCCTTCCTTCCCCCCCCGGCCTCGGTTTGGAATCGGCTGGGGCCGGGATCCAAGCGATCCCGGCCCCAGCCGATTGAAGACCGAGGCCGGCGGGGGAAGGAGCCTTCCTTCCCCCCCCGGCCTCGGTTTGGAATCGGCTGGGGCCGGGATCCAAGCGATCCCGGCCCCAGCCGATTGAAGACCGAGGCCGGCGGGGGAAGGAGCCTTCCTTCCCCCCCCCGGCCTCGGTCTGGAATCGGCTGGGGCCGGGATCCAAGCGATCCCGGCCCCAGCCGATTGAAGACCGAGGCCGGCGGGGGAAGGAGCCTTCCTTCCCCCCCCGGCCTCGGTTTGGAATCGGCTGGGGCCGGGATCCAAGCGATCCCGGCCCCAGCCGATTGAAGATCGAGGCCGGCGGGGGAAGGAGCCTTCCTTCCCCCCCCGGCCTCGGTTTGGAATCGGCTGGGGCCGGGATCCAAGCGATCCCGGCCCCAGCCGATTGAAGACCGAGGCCGGCGGGGGAAGGAGCCTTCCTTCCCCCCCCGGCCTCGGTCTGGAATCGGCTGGGGCCGGGATCCAAGCGATCCCGGCCCCAGTCGATTGAAGACCGAGGCCGGCGGGGGAAGGAGCCTTCCTTCCCCCCCCGGCCTCGGTTTGGAATCGGCTGGGGCCGGGATCCAAGCGATCCCGGCCCCAGCCGATTGAAGACCGAGGCCGGCGGGGGAAGGAGCCTTCCTTCCCCCCCCCCGGCCTCGGTCTGGAATCGGCTGGGGCCGGGATCCAAGCGATCCCGGCCCTAGTCGATTGAAGACCGAGGCCGGCGGGGGAAGGAGCCTTCCTTCCCCCCCCGGCCTCGGTTTGGAATCGGCTGGGGCCGGGATCCAAGCGATCCCGGCCCCAGCCGATTGAAGACTGAGGCCGGCGGGGGAAGGAAGGCTCCTTCCCCCGCCGGCCTCAGTCTTTCAATGGGCTGGTGCCGGGATCGCTTCGATCCCAGCACCAGCCCATTGAACTGAGGTCGCAGGGGGAAGGAGCCCTCCTTCTCCCCGCAACCTCAGTCTTTCAATGGGCTGGCGCCGGGATCGCTTCGATCCCGGCACCAGCCCATTCAAAGACTGAGGTCGCGGGGGGAAGAAGCCCTCCTTCCCCCCGCGACCTCAGTTCAATGGGCTGGTGCTGGGATCGGTCTCCAATCCCAGCACCAGCCCATTGAACAACCGGCCTCCGGCTAAAGGGAGGAATCCTTTTTTCTTGGATTTTCCTCCCTAAAAATTGGGTGCGCCCAATATGCCGGAGCGCCCTATAGGGCGAAAAATACGGTACTTTGTCTGACAAGTCCATTTGGAAAGCTCTGAGCGCTTTCTCCACAGCAAGCATCTCCAGGGCGTTGATATGCAGAGTCTTCTCATCTGGGGACCACACTCCCCTTACAGTTAGTCCTTGGGAGTGAGCTCCCCATCCTTCCATTGATGCATCCATGGTCAGTGTGACTTCTGGCTGAGGAGGTAGAAATGGCATCCCTGAGCAAACGTTGTCGGGATGGAGCCACCAACGGAGGGATGCCGCGACGTGAGGCGGGATGGTGAGCCACTTTGAGAGGGAGTCGGAAGTGGCATCGAACAAGGATAGGAACCAGGATTGAACGGGTCTGAGACGCAGCCTCGCCCATGGTGTCACAAAAGTTGTTGAGGCCAGATGTCCCATTGCTGTCTGTACAAAGTGAGCCTGGATCCTGTTGTGTTTGAGGCAAGCTCTGATGGAAGCGGTAAGGGCTGCGAATCTGTCCTCCGGAAGGAAAGCTTTTTCCAGCTCTGAGTCCAAAATTGCTCCGGTGAACCTGACTTTCTTGGTAGGTGTGAGACTGGACTTCTCTTCGTTGACTTTGAGTCCCAACGAGTGGAGCAGACTGAGGGCAAACTGGATATCGTCCAGCAATTTCTCTCGGGATGGTGCCGTGAAGAGCCAGTCGTCAAGGTATGGGAAGACCGTTATTCCCTTGAGGTGCAGGAAGGTGGCGACCGGGGCCATGCATTTGGTGAAGACTTTCGGTGCCGAGGACAGTCCGAACGGAAGGGCTTTGTATTGATAGTAGTTGGTGCCCACTGCGAAAGCCAGGAATCTGCGATGATCTTCTCGGATGCTGATATGAAAATAAGCGTCCTTGAGATCGATGGTGGTGAACCAATGGTCTTTCTGTAAAAGAGGCAAAATAGAAGAAAGAGTTGTCATGTGGAAGCGTCTGTACTCAATGAAGGAGTTCAGTGCTCTCAAGTCCAAGATGGGCCTCAGGCCCAAGTCTTTTTTGGGTACAATAAAGTAGCGGGAAAAGAAGTAGTGTCGAGCCCGAGAAGTGGGGACGGGTTCGATCGCTCCTTTATCTTTCAAGGCGCGTACTTCGTCGAGTAAGGTGTCAGAGGGGGTTGTGATGACAACAGCCCCAGTTGGTGGGAGCTCTTCGAATTCAAGGGCATAGCCCCTCTTGACGATGTCAAGTACCCAAGAATCGGAAGTGATGTTGGCCTAGGTGTTAAGAAAGGGCCTTAGTCTGTCATCAAAGGTGTCGACGGAGTACGCGGCAACACATAATTGTTTTCTTCTGGTTTCGAAGGGCTTCCTTCGGAACCCCTGCCTCTGTTGTTGTTGGCGGCGGCCAGAAGAAGAGGATGAACATGGAGTTTGCCTCCTCCGTGATTGGTTCTGAGTTTGGGAAGCGTCTTGCTGGAAAGGACGCTGGGCCGGAGGGTACCAGGGTCTTGGCTGGTAATATCCGAATCTCCTCCTGGAGGACTGGGACAGTTGAATGCCATGCTTGCGCGCAGCAGTTTTCATTTTATATTTAAGATTAAGTTTCTCGTCCGTGTCCTTGTGGAAGAGACCGGATTGGTCAAAGGGCAAGTCCTCAATGGTTGCTTTGGCCTGGGTTGTTAAATTGGCTGCTCGCAACCATGCATGCCGACAGAGGGAAATCGCATTAAGCAGCGTCTTTTAGGAGCTGTCTGTAAGATTCTGGGCAGTCACGATGTACTGAGTGCCAACTGCATGTGTCTCTTGCTGAAGGGCAAGGGCATAAGGCTTATGTTCATCCGGAAGATGTTCCAGGATTGGTCCAAGTTTTTCCATAAAATGTTGGGTGTAAGCACCCAAACAACCCACATAATTGGCCACTTTGAGGCCTAAAACAGAAGTGGAATAGGATTTCTTAGCCAAGAAATCTATCTTTTTTCCCTCCCTGTCTGCTGGAGAGGTGGAGGACTTTGATGTGGAGACATACTGTGCACCCTCTACGATGTCTGAGTTTTGATGAGGATGGTCTGTCATCCATGTGGGTTTAGGGTCGGCGATTCGGTACATATTGTCCATGCGCCTCGAAGTGTGTGAAGTAGATGTTGGTACCTCCCAAGATCTCTTCAAGATTTTAGCCAGAGACGGCATGTAGGGCATAGCCGGCCTATCAATGACTCTACTTTGGGCCCGTTTTTCGAGTTGGTCAGAAGCCTCTTCCTCTTCGGGTTCAGTGACCTTCAAGTCAAGAGCACACACCATGGTTTGAGTGGGAGACCAGTCCAGGTCCTCATCAGACTCAACCACTGGATCCGGTGAGATGGAATGGTACGACGGGGGTGGAGTCAGGAGACGAGGGGCGACGTGGATTTTTATGCTCACCTCTTAAACGTTGGCTTCTAGTTGGAAGTGACAGGCATTGGCTTCTAGTCGGAGGTGACGGACTGGGAGATGGGGATCGACGTTTGGATACGGAAGAGCAGTGATGGGATACAGAAGATCGATGTCTCCGAGAAGTTGAAGGTGATGAGGGTATAACCCGTTGATGGGAATCACTGGAATGATAACGGCATTTGGACGGACCAGGTGATGGAGACGGAGAAGGCGAGACGGAACGACGCGTCGGAACCAGAGAGGCGGGGGGCTGCTGTGCTGCAGGAAGACAGTGAGAGGACGGTACCGGAGAAGGGAGGGGCTGCTGTGTAGCAGGAAGAGGGTAAAGCCTCTGAGCTGACGTGGGAAGGGATTGCTGTATAGCAGGACGGTATTGGAACTGACGCCTCTGTTCTTCCATGAGACGCAACTGCTCGGGCTGGACAGGGAGCAGGTAGCTGTTGGAAGCTTCATCATAGACCAGTTGTGGGAACCGGGAAATCCACGGGTCCGAAGCCGGTTCGACTGCAGGCTGTTGCTGTATCTGCCCCGAAGCAGATGTAGGAGATGGATCACCCTCGGACCCGATATTGCGGGTTGGAGACGGGGAGACGGTGGGAGGCATGGCCATACGCAGTGTTATAGTCGGAGGCTGTTGTATCTCCGCCTTGGACTCTGTGTCGACGCACACCATCAGAGTGGTCGGTTTCGACATAGACGGGCCCGTGGAGATCGGTACCGAGATAGTCGGCGGAGGCGCAGAGCATGTTAACAACGGGGTTTTAAGATTCTCCCCGGATCCAGACTTGCTCCTAGAGGGCATGGGCTGTTCTCCGTCGGTGGAGCGGTGGGGGGATGCCGAACGGGCTTTCTTACTGGATAAAGGAGCCTCCTCGATGGTCTCCAAGTGTTTACGCTTGGAAGACCTCTTTCCACCCCTTTCCACATCCTTAGGACTCATGCTCTCCTTATGCTTGGACGGCCTCTTAGATCTTTCCCTGGATCTTCCCCTTTGACGAGGGGGATCCAAGGAAGGCTTGGAAATGGCTACGGTAGCCAGGGCCGTGGCCGGTGACTCAGCCTGCAAGGCCTTCTCCCATAGTGCTGCTTTCAATTTGACCATCCTATTCTTCAATGCCTGTGGAGTCATCTTCCTGCATATTTTGCAGGTCATGGGATTATGAGTATCCCCGAGGCAGAAGATGCACTCATCGTGCTGGTCAGAGGTCGGAAACTTAGAGTTGCATGAAATGCAGTGCTTAAAGGAAGCCGTAACGCCAAGTTGAAGGGGCAAGGCAAAGGCCAAGTCGAGGGACAGTCCGAGTCAGATCACCAAATCAGGAAAAAAGTCCAAATTGAAGGAATGAGACGAAGGCAAAGTTGATAGACGGTCCAAGTCAAATTTGTTAAATCAATAAGTTGCAATCCGAAGAATAGTCAAGTCAAAATGTGGTCAAAGCCATTAGGTCGATTAACTGTACTAGTAGCAAGGTCCCTTGCTAGCTGCAAAAGCGGCGGACGAAAGGAACTGAGGAGCGAGCGGGAACGCGGGGCCTATATAGAGGTGGGCGGAGGTACCGCCAAAAAGTTGCAATCCAACTTCTGCCTAGTGATTCCAGAAGGTTCCGAACTAGCTGCGCATGCGCAGATAAAACCCATTTGTGTGATTCGCAGAGACCACGAAGAAGAAATAGTGGGACACAGAAACTGCTAAGGAGCAAATCGTGCAAAAAACCCTTATGTAGTTGTTTTCTAAAATGGGCTACTGTAGCACATATGAAGTACTTACTTCAGAAGGGAAAATGAGCATGAGGTACAAGAAATGTCTTCCTTACTGAACAGAGATACCATACTATAAAGAAAACACTCCCTCCTCCTTTATAAATATAGGACTTTCCCAAATGTTTCATGTTGGGACATTATGTCTAGCTATTGGGTAAGGGAGAGGACCTTATCATCAGAGCTGGGCCACAATGGCCAATGGCTTTGCCCCAGTTATAACATGTCTCAGGTTGCTGTAAGAAAATTCTGGCTACTTAAGACCTGTTAAAGAGAAAGTAGACTAAAGGGATGATGACAAGAAGAAAAGCAACACAGGCTCTAAAACCTATTTTGTATTAGGTGGGATAATAACTAACTGTACTATGGGAAACACGATTAACTTACTTTCCTTATCCCAATAACTCCTCAGCTCTGATCTACCTTTTAACAGGTTGCTCATAAAAAGGAGTTCATATAGTACATTGTTTTAGTGTGTCGTATGTTTGCATGTGTTAACTTGGGGCCTTTGCAGACTGCTAGAAATAGTGCAAATTGAGTCCACTTTAACTGCCCTGGCTCAGTGCTAGGGAATCATGGGAATTGTATTTTTTTCTGAGACACTGAGCCTTCTCTGTCAGAGAGCTCTAGTGCCACAATAAACTACGGTTCCCATGATTCCCTAGCACTGAGTCAGGGCAGTTAAAGTGACCTCAATTTGCACTATTTCTGACAGTCTGCAAAGACCCTTAGTGTGTTTAAATGGTTTTATGTGTTTTAATCTACGTTGTAGCCCGTCTTCCGCCTTGGGGACTAACAGATAAGAAATAAAATTACTACTACTACTACTACTACTACTACTACTACAGGAAAATACTTCATTCCCCACAGATACAACATATTCCTTAGGGAGGAATGTTTCTCTCTGGACATTATTGTGCTAAATTAAAACCAGCAAGACTCCTTCCTTAGCTGTGCTGAAATTCCAATCCCATTTTTAAAAAAACATCATTAAGAAATATGTATTTTCTAGATGGGAATTTGAAGCTGAAAAGATTAAGAGAAGGTAAAGGAGATGTGTACTGGTTGTATGGAAGTGTAAGAATGGAAGTGTAAATAATTGTTATAATCCACAATGTTATACTAGATTAATTCAAAATATATTATCAAGATAATATAGAGAAGGATGGAATTTTCTAAAAATATTTGTTGAATGCATGTGTATTTTAAATGTTTTTATACAATAAAATTTATTACTTAAAAAAAAAAAGAAATATGTCTTTTCTACATCCACAACTAGTGCCATGTCTAAATCACAGAGCTGAGATGTTTTCCTGAGTTTCTGAAGCCAGCTGAGCATAACAGCCATGTTTAGGTGTCAGCCACAGATTCTGTTTATTTAAGGTTTAGGCGATGACTGATTTTGTATTAAGTGGTTTTGAATGGTTACTGTGTTTTCCATTGCTTTTTGTTCATAGATGATTATTTATTTGGTTGTTTGGTTCAGTGGTCAAACTAATTTGAATGATTTTATATGCCTTAAAATGATGGACTCATTGGTCTACCTGCTCTTTATGGATTATATTTATTGTTATTAATATATTAGTAGTTTAACCAATTTTTATTGAGCTGTCTTAAAAATATTTTCGGATAGAAAGGCAACAAAGAAATATTCAATAAAATAAGATGCCATAAATGAGTGGAATGGAGTGAACAAGAAAAAACCTCAACAACAAAAAACAGGGAGAAGGGGCAGAGGGAATCTTACACACTGCAAAATATCTTTCCTACATACAGAGAAAATAGTGTGCTGTGGGTAGGCAAAGACTGAGCCAGACAGGAGCAAAAGTAATTCATTTTCTTGAAAAGCACAGAAGCCTTAGAAGTCTGACAAAGGTTTGTTATGGCAAAAACCTTTTAAGTGCCAGTCCAAATTAGGAGCACAAACTGGGACCACAACCAATTTTTTCAAGATCCAAATTCCTGATAATATCCAAGCCACTCTCCACATGACTGCTGCTGTTAAGGACACCTGGGTTCTATATTAATGTCAAGGTTTCATTTCCATGAACCCAATGGGTTGCCTTCCATCTGGGTGTGAACTAGAACAGGCCAAACAGGGCAACACTATGACACATGAATTCACAGGCACTGTGGATGAAATATTGCTGCCATTTGGACAGTAAGCAGGCCTCTCTACTGTACAGCAGGGGTGAGAAAGTGTAACCTGTGGATTACATGTTGTTTCAAACCTCACTGTGGGGAGTCCTGAAACCTCCTGACAGAAACACAAAGCCATGCCCCATCTTTTTCTGGGGAATTTTCAGCCCAAAACACAGTAAACACATGCAAAGAAACAGCAGTTTTGCTTTCTTTATTTGCCACCCCCGCAAAAGTCCTTTATGTGACCTAAATCTGGCCAATAACTATGGCAAGATCATAAAATCACTTTCAGTGAGTGACAAGAGGGGGAAAGTTGGCCCTTGCTTACTATGCAATTGTTCACCTCTGCTATACAGTTATTAATCCACCTAAGCTCAACCACCAGGAAATACAGAGTTAAATACTGCAGTTCCGAGTACATAAAAGGCATAATATAGGCTACTGGCTACAGAATTTGGCCTAAGAAGCTTTCCTTTCAGTGAGTAATTTTCTAGCTCTCACAGTTGTGAAGAATAGGAGAATATAAAGATACGTCAGCTGCACCCTTTCCTGGAAGTAAGGGACCTAGAAACTGTAGTACATGCACTGGTAACCTCACGACTCGACTTCTGTAATGCACTCTACATGGGGCTACCCTTATACATAACTCGGAAACTACAATTAGTTCAAAATATGGCAGCCAGGTTGATCACCGGAACATCAGGAGTGATCATATTACACCTCTTCTAAAATCCTTGCACTGGTTGTCTATCGGTTTCCGAGCTACCTAGAGGATCACCTACTTCCATATAATCCGCCCTGTGCCCTTAGGTCCTCTAGGAGGAAACTGCTCCAACCAATAAAAACTAGATTGGCGACGACCTCCCAGAGGACATTCTCTGCCACGGCTCCCAGACTCTGGAACGCCTTGCCCGAGGAGATCCGCCAGATAACTAACCTAGATGGCTTTAAAAAAGCCATCAAGACGGCAGGCTTATCCAGAATAACATCACCTTTGACCCGGCCCCCTTCGTCAGACAGTGTTATCTTCTTGATTTCTGCCTGCCCAGAGTGCCTATTGTTCTCTACAGCGCTAAAAGTTTGATATGTGTTTATAGTTTTATTTATTGTTTTAATTAGATTTTAATATTGATTTGTATTTAATATATTGGGGGGGGGTTTAATATGTTTGTTGTATTGTTGGGGTTTTGTAATGGATTTTAGATGTAAGCCGCTTTGACAGCTTTGGCTAAAGGCGGGATATAAATATATTATTATTATTATTATTATTATTATTATTATTATTATTATTAAGTCTAATGGAATCTCAGTAGCGAGAATAACTTGTGAATAAAATTACTTGTGGTACAAAACCCTCCCCATGATTAGCAACAGCAGAATTTCGTTGCTGCAAAATAGTGAAATCAGCAGAATTCTGCAAACTTATTAGAAATCATGCAAATAGTTTTGATGTGCATAATTTAAAGATTGCAGAATCTTGATTTTAAGAGTTGCGGTTGTCTTTGTGCAAAATTACTTTTCTTTTTAATGCAGAAAATGGAAATCTACAACTGTAAATTTCAGCATAACATCCCAAAGAGCAGTGGATCACAACTCTAGAATCCCCATCATAGATGACTCAACTGTCATCCAAGTAAGTATTTCTGCAGATCAATGCTAAGGGCAGCAACAGTCTATAAAAATTTGCCCATACTTTCCAGTATCCAAAAAGAATTGTCCTTACTTTCCCAATTCACCCCATCCCAAGCATACAGATCACACATGATAAGCTAACATGACATGGAGTCCTTCTTGTCATGTAGGACAGAAGAATTGCCAAGCAAAAAAAGAGATCACCACCACAGCTCATTCATGCCTTGTACTCTAACGTTAAAAAGACGTTTTGAATGAGAGAGGGAAGTAAGTTGTAAGAGAAGTGGGGGCCACAGTCAAATAAAACCAATATCATGCAGATGGCGAAATCTTGAAATGTGGTAAATGGTAAGTTTTGCAAAGCTTTAGGGGTACATGCAGAAGAGAAGCAGAGGTTAGCAATGTATCTGGATACAATATGCAGGGCTTAGTGGTAAGGGTAGGGGTGTACAAGCTGGGGTTTAAGAGGACATTGTGGAGACAATAATACCCACAATAACCTGAAAACCTCTGCACACTGTAGTATCCATATAAGGATAAAGAATAATGAAACCTCAATCTACTTGGTGCCTGATTCTCTGAATGCACAAAAGAATGTTAAGAAGCCATCTATGCATTTCTGGTCTAACTGTGCCCCTTAAAAACATTTTGATGCACATATCCTAGGTTAGCAGGCAGATCTGCTACCCCCACTTCCAGTCACAACATACCTCAAACTGTAATGGAGTATTGCAACGACTAGTAGCCAAAGAGGGAATCGGCGAGAAGATCATGCCACAGCCACTACGACATTCCTCCTCTCCTGGCACAGATGAAGAGGACGTGGTGAGATGTGGGCTCAGCGAGTCTGGAACTGAGGGGTCAGGAAGCGGGGGAGTGACAGGGGAGAGCGGCCTCAACAACTTGTTAACGTTTTGTTCCATGAAATAGCGAGACTTCCACTTCTTCAGGGGACTCAGTACATCTGAAATGTAACACAGTCAAGATGGTGACTCCACTATTATAGATCCCTAATATATGCTCAAGATCTGCTCCCTCTATAACCACCCTCACATTTGTAGCTTTGGCTCTTGTAGCAGCACTAACAGCTCCTCAACTCTAACCTTGCTGAAAGAAAGAGTTGCAGGTAAGATAGCAATATCCCAAGCCTTGCACAATGACTACCTCTCTGTTCTGCACACTATCAAGCTTTCCTTGGTTTAGCTGACTTCCTGAGCCCAGAGTGCTGGTTTTCTTTAAATTAATTTAACAGATGGAAAATCTGACAATACAAAGTGAGGCTGAAGAACTGAAACAGTCCAGCATGATGCTTCTATCAGCCTCTCCATTAATGTTCACAGGACCTCTAAGAAGTCTCCCTGCAGGAGACCTCCTACTGATAAACTGTAGACCTTTATTTGACAAACTGTTCTGCCTGAAATTATCTTAAATGTCCCCTTAATGTCAGGATTCTTTTGCTGTGTCATTTCCAACTCCACTTTGCGAGCACCCTTCAATAATAAGTCTCTCTGATTTCATTGAACTGGGTCTGCCTTTTGTAGATTGAAGGGTTCTGCTCAATGAAGGTGCTTTCCTCTAATTTTGGGGACTCCCCCTTCCTGCTGCAGGGAGGAGGGGGATCAAAGTCTGCTTCTGTCAGCTGTGTCGTATGTAATTTAAACTAAAACTAAAAACATATTAACTCTGATTACGGTGCCCTTGCAGTAGCATCTATAGGACCACAGTGAGTACTGTAGTGACATAAAGACTAGCTCTTAAAGGGGGGGGAAAAACGTTTCCCATTTTTCTGTCACTAGAAAGCTCTGCTTTTTCATACACAATCTAATCTATCCTAGTAACCTAAGGCTTCACAACACTGCACATGTCTATGAGTCTTTGGTTCTGTGCTATACTCAAGATATTCTATGCTTTCTGGCACATTTTAGGTACTCTCCAAGAATCATATAGTCAACCGCTACACATAATCTCAGATTATTCACATCATTTCCACAGGTGTGCAAGAGGTGGTTTATTAGCTCCCACATGGACATGAGAGTATCTAATGTCGTGTCACTTCATTTCATTGACCACCAAGAACTGATTACTCTACTGGAGGCTGCAGTACTCTAACACTTGGTTATCTCTCCTGGAGAAAGGACTTCTCACCCCCACAATCTAATCACTGGGAGAACAGTAGTCCCAGGACAGCTGTAAATGCATGGCAGGCGATTTTAATGTACCAATTTCCACTGCAGAATAGTTCCTCAGCTTAAGCCCATTGCTATTCACTTTGTGTGCTAGTACTGAAATATCCCACTGGGATGCTGACTGCCCTCTGTGAACTATCCCTTGCATTAGAATCTTGTAGGAAAACCCTCATCCAGCTTCCCGTTCCCCTTGGATCATGAGGATTCTCTTTCTCCTCTCCCATCATCCTAGCATTGGGTGGGTTACAAAAATCTGCCCTTCACAACTCTTAATTCCACCCAGAGCTTGGAAGTAACTAGTTAAATGAGAAATAACAAATAGTTGTAATAATGTGACTTAAATAATTAATTCTCTTTTTCAACTGCTTTAGTAACTTGCTGTAACTTGCTAGTGCTGGCTCCTGCTATGCCTTATGCTTTGTGGGTCTAATGGCAGCAATGAGGTGGATGGGATGAAAGTGTATGTTATTCTGTGGGCCAGGAGCTTCCAAAATTCAATGTCATTAAAAAGTTACTAAAAGTAATTAACTGGCTAGTTTTGAGAAATTGGTAAGTAAACAAGTACTTGTTAAAAGTTGTTACTACAACAGGAAATAACTACTTTGGCTAGGTATTTGTAATTGCAACTAATTACTTTTAAAAGTAACTTTCCAAGCTCTGATTACCCTTGCATATTCATTCTGACTCACAAGTAAGCCCATGAAAGTCAGATATTTCCATGATCTTTTAAAATGTCATCAACATTTTTTAAAGTCCCAGTCCACCCAAATTCATACAAGTCTCTCAGAAAAAAGAAAGAGACTTTCATGCTGTTATTATGTGTGCTCTCACTCTCACTCAAAATTGTAAATTTGCCCAGAACTACTGCTTTGTCCACTTTATGCGCCTCTAACCTTTGTGCAACAAACAGTTATCTGTACACTGCCTAGGGCCTCGTCTGACGTCCTTGGAAAACTGATCCCTGACTTGGGTAGTTCGCCACCCTCTTCCTCTGCAAAGACAGATGCAAGGTTACTATTTTTATAACTCAGCTTTTTGCTTTGTTCACAGACGTAATCTCTGCTGCTACAGTGGCTGCTCAGGTGCACACTCTTTATGCAGTTGCTTCCCCAACAAGTGTTAGACAGAAGAATTGCCAAGCAAAAATAGATGGTTTTCACACAGTATACCTCTTGCTTGGGGGGAAGCTGGATATTTACTTCTTGAGGAACCCCAAAGAGGAACAGGCTCAGTCCTCTCATTTTAGTGAAGAGGGTCCCTTTCCTCTGGTGTTGACATTAAACATACCTTATTAATCTGCCCCCACAGATGACAGAATGAGCCAGACATCTAGCAAAAGGAACTCCATTCACAAAGCATATATAGTTCTGCTGCTTCTCTCTCTTGCTTTCCACGTATCAGGTTGCATCCAGCAGGGATGGTGACACTTTTAGGGTTTCACAAAACCTGTGTCAACAGCTAGTAGCAGATAATGCAAATCTAGGTTCACTATCTGTGATTGTCCACTTATACAGATAGGAAGACCCTTTTATATTTGAGTTAGTATCTTAAGAGCAAAGTTTAAGTAGATATGGGGAATGTATCCCTGAATGTTATTTTTGTTCTTTTTTACCATGTGCTTTGGGATAGCGAAAACAGCTTCAGTGCATCACAAGGTAAAATGGCATCTCAACCAACCTGCATTTTCCTTGCAGATGCCAGAAGTGCTACTGCTCTCACTGCTTTGGTATAGACACTGGGCTCTATTCTCTTGGGAAGGAGCTGAGGGCTGAGTCATCTCTTCTTCCAGAGCTTGCTTCATCCAACGCTGTAAAAACAAATTTTGCTGAATGCACAGGCTATCTTCCGGTGCAATAGAATATACATTCCCATTTTTATCAGTCAATGTCAACCTCCTTTTTTAAAAGATAAAAGCCAGATTGTGATACAAATAGTCCAGGTTTTTCAATTAACATGTTCTGAGCTTAAGCCATATTTGAACTGTCAAGTTATGACATAGCAATAGATGAACAAGGCAAAGAACAGTGAGGGAAGATGGGATTTGTGTCAGGGAGCCTATTTAGGGTGCAAGAAAAAGGGAAAAGGAACTGGTACAGCTTGGTGAGGCTCCACTCCCTGAACAAGCTGCTGGGGTGTCAACATCCTGTTTGCCTTTCCACAAAGGCATGAGAATTCAAAGCCTTTTTTATATGAAAATCAAAGATGTGAAATCCTTACCATCATGAGATTTTATACCTTGGAAATAACGACGTGTTTGTATATGGAAATGCAAAAACGGTAAGAGACTGCCACTCCTAATCTGAATCTATCAACCACTTTAGTATGCTGAGCTGTAAAAACAGAGCTGGAACTTTTTCTTACTGGTTAAACACATAAGATTATGTTATCAATGTTGTAAGAAGAAATAAGGGAAGCAAATGCAGGTTCTTGTTCAAAACCAATGCTTGGGTTAGTTGATCAATTGTTCAAATGGAGAAATAAACTTATTTTGGACCAAATTAGCAGAGACCCCACTATAATTAATGCTCCTCCTGCTGTGTCCAAGGGACATATGCCAGAGAGCTGTATACCAGACTAAAAGGAAATGGCTGATTTCTGGCAAGGCTGCAACTTGGAACAGACAGTCAATGAAGTCAAAACCAGAATGGGAAGAGGAAGGTGTAGCCACAAATAAGCCAATTCTATGTTACCATAAATTCCCCAAACAAGTGTGGAATTTGATAATCAATACAGATTCTATAGTTTGACCACTCCACTTTTAAGAAAAAAGTTTTCAGCCCTTATGAATATGTAAAACCTTTGAGAAGTGTGCTATCCTTCTGAAGACAAAAGAGAATATTGATAATTGTTTTTAGTTGACAGAAACCAGTTCTTCTCTTATCCCATCCTATATTAACCTAGCAAAAATAGTTTAGAAAACACGGTGAAACATAAAATACACACACTTTCATATATCCTACAGAAGCATGTTTTAAATCAAGAACTGATGTTATGCTGATTCAACAGATGCATAACTGATGACATGAAAAGTGATCAGACACTTCTGGCTAATTCTTTCTCTTCAATCTACCTGAAGGATAGCATGGAAAGGGGAAGAAAAGGTGTGGTTTTCTTCCCGCAGCAACGGAGTCTCCTTCTTTGGAGGTTTTTAAACAGAGGCTGGATGGCCATCTGTTAGGGGTGCTTTGATTGTGTCTCCCTGCATGGCAAGGGGTTGGGCTGGGTGGTCTTTGTGGTCTCTTCCAATTCTATGATTCTAAGTAGATACTAGCTATTGTATGGCTGTGTGCCTTCAAGTCACTTCTGACTTATAGGGCCTCGGCAGACAACTAATAGAGTCGTCTTGGAGGCCAGGAAGAGGAGGAGCAGCTGCACACGCGGCGCTCCTTCCTCTCCCTGAGGTTGCCCTCGGAGCTGCCGGCCCTCCGCACGGCCGGCACTCCCAGGGCAACCTCCCGCCGCAGCGTCCGGACACGCTGCAGCGGATAAGTCAGGGAAAGTGCGCCCTACGCGTTTAGGGTGCGCTTTCCCTGACTTATGAATGGAGCGCTATTTTTGCGCTCCTTTCAGGGATGCCGCAGGAGCGCCGCGGTGCGGAGGCTGCAGTCCCGCGGCACTCCGTCCGGCGGCATCCTGGAAGCACTCGTGTGCTTCCCCCCATAGTGCCCCTATCACAGAGTTTTCTCAGCAAGATTTGTTGAGAGAAGTTTTGTCTGAAGGCAGAATGTATGTGACTTGGCCAAGGTCACCCAGTGGATTTCCAAGGCTGAATGGGGATTCGAATCCTGGTCTCCAGAATTGTATTCCAATGTTCATACCACCACACCACGTTGACTCTTGTATTAGCTAGACTATTTTTTAAATGTAAGATTTCTGGAGTGCTTTCTAATATAGATCTTTAGCACCAAGGATCTAGCTAAACATTTAGATGTTTCTGTAATTCCAATTGTGGTTTTTACTGATATATTAAGTATTTCAAAAATACCTGGGGGGGGGGGGGAGTCTGCGCATGTTGCAGTTCCACTTTTATATAGTTTATTCACATCTGAGGATAGCAGATGAATTGACAGCAGGAAGTCATGTATTTTCAGTCTGAAGGAGATTTTGTTGTTGTTAAAATGCTATCTGGGGCAGGAAGGGCAAAACTGTTCACTATATGCAATACGAGGCAGAACGATTGTTAAGTGGTGACTATCTTTCCTTGAAGGAAGCAATCCTGAGCAAGAAAGAAAGCAAACCTGGGCAAGCGTTTCTCAGGAGTGGTTCCAAAGTTATGCACCCTGTACGATTTAGTTGAGGCACAGAATGTGTGTGAATAGTTCAGATTTGCTAGGGGAGGAGGGTACAAAGACAGTGTGATGCAGCAGCTAAAAAGGCCAATGCAATTTTAGGCTGCATCAGTAGAAGTATAGTGTCTAGATCAAGAGAAGTAATAGTGCCACTCTATTCTGCTTTGGTCAGGCCTCACCTGGAATACTGTGTCCAGTTCTGGGCACCACAATTCAAAAAGGATGTGGAGAAACTGGAGTGTGTCCAAAGGAGGGCAACTAAAATGGTGAAGGGTCTGGAAACCAAGACCTATGAGGAACGACTTAGGGAGCTGGGGATGTTTAGCCTGGAGAAGAGAAGGCTGAGAGGTGATATGATAGTCGTGTTTAAATATTTGAAGGGATGTCATATCGAGGAGGGAACAAGCTTGTTTTCTGCTGCTCCAGAGACTAGGACCCGAAACAATGGATGCAAGCTGCAAGAAAAGAGATTCCACCTCAACATTAGGAGGAACTTCCTGACAGTGAGGGCAGTTCGACAGTGGAACACACTCCCTCGGAGAGTGGTGGAGTCTCCTTCCTTGGAGGTCTTTAAGCAGAGGCTGGATGGCCATCTGTCAGGGATGCTTTGATTGGGAGTTCCTGCATGGCAGGGAGTTGGACTGGATGGCCCTTGTGGTCTCTTCCAACTCTATGATTCTATGATTCTATGAAAGACAACAAAAGAAAGTAGACACACCTTTTTACATGAGCTGTAGTTCCCATCCAGCTGAAGTGGTCGCCTTCTCCTTTCTGGGGCGAAGGGAGAACCAAAACGGATGTAGTGTTTAGGTGTGGTACAGATGAGTGGTGAGTGGACAAGACCTGGCAACATATTGAGGGTGGTAGCCAGCACAGTTGGGTCAGTGGTGATGCGTAAAGGACACTCAATGGGGCACTCCTGCTTCTCTGCCTTGTCATTGAGCCATTCTGTAACTAGATACTAAAGACAAAAAGAACAGATGCATCTTACTAACAAGGACCTGGTAAGAACCCAAATGATTAGATGCACAAATAGAGAGAGATGGGGAAACAAACCATGATAATACAGGAAACTGTCCTGCATTGACAAACACTGGGTCTATCTAGCAGTACTGTCTATCTGGACTGGGTGGGCATTTTCACTCTGAAATCTCAAGGTAAGAAACACTGCCAGAGACTGAGGCCTATGACAAAACTAATGCCTATGAACTATACAGTCTAAAACTAATAGGGAGTGGGGAAAATCTGTCCAGCATGACCTTGTTCAGGTTCTCTTTTCCTACTGACAGGTTTATTCAAGCCAATCTCTACATCAGCTCCACCCTCATTCTAGCAGAGAAATGCGTGTATATTTTTGTCCATAGTTTTTAAAGATGTGCACATTATTACATGCATTTTTCAACTATATAAATCTTCACATGAATGTATCCACTGAATAAAATGTGCTTGTGCACATTTTTTTCATATCAATTTTTAAACAGTGCACACTATTAATGCTTTTTTGGTTTTATGAACACTTCAAGTTCAGAAATGTATAGATTTCTAAATACAAATCCCATTGAGGACCACATTCAGTTTTGTGAGATGAGAACTGGGTAATCTCATACTGACATGTGAATCAAATAAATTTCACACCAGTCTCTACCAATGACTGCCACATGGTGATATCACACCAAAAAGCCTCAAATACCTAGAACTGTACTGAAACCAAGAATGGCTGTTCTGCTGGACTCTTTCCCCTTTCTCTCTCCTGAAATTTCACCATGACCCCAGTCTATAGAAACATCTCTTCTATATTATACTGAACCACTTAAGTTTAGGGCTGCCAGGCAAACCCAAGGATCAGATGAGCCATGCTGGATCAGCCCAAGAACTTGTCTAGTTCACTTCTCTGTTCCACAGTGACTACACATTTGTCTGTGGGAAGCTCACAAGTGGAACATGAAGAGAACAGCTCCACCCCTTTGTGTGTTTCTCCAGCAACTAGTGCAACAGAAGTTTCTGATACTAGACCTAATATTTAGCCATGAGTCTTTGTGTTTTGCACAGCACAATGTTAGAAGAATTCAAGAGGTTTGATTTTAAAAAAAACGTCCCTTCTCCTTTTTCCCCCTTCCTAAAATTGCCTCCCACTATGAGTCTGGAACACTATATGGCTCAGGTTCCAGGTTAGCTGAATCCCTGAACAAGTGCATTCCTGTTAGAGCCCTAGGACACACCTGCTTCTGTCTTTAAAAAGCTTATTTTTCCTGACCTGTACAAAAAGCAACTGTTTCGGGAATTTGGAGAGAGGGCTAAAATGTTATTAACATATTGGCTTTAAGAAGCAAAAGCATGTTAATGAGGTACTAATGAGAAACTATTCAAACAAAACAAAGGTATAGTGCCAGGTTTTAGAAGACTTGGGGGGTTGCAGACTGCCATAAATAGTGCAAATTGAGTCCACTTTTAGGGTTAGGGTTAGTGCTAGGGAATCATGGGAACTGTATTTTATTGTGGCACCAGAGCTCTCTGACAGAGAAGGCTCAATGTCTCAGACAAAAAACAATTCCCATGATTCCCTAGCACTAACCCTAACCCTAAAAGTGGACTCAATTTGCACTATTTATGGCAGTCTGCAACCCCCCTTAGTGAATATTATCAATCTGGTCCCTTCCAGAAACAACTGGTTTATTTATTTATTTATATTTAAAAGTAAGAGATTAGTGGGGGGGGGTTTATAGAGAAAAATACATCTTAATATTTTCAATGTGACATCTAAAATGAACATAGCAACCATCAGTCTGTAATCTACAAAGACCCCAAGATTTGGTTTGTTCTCTTCAGATCAGTATGAACCCTTCAAGAATCTTGTGTCCCTTCTTAAAAATATAAGAAGTAACAGAAGCTAATAAATTACCAAAGCCAGACAGGAGGTCAATATCTTTATTTTACTAAAGCACGATAAAGACACACACTGACTTTTTTCAGCTATGGACCAATCTCACATAAGGATGTTAACATTCTGTCAACACTATCTCCTTCAAGCAAGTTTCATCTCAGGCAGGAAGGCAAGAGTTAGATACCACAGGTACTTGACTATCTTGACTTCTACCAAAGGGACCCTTTCACTTTTATGCTAATTAACTTGTGGGAACATTTACTGTTCACTGGACAGGCACCAGTGAGAACCAGTTAAATTAATTCCTTTTCACTGCTGGGCAACATGAGACTTGCATCATTTACAATTAACTATGGAAACAGCACTATTATCAAAAGGTTTTGCACACTACTAATTTTTCTGTTCCCTCCCCAAATAGCAACTAGCAGAGAAACCTTTGGCTTGTTCAGTCTGCTTAGCTCTAGTGAGGGGTTTTATACCTTGGCACATTTCCAACAACTTCGTAAATTCTTTAAAAGCTAACTAGAAACTAATGCAACCTTTCCATAAACCAGTGACCTCCAGATGCTTTGGACTAGAGCTCCCATCTCCTCAGTCAACTAACTTAAATGTGCTCATTTACAACAGCCTGCTATGGGCTGGGGTACCTTAAAATTAACAGTTTTGTCATTTGTTAATTTCCAACCTAGGGTTTCTTAATTAAAAACACTGGTTCTCATAAAAGGCATTTTAAAATTGACAATTGCTGGAAATGTGATGGTTCATATGCAAATCTCAGATATATTTCATGAGACTGAACTCTTTTGGATGGTTCTCATTAACAGAATGCAAACTTATCATGAGAGCTGCAGAAGTGATTACCCTCCTTTTCAGTTTAGTAAACTACTAACAAACCTGTTACATTACATGGCTTGTCCAAAGCAAAGTCTTTCACATGACCTGAGAAGCCATGAACTGCCTATCTTCCTCCCATCATTTACCTTTTTTGTTTTGGGATACTTGAGTACCACTCGGCTGGACTGTGATCCAGCAACTGCAACCACAGCTGGGTCAGAACCCAACAACAGTTTCCCTTCTCCTTGACTTTCTATGCTGCTAGCTTCTGCTGAAGTTACTGTGTTCACACCATTTCCTTCATCTGGAGCTGCTTGAGTGATTTCTGACTGTTGGATACTGGCTTGTTTTTGCCTTCTCAGTCGCTGTGCTGAACTGCTCCGATAACGGGAAAAACGACTTTTCGGTCGTGGTCGTGTTGGCTTTGATGGTGCCGTTTTAGATATTGGTTTATCTGCTGCTGTCTCCTGCAACACAATATCCAGTATTAAAACTATGGAATTATTTTAAAATGGTATATTTTGAGTCGTGGTGTGGGAACCAGGAGAAAACTTTACCTGTGAGAACACCTGATCTGTGTAGGTAGCAATTCAATTTCACAACATGGTGAATCTTCTTGTATTCTGCATCACCACTACTGCAGCACCCAGCTGGGGGCTTCATAATAAATTGCCAAGCTGCTATGGCAAGAGTCTACCCATCTCCCAGTGGGAATTCTAATACAACAGGAAAGTTCACAAGGATAATATGATTGTGATAGCAAACCCCAGCTTCAGGTAGCCAGAAGTATATCTTTTCTGAATATGTTACTGACTGCCAGAGCTAATGGTCCCTCCAACCCACTACAATACTTTCTCTGTAATTCCCCGACTAAAGCATACTGAACCTCAGCAATGCTAGCATTTCTCTTACCCCAGCCTGTGAAGACCTCCGTGTATTCACTCCAGTACTGATGACACTGGTGGGGGTACTTGGCACAGCAACACTTAAAACCACGCTGCTATCTTCAGTTTCATTTGGCTCAGGTTTTACTTCCTCTGGTTCTGGAGTCTCTGCAGTAACCACCACTTCTGCATCAGTGTTGCTCCGATCCAATGGTAGATCTTTTCTTCTCTTTCTTTTTTCCATGTTCTCAAACACATGCATGATGGCTTCTACTTTCCGATCTTCTCGTGTCTAGCTCATACAAATAGACACCAAGGTCAGCAGAACAGACACAAAAAGGCAGAACATGGGTAACAGACATGAAGCAGAACTGTAAACACTGAATAAAGGGAAAAAGCAGCAGTAGAGACCGAGAAGGTTATAATCTAAGATACCTGTTCCTTACTTATGGGGGCAGTGACCACACAAATGTTAGGATAGTAACTCTCCAATGCACAACCCTGAATTGGCACACACAGTGCTTCAAAGCAGAGTTCTACAATGAGCATTACCAATTCAAAAATACAATGGTCATGTGCAAATATTAGGTACTAGTGATTAAAAAAAACATTGACATTCACAAATGTTCTGTCTTGCTGATTATTTTAAAAACCCTTTACTCACATTTAAAAAAATATAAAGGAATCTTGTAGCACCTTTGAGAATGAGAAAAAGAATTTATCCAATAGATTTTCATGGACTCCAACCCACTTCATCAGATATGTATTTAAGTCAAAGTTAGGTCATTCATTAAAATCCTATGCTGAAGTGAGCAACTGTGGGAGGTGATGGGGCTGTATCAGCTCCCAAGAAGACTTTTAAGAGCTTCACATCTCTCGTGTGTGTGTCTTCAAGTGATATGTTGAATTATGGTGACCCATAAGCTCTACTATGTTATTTTAGGCCCAGGAGAGATCTCTTTTTAACAATAGGAAGTGACTGGGTATCACTTCCTATTCATTTCCTGTTTTAAAAATGCACTCTCCTGGATCTAAAATGGCCAGGGGAGGGGGAGAATGTGTCAAGAATGCCTCCTACTTGCTAGTGAGAGTATGGAGAAATGTTTGAAAAAAATTGAATGGGGGAGAGCACACATTGTCCTGAACTAATATCTACTAAGAAAGCCCACTTAGGTTAAAGAGGCTTACTTCTAGTTAAGGATTGCTACTAAGTGAGAGATTTTATCTCTTGAAAAAAGAAGCAAAGCACAGGTGAACTGGGAAACTTTCCTGCCTACAGACCTTTCAGGTTTAAGGCAAGGATACTGGCTATTAGGACATCTTCTCCCTTGTCCACCCTGATGTAACAACAACAACAACAACAATCTTTATTTTTGTATCCCGCCTTTTGCCTAGGCAATCTAGGTGGCTTACATCATTGACATAGATAAAACAAACCCCACATTGAACAATAAAACATGATAAAAACAAGTTACCCCCCCTTAAAAAGAAATTAAATTAAATGTGATACTAAAATAAGTTAAAATGACTGGTGTTCTAGCACCAGTAAAGATATAAAAGAAGGAGAGACACAGATTGAAATAAAGTCTAAATGCTCTAAAATTTATTTTGAGGCTCCTCAGTGCAGTCCTTCTAGTCTGATTGTTCCTTGATTTGGAGTAAAACATAGTTCCTGCTATTTGAATCATCCATTTTACTTCATCTTCAACAACCACAGGGAATCTAACAACTCACAGATAAGTTGCCCTATAGCGTCCTCTCCATCTCCCGCTAAGTTCCAGGATGAAGCCAACTGAGCCTCTGATTCATCTTTTTCATCAGTGCCCTTGTTTAGGACTCTCTCTTTTATAGGTTACCCTCATGTTCCTCACATACCTATCAAGGGTGTTCAAGGAAAAACCAGAAATGGTGATTGACAAGCTTCCCAGAAAGGCAGCATGCTGATCTTCTTCCAACACACAGCCAAAGGACAATGGCTGACTACACTCTAGAATCCAGTCACACTTCAGACAGGGCAAAAGCCAATTTGAGTCAAGTCTATATCCAATGCCTTAGAACCCCTGCTCGACAATGTGCAAGATTCTGTGACATGACAATGATGTGAAAAGGATTTTTTGAATGTAGATAATTTGGTAACTACAATTTAAAACACTACACAGTCAGGGCTGATAGAAATCTATCACCTGGAGTAGGGAAGCCATCAGAAACCAGGAATCATCAGATTAGAAAAACAATAGTAGAATGAGGAAAGGAGGCAAATCAGGCAAATTACCTAAGCAATACAATATGAGAAAACCATTAAGAGAACCGCCAAGTAGGAAACAACCATCACCAAGCTAAGAGAGCGAAGTGGGAAAGGTATTTACCCGTCTACTCTGAGTGAGGCCTTCCTGCTCATCTGCAGCAGCTTCTTTCTCTTCCTCCTGCTTCTCTACTTTGTCTGCAGCCTGAAAAAGGCAAAGAACAGATTTCAACAACAGTCCCTGTTGCAAGATGATATGGTAACTCAGCAATTCACTAGCACTGTTGTTGCTCTTTGGCCAACTAAGTCACCCCCACTGGGAACATGGTCTTCTAGAATTAGTGATCAAACACATAAAGCTGCAAGAAGATGGGGAATTTACCTCGTTGTCACTAGCTACAGCAAGTCCCTCAGGGACTTCCTCTATCTGTGGATTGCTGTTCTCATCTGATGCAGCACCCCTCTGTTCCAGTTCCTTTCGTCGAGCTTTCCGGCGCCTCGTTTCTGCTCCAATCAAAGTGTCTAGAATAGGTGGAGGTAGCTGTTCCACGGTGTTTGGACTCCGCTTCTGCACAGGGCAATTCCGGTTTCCCTTGTGACAGGCACAATCCACTTTATAGTTGCTGCCCCACCACAAAAACAAAGAATAGATCAGCATCATTCTCTGACCTTTTGAGAAACATGTATGCATGCCTTTGGCTAAGGACAGTCAAGAAGGAACCTGATACTATCGTGATCTAACCATACAAGATGCTGCATGAAATGCCGTTCAACAATAAACCAGGGAACACAAATCATAAGGGAAAGGAATCTCATGGATAAGACTCACCAGATACTGTACTCATAGTCAAAGGCAATGGTAACTTCAGCATCCTTGGCAATGGACGTAACAGCATATATGCACAAGTGAATCATCCCATCTGCAATCACGTGACGAACCTACAACACACAAATGGAACTGATAATACCCCCAAATCATGTGTTACATCACAAAAGGTGACCCTGTCCTATGAAAACATCAAAGCCATTAGTTCTCTAGAGTAAAACTATGAGACTTAAAAATTCTACTTTACCATGGAATTGAGAATTTTATGGTTAAGAACTACTGGTGACACTGTGAAGACCACTTCAGGGAGCACAAAAGTCTACCTAACAATCACAAGGTCATGGTGTTTGTCCTTCTGATACTACAGACAAAACTGTTGCATCAATACTATAAGATTAAGTTCTTCCACATTATTATTATTATTATTATTTATGCAATTTACAGGAATTTGGGTCTGAAGTCTCTGCATTTGGGGTAGGGTTAAAATCATGCTCTGCACACTCAAGCAATTTAAGCAAACTAGCATGCAAGAAAGGTCACAAGGCATGACCGTTTTACCTCTGCATTTGGTGTACAGGAACGCCTGATGAATCTGGCATCATTACCAAAAGTACGAGCATCCACACACATCTCAACACTGTTAAACTTTGAGTAGAATAACACAAAGGGATACGGCCTAAAAAACCAAGAACAGAACTTGTAATCATCATGACAAGCATAGCGAAAACAATGCTGCTTCCATGGACTGTTAGAAGCATCACTACAAAAGTTATTTGCAATTTCAATGGAGGTTCCCATGTTAAGTACAATGGCTCTCCCCAAGAACTTTCTTCCAAAAAAGCAAAAAACCTGAGTGCATGTATTGCTTTTGCATTTCTTAATCCAACAATTTTGGGAACCATCCAATACATTCCAGCCTGTGAAATGCCTCTAATCTCCAAGTGTTTGGTATTCTTACTTTTTGAAGAAATGCCCATTGACCTCGAACTGCTGCCGCAGCATCACTTTCCCACGATACTCAATAATAAGGGTATCCACAGCCAGATCTCTAGCTGCCCTCAGGATCTTCCGGTGCTTCTGGACCCGTGTCACTCTTCCCAATTGTAGCTACAAAGGTGAAAGCAAGAATTTAGGACTCAAGAGATGTGCAGCCCTAGTTTTCTCAAAGCAGCTCAACATTTGAGATCTCTGCCTTATCTATTGTGTACTAAAATACATGAATAGAAGAGCTGAGTAGAGCACACTCAAAATAGCATTCAAGAGGGTTTTATTCCTCAAAAAAATCTTATAAACAGAATAGTGAAAGAAGGATTGTGCCATTGTGCAGTCCCCTATGTGCACACTTGCTTGCATCTAGAAATAAACCTCAACTTCAATATTTTGGACCTCAACTTCAGCCCAACATCCCATACTACTAACTGACCTACTAAAAGTGAAAGAGAGGTGTCCCTGAATTTGTTTTAGAAGACACAAGTAGCTCTATAAACAAGCAAAGTTTTTGAGACTTTATTTTTCATTATACTGCTTGTCTGTATGTATTCATAGTGAAATAACATATGTTTGTCTGCATATTAGAAGCAGATTGGAAGCACTGCTACTGACTAGGAAGGGCTTCTGTTATTATTATAAGAGGGGATATGATAGCCCTCTTTAAATATTTGAATGGATGTCATATGAAGAAGGGCACTAGCTTGTTCTCTGCTGCTCCAGAAACAGGACCCAGAACAACGGATGCAAGCTACAGGAGAAGAGATTCCACCTCAACATTAGGAGGAACTTCCTTACAGTCAGAGCTGTTTGAAAGTGGAACACATTGCTCCCTTGGAGATTTTGGTGGAGTCTCCTTCTTTGGAGGTCTTTAAACAGAGGCTGGATGGCCATCTGTTGGGGATGCTTTGATTGTGAGTTCCTGCCTGGCAGGGGGGTTGGACTGGATGGCCCTTGTGGTCTCTTCCAACTCTATGATTCTACTAGTTTAGAGTCTGTTTCTTTACCTGCATCTGCGATCCAATGACTGTGTTGTTGCAGGCCAGTTCTGTCTTATTGATTGTGTCTAGCACAGCAGTTTTGCCCACAAATTCTTTATTGGAATTTAGATGACGCTCCAAAAGATTTTGTACATCAGCACTGTACTGGTTAGAGAAAGCTTCTTCATACTGGTCAGTCCACAGCCTTATGCGGTTTTCCCACCCCTCTGCTGTATTTTCATCCAGGGCGTGAGCTTCTGAAGGAGAATTCTGTACCAAAAAACCAAGTGTCAAGTAAAAGACTTAAGGCCTTGGCCTCAATCATCTTTAGTACCCTGGTATCTGCTCAATAAGTCCATTCCAATCACATATTTCAGAAAATGTAAGTATCGTGTTTTCCACCACCTTTACATACCGATGACACTTAAATCTGGCCCTTAATCAACAATAATGCAACAACCATCTTGGATCAAGTGAAAGGACACTAATGCTATTTCATACACAATGAGATCTAACATGCACAGCAGCCCTTGGATGAAAGCAGTGGTTATTAACAAACATGATCTACTTCAATTTACAGTGGCTATGCTATGAAGGTCAGAGATCCCTTTTACATGTTTGGATTGAAGTTAGAGAAATTTCCACCAAGGTCAGGTATGTAGCTCCACTCACCTTCATCCGCAAAGACTTCCGTGAACCTTCTCTAAAAGCCTGTCAGCAGAGCAAGACAAATGGCCATCAGTATTTGTGCCTTATTTATTTCAGATCAGCTTCAGAACTTTAAAGCCAAAGAAATTAACAATATGTAAGGTGTGAAGAGGAAACGGTCCAGTTTCAATAGCAGACTTCTTCAATGCCCTGCCCCACCCACTGAAGGCCACTTTTTCCAGGACATCTTCAGTTCACACATATTCAGAGTTTCCATTTCACATATACTTAATGCAAGTTAAGTATCAATCCTACAGAACAAAATCAAACAGGAAAGAAATTCCTTCAAGGAAAAAAAAAAAACCAGCCACAGTAGAGCGGCACAAAAAACAAGTTATCCCATCCCAGTTTTTTTTTTTTGGGGGGGGGGGTGGTACCCAACAGTCAATTGAAATTCTTTAAAAAATGTTCTAGTAAGCAAAAAATCTTCAATGACTTCATTCATTTTATGACTGCAACTCCAGTGACATGTATACAAAATCTGAGGAGCACACCAACTTAATAGATTTTGCTGTATCTAAATCCAAATCATAGTGCTCAACCTAAATCTAAAAACAAATTTGTTTAAAGCTGTTAATACTGTTAAGAATAGTAAACAAGAGGGGTCAACTGTTCAACATTCACCCTCCTCATAAAGACTGCTTAGTATGTTAGAAGCCAGTAGTAGTTTACCTCATACTGATTAACTGCATAAAACAGTGCTTATATTTCTTTAAATAAGTTGTCTGTAGATGTCTTTTGAAAACAAGAAATGCACGTTGTTGTTTTTTTTATAAAAATAATGCCCTCCCCCTTATGGGTCCTGCATGAGACGTAAGCAGGGTGGCATTCTTAACTACTCTTCACGTATCAGAGAAGCATACCCTGGTTATACTTGAGCATTCTGCCTGCAATATCTCTCCCCATCCAATACACGAAGAGAATTTGCTTCTTTTAAGAAATCTGTTCTTTGTATATAGATGGTTAGAGATTGGTAGAAAAGAATACTACTACTGAGTTTGAGGAAAACTGCTCTAAGTTGTTGACACCATATTGGTTTACATACCTTGATTTTTTTGGCCTTTGGCGCCGTACGAGCTCTTTCTGTATTCCTTTTCCTTTTTTTGGGCTTTGTTCTGCAGACCCTATTGACTGTCAAAGTGATACTTGTAGGAGTGTGCTGGGTAGCAGTGTACAACACTGTGGAGGGAGAGAGGTCCTCGTCCCAGCTCTCTGTTGCACTGCTGTCTCCACCTGCAGTGAAAAACAACACATTGGGAGTTTTGTTCTTTAAAATCTTGCAACTGCCTCAAAGTGAGATGACACAGAACTCTTCCTCTCAATGAAAGGCCATGCTCATCTATCTCCTTCCTCTCCAAATGACAACTTGTTAAGAGTTTGGTCCCTCAACTCTTACAATACGCATATCCTAATCTTTGAGACATGAAGCAGACTGGGGAAAAACACAATGCATCATGAAAACGAGTTATGTGAGGCAACAAAGCATAACATAGAGTAACACTGCATTAGGACAAATTTTCATTCATAAATCCTAAGAATCTGATAGCAACAGCCAGCTCTGAACATACCTGACACGTTGTCTTGCTTCCGGCGGTGGAGCCTGATCACTTTCCCCCTGCCGATTCCCCTGTGAAAGGATGACAGAAAGCTGAACCTGGCACTATGAAGAGCTACACAGCACTGAACAGGTCTATGTGTATTTAATGGAACAACCTTGAAAAGACCTTAAAAGTCCAAATAAATGCAATGGCCAACCCAGTTTCAAGCATCCATATCAAAGACTATTTCTTCAGCAGATAATGGATTTTACAACCAGGATAATATTGTATCCTCCATGACACCCCTAGTTTGTGCACACAAGCATAAAAAAGGAATGGTACAAGTATGGCAAACAGGCAGCATATACCTTCAGGGACAATTTTACATGGAAGAGAGACTTTGGCCAATTTTAGGCCCAAGGAACCTAAAATACTGAAGAGACTTAGGGTTGTTTCTAATTTTGAAAAAAGGCCTTTCATAATCCTGAAACAGGCAGGGTGAAAAAGGAATGCCACAAAATTGCTTACTATTTTTTTAAAGAAGGTTTTGTGTGTGTGTGCAGTCCTCCAACATCCAAGGGAAAGAGTGCACAGCCTCCAGACCTATCAAAATTACCTCTGGCCTAAAATGTGTGAAAGAAATGTCGTTTGTATCTCTGGTCAAGTGAAGGTCTGGATAGCCCAAGAAAGACTGAATAGATCCACCCTTCCCCCTAACCAGGATCCCTAACCAGTACTTTCTCCCCTTCTTTATTATGGTCCTTCCTCTCCCTTTTCTATTTCACCCTGCACTATGAGACTTAACATTATAAGGATACAAAGTTTTGAGTACTCATTTCAAATTCAACAGAGTCTGTTTAACCAGTTTCGGCTGGTTTATACCCAGTTGGTTTAAACCAAATGACTTTAAAAAAAAAAATCTGGTTTTTTCAAAATCAATTTTTTTAAATAGTCTGGCTATTATTACTATTTTTCAACCCTCATATTGCACCAACAATGACTGTCTGAATTTAAACATTTTAACTTTAACAGTTTATTGGCAGGTTCATTGTTAAATGAGTATTACCGTATTTTTTGCCATATACGGCGCTCCGGCATATTAGGCGCACCCAATTTTAAAGGAGGAAAATCCAAGAAAAAAGGATTCCTCCCTTTAGCCGGAGGCCGGTTGTTCAATGGGCTGGTGCTGGGATCGGAGAACTTCTCCGATCCCAGCACCAGCCCATTGAACTGAGGTCGCGGGGGGAAGGAGGGCTCCTTCCCCCCGCGACCTCAGTCTTTGAATGGGCTGGTGCCGGGATCGAAGCGATCCCAGCGCCAGCCCATTGAAAGACTGAGGCCGCCGGGAGAAGGAGGGATCCTTCTCCCCGCGGCCTCAGTCTTTGAATCGGCTGGCGCTGGGATCGAAGCGATCCCGGCACCAGCCCATTGAAAGACTGAGGCCGCGGGGAGAAGGAGCCCTCCTTCCCCCCCGGCCTCAGACTTGGAATGGGCTGGTGCCGGGATCGAAGCGATCTCGGCACCAGCCCATTGAAAGACTGAGGCCGCCGGGAGAAGGAGCCCTCCTTCTCCCGGCGGCCTCAGTCTTTCAATGGGCTGGTGCCGGGATCGCTTCGATCCCGGCACCAGCCCATTCCAAGACTGAGGCCGGGGGGAAAAGGATCCTTCTCCCGGCGGCGTCAGTCTTTCAATGGGCTGGTGCCAGGATCGCTTCGATCCCGGCACCAGCCCATTCCAAGAATGAGGCCGGGGGGGAAGGAGGGCTCCTTCTCCCGGCGGCCTCAGTCTTTCAATGGGCTGGTGCCGGGATCGCTTCGATCCCAGCGCCAGCCGATTCAAAGACTGAGGCCGCGGGGAGAAGGATCCTTCTCCCGGCGGCCTCAGTCTTTCAATGGGCTGGTGCCGGGATCGCTTCCCTCCTTCCCCCCCGGCCTCAGTCTTGGAGCCCTCCTTCCCCCCCGGCCTCAGTCTTGGAATGGGCTGGTGCCGGGATCGAAGCGATCCCGGCACAAGCCCATTGAAAGACTGAGGCCGCCGGGAGAAGGATCCTGCTCCCCGCGGCCTCAGTCTTTGAATCGGCTGGCGCCGGGATCGAAGCGATCCCGGCACCAGCCCATTGAAAGACTGAGGCCGCCGGGAGAAGGAGGGCTCCTGCTCCCCGCGGCCTCAGTCTTTGAATCGGCTGGCGCTGGGATCGAAGCGATCCCGGCGCCAGCCCATTGAAAGACTGAGGCTGCCGGGAGAAGAAGGGCTCCTTCTCCCCGCGGCCTCAGTCTTGGAATGGGCTGGTGCCGGGATCGAAGCGATCCCGGCACCAGCCCATTGAAAGACTGAGGCCGCCGGGAGAAGGAGCCCTCCTTCCCCCCCGGCCTCAGTCTTTCAATGGGCTGGTGCCGGGATCGAAGCGATCTCGGCACCAGCCCGTTGAAAGACTGAGGCCGCCGGGAGAAGGATCCTTCTCCCCGCGGCCTCAGTCTTTGAATCGGCTGGCGCTGGGATCGAAGCGATCCCGGCACCAGCCCATTGAAAGACTGAGGCCGCTGGGAGAAGGAGCCCTCCTTCCCCCCCAGCCTCAGTCTTGGAATGGGCTGGTGCCAGGATCGAAGCGATCCCGGCACCAGCCCGTTGAAAGACTGAGGCCGCCGGGAGAAGGATCCTTCTCCCCGCGGCCTCAGTCTTTGAATCGGCTGGCGCTGGGATCGAAGCGATCCCGGCACCAGCCCATTGAAAGACTGAGGCCGCCGGGAGAAGGATCCTGCTCCCCGCGGCCTCAGTCTTTGAATCGGCTGGCGCCCGGGAGAAGGAGAAGCCCTCCTTCTCCCGGCGGCCTCAGTCTTTCAATGGGCTGGTGCCGGGATCGCTTTGATCCCAGCACCAGCCCATTCAAAGACTGAGGTCGCGGGGGGAAGGAGGGCTCCTTCTCCCCGCGGCCTCGGCCCTTCGCCCTATAAGGCACACTCACTTCCCCACGCACGTTTTGAGGAAGAAAAAGTGCGTGTTATAGGGCGAAAAATACGGTAAGTATCAATTGCTTCTTTTAAATTATTTTATTTTATAGTGCAAGAAATGTCATTCAGAAACAAATCTTTCAATTAACATAAGTTCAATCAAAACAACTTGTTTTAAAAGAGCACTTTTAAAATAACATTATTTAAGCTAGTGGCCATAACACCTGAACTGTATTTTGCTACTTAATTTTCTGATTTAGTCCTAAATTGTCATAGTTCTACATATTAATCCCCCCAATCAAAAGTTTAAACCAAAAGCCCGGGGTTTAGGGGTTATTTTTTAAATGTTTCCCCCCCCCCAATCCTGGTTTAACCAGTGGTATCTAGTTCAACAAGCAAGTCAGGCAATTTGATACTTACATAATTTATCTGGTTGTATGAACTTGCACAATTTGGTTTTTGTGCTATAGAATTTTGGTTTTTGTGTGATAAAAATTAGTTTGCTACATGGCCACCATGAACCCCATCTTAAGGAGAATATTAAATCAAATAAATAAATAAATAAATATCAACCAAATAAAGCAATGATCAAGTCAGTGGACAGTCAAGAGGGTGGTCCACCAAGCAATCAAGAAACCTATTCAGCACTTGCCAACCTCTGTTCATAGGGCTACCTAGAAACAAGATCTTACCTGCACTTCTCACATTTGATGAGGAAGCCATCTTGGGAAAGACTACAGTGACACCAGCTGCGAATAGATTCTGACTCTGAAGAACTCTCTGTGTCACCAGAATTCTCTTCATCATGAGAGTGTAAGCCATTCAGTTCTGCACGGGGGATGATGGTCTGGACAGGGGGAGAAGCAGGAGGGGTCGGAGGAGGTGGCGCTCCATAATTGTGATCCTGAAAACAAACATTTTGTATCAGTAGTATTCTAACTTGGGGAAAGAGTTGGGGGGAAAAGGTTGAAGCATGACTTTTTAAAGCTTTCATTTTTTCATACACTTCAAAGCTTATCTAACACAGAGCTGGGGGGGTTAAGCTAAACTAAGAATAAACTGAGTGAAGTACTTGTTTTCTCTGCCCAACTCCAGATAAAACCCTGAATGTAAATATCCTGCAATATCAGTATTCACATGTTGCCTCTGTGGCAACAAGACGATAAAGATATTGTTGTATTAAATTTTAAAAATAATGTTTCAAGCTCTGACAGCACACACACACCTTTAGAAAAACATTCTAAATTTAGGAGAACACCAAACAAAGTGTGATGAGGACTGAGTATTTTTAGTGGGGGGGAAATGACTGGTGTGTGGATAGAAAACCAAGGAAGAGAAGGAGCAGCTGAAACCCAACCTTAGGTTATCCACACTGCAACATTTTGTTGCAGGTCCCACTTCTTATTTAAGGTTAAACTATATATGAGTGCAAGAATTGTGTACTATAGAGCAAAAGGAATCTTCAATGTCACAGAAATGTTCTAGATTTTGAAATTAAAGTAAAACAAAAAAGGATTTTTACTTATAAAACCTTGTGGCTTAAGATACACATATCATTAAAATCATCACTAGTAAAATAAAACTGTTAAAGACGTCCTACTGTACCCAGAAATTTCCGCCAACAACAGAGACACAAATAAAAGCAACTGCTCACCTTCTAGTTTCACACTGCATTTTGCAATAAGCCATCTACAAACACATACACATGCACACACAATTTGAAATTCAGTGTCACATAACAATGCAATTATCCCCCCATCCAGGAGGATATACAGCTGACTCATACACAAGCCAGGGCAAGGAAAGAGGTGACGGGTAAAATACAAGCCTGCTGCAGATAACAGAGATGGTACTCACTGCATAAGGCAGCCCTCGGTAGCTGTGCCTCTGAGAAGCCCCGTAGCCATGATTTGCATACACATTCTTCTCACCAACAGCTGGGCTAGCTTCCACAGACTCAGGGCTGCAGAAAGGGCCAAAATCAGAACTACTGAGTAGATGGAATTCCCCCCTTTAAATAATTAGCCTGGTTTTAATTATTTCTCTAATCCTACACAGATATCCAACCAAAAATTACCATGGGTAGGATGGGGAAGAAAAAGGGGGAGATGCTAAGTGACATATCAAATAGATGATGGCTGGACTGTGGAGGAAACAGGGAGAAAAGGCAAATATTGTCAACTGTCTCCAAACAGAGCACTCTGGATAAGGAGTATTATTAAGCTTCCTTCAGCAAGAGTTGATGGAATAGAAAAAAAGTGCTGATAATGGTGACCTTTAAACTGTTTTACTAATCCCTACTGTTAACATAACTGCCCCGCTTGCTCTAGGCCAGGGGTAGGCAACCTTTCCCCTTTAAGGGCCGAAGGACTTCAGCTCCCAGAAGCCTCAGCCATGTTGGCCAATAGTCCCATGTTGGCCAATAGCTCCTGGGATTCTGGGAGCTGAAGTCCCTCGGCCCTTAAAGGGGGAAGGTTGCCAACCCTGCTCTAGGCAGTCTAATATCATCCTGTGAATAACCACCCACTTTAGAAGAAAATAACTTACAGGCCACAATATCTATTGTATATACTCAACTATAATTTGACCTCATGTATAAGTCAAGGGAAGGTTTTCGGGCCAAAATTATGGATTTTGATATGACCAGTGGATAAGTTGAAGGTAAACTGAGGGGCACACACAAAAGATCTAAATGATGAAACAAAGGAAAATGATGCCAAAGAACCTACACAATTCTGGCAGGCATAACTGTGCTCACCCTAAAGGCTGGATAGAGTAGAGGGGGATCAGTGCTTCCAGGACACATTACATTCTTGCCTATCACCAGGGAATGGTTCCCTTTTCTATGAGTTGAAGTACAGTATTTACACTGGATAAATCGACCCAGGTTTTTGGGGTCAATTTTTTGACTAAAATTTCTAGACTTACACATGAATATATATATAGTACTTACTGCTTCTCCAACCATTATGAGTTACTTAACCCAGATTTGAGCCTGGTTACCATTTCCTTGAGTGAACTCAGCAAACACAGGCTATAAATATTACAGAAGAGCTACAGACAATCTATAACCTGGATGAGGAGGAACTCCAGGTAAACCAGAATATGCAGGGCCTCCTGCTTTCTGATAGGACTATCTTGTGAACAGCCCACTTGACCTGCCACTAACCAAATGAACTGCATTTTCCCACCACAAGGTGGCAGAAAAAATCAGCACATATTGTGGTACAAAATGGACAATTAGTGAAAGGCTGTGGGAGGCCCTTGTTAGAGAAAAGGAAACAGGAAAAACTTTAGGTGATGAAACCAGAACTGTGATGCCAGAAGGAGAAATTGCTCTCTTTAGAGGGAGCATGAAGGGAAGGCTAGGAGGAGAAGGAGCCACAACTACAAGCACACACTGAGGATATAGTTCAGGAAATGCCTCCTCTACATTCAACTCTTCAAAGGCTACAGCCAGGAAAAAGGGACTGGCCACACAGCATTTACTTACTCAAAATCCACATCTTTGCATGTATCTCTATTAAAGTGTGTAATGTTTTATTTTTGCCAGGGGAAGGCTGGAGGATCATGACAGCATGACAAACTTGACTGGTGAACCCTAGGCCCACATGTATTTGGAGTCTAGTGTTACAAAAGTATATAAGCATGACTGCCATTGGTAGCTACAGCTGCTTCTACCTCTAATGTGTACCAAGGACAGAAAGCATAACAGTCACAGCCTTCTAAGGCGTCTCTATACCAGATGACAAACATCAAGGCCACTACAATCTAACAATATCATGTAATGTGGCCCTGACAATTCTTAGGAATCCCAGGAGAAATTAACACTCAAGTAAAATGAAATACAGTGCAAAAATGTTATCATACCAAAGCCTGACTGGAATACGTTGTGAAGAAAGATTTAAATCTGGAACAAATTAGACACAAGCTATAGGGTATAGATTTGGTAGGAACTGTTTTGCTGCACAAACTCCAGCTGCATAGGACTGAAGCTGAATTACTAAGTAGTTAACTTTCATCACAGAGAAAGAGGCAAGAACTGGAGATGGTTCATATATACTAGAGCTTCATAAAAGTCAAGCAAACAAATGCCTGATGCACATCAGGATTAGTCTCTCCTGGATACAGACTTTAAAGCAGCTGGCTCAACTAGGGTGCCTGGTCCTCTAAATCACAGTTCTTTATACTTGGGAAATTTACTCAAGACAAGACCAAGTATACAGAACAACATCAGCAGGGTAGAGCTCACTTTCCATACCTGACAATGATCAATTCAAGTTTTGGTATTTGCCTTCCTGTGGACACTGGGTTTTCATGCTGTGGGTCACGGTTCTACCACAGAACATTTCTTACAAGCTACCTCCTAATAAGTCTCCCCTGGGAAAAGAGGGCTATGCTAATGAGGGGTAAAAATCCACATAACAGTTTGAGAGAGGCAAGAAGCCCAATGCCTAAAAGATCCTCCTTACCCACATCATACAGCCATCTGTATCAGCAGCACCATGCAACTTAAGCTACAGGAGAGGAAAAGAAGAGTACTGTCAGGGCTCATATCTTGCAAGTCACCTATCAACTAAGGTAGGATACAATAGATTTGAATTAAAGGTTTTGGGGAAGCCAGTGCTCTAATCAAAGTACTTTGTCTTGGATGCAGGATTTTTGGGGAGGGTGACAGTGAGTTTCTCTTTGGCATACCATCTTGATCTCTAACATGTACCGAGACAGACTCAGAGATTGCAAACCTAGCTACTCCCTTCTATTGCAGGCTCACCAGGATAGCTGAGTTTGGGGCACAAAGGCCTGGGTCCATGCCCTCCACAGACAAGGCAACACTTACTCAGATCCAGCAGCCATATCTGAATAAGATGTATCTGGTGTGGTGACTCCCAGAGGGATTGCAATGCTCATGACGTTTGTCAGGGATCACGGAGTCCAAAGGGTAGCGACTGGCAGCTCCAAGGGCGGGGAGCAGCCGCGGAGCCTCGGCCAACACGTCACGGACATGGGGAAACCTGCCAAGGGGGAAAGAAACAATGCATTGCATTTTTGTTTATCACTCCCACAGAGAAGTGGTTTTACCTTGCAAACCATCCTAAAGTTGGAGGGGGAAGGTAGTGAGAGTGCCAAAGAAGTGAATGAGTCGCTTTAGACAAAACATGTTGTCTCTTGTCTCTGTGTTACTTTTACATAATCTCTTCACAAATATGGCCACCTGATTCTCCAAGCAGAGACTTTCTTGTGCCACAGAACAGACTGCTGAGCACAGACAAGATGTCTGTGGGCCTGTTTTCTAAGAAAGTCACTTGGACAAAACTGCCAGCAGGCACAGCTCAGAAAAGCTGGGGCAATGGCTGTAGGGAGGGGGGCAACTCTAAAAAGGGGAAGGTAGACAATCTCAAACCAGGCAATGGTAAAAAGAACAAACAGCAGTACAACAGAAATTTATTTGATAGCATTTTATATCTGACAACTCTGTTGCCCAAAATCAATCACTGAGTTTTCACAGATATACAGGATACAATGATACATCTCCTGATCTTCCCACGCTAACTTGGGACAAAGAAGAGGCATGAGGAAAAGAACAGGGGTGTGTCTGAAGAGGTACTCAAAGGAGAAACAGACCAGGACAGAGGGTTGCAAACTGAAGGGAAGACTAAGGGCCTTTGCAGACTGCCAGAAATAGTGCAAACTGAGTCCACTTTAAGGGTTAGGGTTAGTGCTAGGGAATCATGGGAACTGGGGTTTTTTTCTGAGACATTGAGCCTTCTCTGTCAGAGAGCTCTGGTGCTACAATAATATACAGTTCCCATGATTCCCTAACCCTTAAAGTGGACTCAGTTTGCACTATTTCTAGCAGTCTGCAAAGGCCCTAAGTGGCCAAGGCACACTGCAGAAATAATCCCGTTTGAGACTGCTTTAACTGCCCTGGTTCAATGCTAGGGAATCATGGCACCAGAGCTCTCTGACAGAGATGGCCAAATGTCTCACAAAACTACAGTTCCCAGAATTCCCTAGCATTGAGTCAGAGCAGTTAAAACAGTCTTTAACTACTGGTAGATTATTTCTGCAGTGTGTTTTGGACCTCGTGACCAAAGGTTAGGCCTCCATCGTTTCATACACTGGTGCCAGAGTATTGAATATATGTGCTTCATGTTAGAGCCAAATGCAAGGCTCTCATTTAAATAATTACTTAGGAAAACGTACAGAACTGGCCATCAATGAAGGAGTGCCCCTCACTTCTATATATTTTTCTGAGAAAAACAGTGATTTAAACATACATAGTTAGACCTGACACATTATTTAATGGTTTTTCTAATTAAGTGAAAACAGTTCTGGAATAGAGGCGGCACAGGTAAGAAAGGAGCATATGAAGTGAGTATGCTATAGATAAGACTTGAGTGCAAAACCTATTAGTGTTTATCTCTACAGAGTTCAGAAGTCTTCCAATCAGTGGGAGGTACTTTGTGCCTTGCAGGTGCATCCAGGATTGGGCAAGGAGCTGTCTTTGGGGAATAGCTGTGCAACAGGAGTCCTCTCAGCAGCTATGGGAGGAGCTCAGGGAGGAGAGCAGCACGAGTTTACAGATTAAGGGAGTGGGGCTGGGAAAAGTTTACCAGTAAGCACTGCTTCCTCAAAAAGGGAAACTAGTTGTCCCATCCACCCTACCTCACCACAGATTGCTTTGCCAAACCAATGGGTCTTTCCTCATGCTATACATACTACTAATTAGCAATCTGTTCATTCCTGCTGCACAGAACTGGGAAGAGCTGCTGCCCATGCCATTTCAGTAGGCTTTCAAGAACTTCCCTATCTTCACAAACTATCCATATGCCCAGATGAATGTGTGATTGTGGGTGGGGGAGGGAGGGAGGGAGATCAGAAAAATGTTGCCTTTTAATCGTTATCTAGACCCTTGCATTTTCTTCTAGTTCTCCCAGCCAAACATGTCACCAACATAGTCTTTTATGCCCCAAAAAACAGGACCGCAGGTTTTCTAATAATTACTAGCCTACGTTACAACACATGGCAAAGGCCTAGAACTTCAACTCCCATCTCTCAGTGAGCAAGACACGTCAGACATCACACTACTTCTCTGATAGGTCTGCCTAGAAAATGCCGTTCCTTGTTCTCCTCCGAGAGAAGGCGGAGAAATGGGGCTCACATCATCCTACTGGGAGGGGCTCAGCAATCTCTCCAGGATGTTCCTGCAGTAAAAAAAAAAGCTGTCTGCAGCCGTAATAGGAACACTCAGGCAGGGAGGGGGGGGGGGTTTGCTACATTTCATGGCCTGGCAATTTTAGCAAAGGAAGAATATAACTCAGGTGCTGGGAGGGTAAGGATATGTGTGTGTGCACATACATGTACATGTCATAAGGGACTGTGAGACTGCAAGTTTCTTTAGAGGCTGCCACTCTGGATGGAAATTCTCATTACTATATTAGCTGCGAATCTGTACTGCACTGGCATTCTGCGAAAAGTTACACTCCCAGCATCCACAGACATGGGCATGGGAATCCCAATGATTCATTCTGTCTGGCAAAACAGCCCAAATATGGGTTTTGCCTCCATTGAATCTAGTTGCTTGTAGCCACGTAAGTGACAGAAAGGCCTGCTGTTTTAATGCAACAACAATTCCAAACCCGATTCACAGGAAATTAGAAAGAACATCAAGGCTTATCCTTTTTTTTTTTTAAAGCAACTTCAATTATGAACAATGTCTTCTAGAAGAGACTTCTGCAATGAAAGAAACAGGGGCCATACTGGGTAACTTTCATTCATCCCCACAATTATTAATACTGTTTACTTTTGAAACACCAAAAAGGTGCTATGCATTGAACCCAACATCAAAATAACTCGCTCTCTGACCAGAGAGCACATAAAATAGCAATAACAAAAAGACCAAAGAGAAAAGACAGGGAACAGAACTTGATAAAGGAGTAACAGAGACCTTTTCTGGGTGTTACAAGAAGAAATCTGCAGCGCTCATATTGGAAACAGCTAAAATGAGGCTGCTAATGCAGCCCGGCTCACATTCAGCAAAAAAGCCTCACCCATACCATAACATCAAGTCATGAAATTGTGTGAGTAGGAGTATAGCCAGAAAATGTTGATGGTTTGATGGATAGATCTGAGCTACCTGTACCAAATACAGATGATAGCAGCAGTTGCTTCTTAGTGGTGCTACATCAAAATGGCCCAAATAGGCTAAGAAGGCAAGTATCTCATCTGCAACTATGAAGCTGCCCCAACATTCAAGATGTAAGAGCAACAGAACAGTGCAATCTTTGTTTCAACCATCTTTCTTTATTCTTCAATCCCATCTGACTGATGCGGCTGAGGCTTCAGGGGCAAGATGAAGAGCCGGCTGGAACGTTTTGTCTATAAAAACAATAAGACAATGAAGCTGGGTGCCCCCTCTGCTGGACTAGGTTGGGCTTAAACCAAAAGGACTGCTCTGTGGGGGCTTAATCCTTTTCTACTGAATCTCATGAGCCATGTCTCTGAATTCTCAAAAGAAGGGGGCAGGGCCTGCAGCCCAGTTTGAGCCTCAGACAGGGCAACAGAAGGATGCCCAGTCATTAGAATTCTGAATAATGAATAAAATGCAAAGCACCAAACATTGTTAGAAATGTTTAATACACAACAATGGTGATAAAAAGACAGAAAAGGGCATCTGCCCTCAGAAACTGCACTGCAAATAAAATGAGAGAAAGAGATGGACAGAAATTGGGATTGACCTCTAGGGAGCCACAAAATGACTTGTAAAAATAAAAGTTTTTGTCAATCTATCCAAGGTCTCCTGTACGGTCAGCCCTCTGTATCCGCGGATTCATTATCCACTGATTCAGTCATCCATGCTTGGAAATATTCAAGAAAGATATACATTTCAAAAAGCAAATTTTGATTTTGCCATTTTATATAAGGAATACCATTTTACTACGCCATTGTATTTAATGGGACTTGAGCATCCACGGATTTTGGTATCCACGGGGGGTCCTGGAACCAAACCCCAGCAGGTACCAAGGGACCGCTGCACTTATCTACTTTTTCATTTGACTTGTCATGGCATAGGTACTCAAGTGTATCAAAACCCTTGAAAACAGCAGAAACCACCATACAATTCACAACTCACACTTCAGTTAGTAAGTTACCTATCAAGTATCATACAGATAACAGTGTATTAAATCACAACCTAAGGCATGCACCATCAGAATCAATGGTCCTTACACCTTACAGGGGCGGGCTATAAATAAAATTTATTATTTATTATTATTATTATTACACAGTGAATATTGTTCCAACCCAAGAATTTTTTTTGAAAATGCAGCTTTCAGTGTATAATGGAAAGACATGTAACTAAAGACAAGTAATTTCTTATTACTTGGCTATTTATATCCAACTTTTCTATAATAAAATCAAACAAGGCAGTTTACAATTAAAACAGAAAATAGATTTGAAAATAATTACAAATCTAAGGTGTCTATCAGTACAATTTTCACATCTTCACTACTGCCAATTATTAGGTCAATAGCTCTGCAGTTTAAAGAGAAATTACATCAGCAATACCAGCTGGTAGCCTAGGAAGAGGCAGGTAAATTCAAGATCAGGAGTCAACAAGAAAATGAGTGAATGTAAAGAGATGGAACAAGGATCACAGCTTCACCCACTGCAGTATCAAGTACTCTGATGTCCTTCAAAGGAAACAAGGCTATGGGAACAAAAGAACAGGCTGCTTGCTACCCATTGTTTCTGTCCAAATTATTGATGTGATACATCTGGCAGTGATCTGCTGTTCACCTCTGGATCTGGACATCACATTCTAAAAACAATCAAGGATGCAGACAGTTCAGATCCCATGCATCAGACTGGGTATGAATCCCAATAAAATTAAACATTAAAGAGGTGGTAGGAGAGCCTGGGTGTTACACACTGGACCTGAAACATTCCCGTGTTGGCTGGCTAGCCTGTTCAGTTATCAGCTTTTGTTTAGAATAAGCTTGCAGGAATTGTGATAGAGAAGGGAGGATTTAAAATTGTGGTGCCCCCCTCCCCATTCAACACTCCCAACAGCTCAAAGCCACTGCAAAACACAATAGTTTTTCTCCCCCAAGCTCCTCCACTGCTTAAATACCTGCTAGGACACACACACACACCTCACATTAGCCAAAAATAATAAAAATTGAAACCAAAAGAAACATCAGTCACTTCCTGTTTGAATTTCAGCCAATGGAGGGGAGCTCTGGCAGGTTTTAATGGTCAACTGATGAGACTTATTCATTTGGAAGACAGCAGATTCCCCATTTCTGAACAAACACTGAGGGAAAGTATAGAAAACTGAGCTCCTATCAGAATTGCCCAGTACAACTGTATTCCTTGATCATCCTCCAAGCAGGAAACCACATATTTGCCCCTCTGGGGGGAAAAAAAAGCAACTGTACAGTCATTAAAATCTTGAATTTTACATTATTTAAGAGGTATAAAGAACTTTAATCTGAAGAACCATACCAGTATTTTGCCACATCTGATGTAACCATACACTGGCCACAAATGAAGAACAGCAGGATTCAATATATTATGAAGCCAAACTGGGTCTCTCAATTTTTAGCAGAACAGATTTTTTTGAAGTCAAATCTTCACTGCTCTTAGAGGCATGGCAACTTCATTTATTTAAAATCTAGTATGCTCCCCGGAACAGCTTCCTAGCAGGAATGTATTAAAATAAAGTGAGCTTCACTCTATAGTCACACCAAATGTTTACATGCTACATAATACAATACTTACTATGCAGAGCAGGAGTAGGAATTGTGCAGCCCCCCAGATGTTGAATGGTGGCTCCCCAAATTCCTCCTTACTTCTGGCTATGATGGCTAGGACTGATGGAAATACAGCACCAACACCTGGCTGGCTGCACAGTTCCCACTCCTGAACTGTGGAGAGACAAATACTTAAACATGCTCTGAAGGATTTGGAATCAACAAGCCATGAATATCCCAGGACAGTTCCACTTCAGACCCAGGACAGGTCCAGAGTATTTAAAAGACTGTATCTCCCCAAACAAACCTACCAGAACCTTTAGGGGAACAGTAAGGTGGGATCACAATGGAAAGCTCTCCATAACACCTTCCCTTACAAAGATGCCCATGCTCCTGCTGTATAGCTTAGGTCCAGAGTATTTAAAAGACTGTATCTCCCCAAACAAACCTACCAGAACCTTTAGGGGAACAGTAAGGTGGGATCACAATGGAAAGCTCTCCATAACACCTTCCCTTACAAAGATGCCCATGCTCCTGCTGTATAGCTTAGGTCCAGAGTATTTAAAAGACTGTATCTCCCCAAACAAACCTACCAGAACTTTTAGGGGAATGCTTTCTCTTGGTTCTGCCACTATGACAGGCTCATTTGGTGAAGGCGCAAAAGAAATCTTTCTCAGTGGCTGCTCCCACCTTCTGGCATTCTCTTCCATGGAAAGCTAGCCTGTCCCCCTCTCTGCTCTCCTTTCACCAGCAGGCAAAAGCTCCCCCTCCCCACCCCCGGTAGGCTTTTAGTACATAACTGTGCCCAGGGAGGGCTTCTTATTGGGGGTCTTTATTTTGGTATGTTTTTAGTGGTTTTATATTTTTAACCCAGTATTTTTAAGGATTACACATTTCAAATTAATGTGATGTTTTAACTGTTTTAAAATTGTACAGTTTTATTTTCATTTTTGTTTTCAAGCAGTTTTTTGTAAGACTAGTATTTATTTATTTATTTAGTTAGTTAGCTAGTTAGGGCCTTTGCAGACTGTCAGAAATAGTGCAAATTGAGTCCACTTTAACTGCCCTGAGTCGGTGCTAGGGAATCATGGGAACTGTAGTTTATTGTGGCACCAGAGCTCTCTGACAGAGAAGGCTCAATGTCTCAGAAAAAAATACAATTCCCATGATTCCCTAGCACTGAGCCAGGACAGTTAAAATGGACTCAATTTGCACTATTTCTAGCAGTTTGCAAAGGCCCTTAGTTACCTTTTTGGATTTATTCACATCTTTCAGGAGAGATTTGTGGAGCTTGAAAAATCCCACTTGCCCTGTATAACTAAGGGCATGAATTGAAGCTATGGACTCACTCTTGTATTACATGAATTCCCTACTTGGACGGTTAAATAAATACTGATCTAAGTGTCCAAGTAGGGAATTCATGTAATACAAGAGTGAGTCCATAGCTTCAATTCAAGCCTTTAGTTATACAGGACAAGTGGGATTTTTTAAGCACCACAAATCTTTTCTGAAAGACATGAAAAAAATCCAGAGGGTCCAGTAGCACACAGAATATGCACTAACCCTACTTCAAATTGGACTTTAAATGTACTATGATTCTGAGGGAACACTCACTGATTACACTTGGAAAGTTAAGATCCTAACCAGACTTTACTCTAGAATTTATTCTAGAATTCAAAGCCAAAAGCCTCTTCGCTCATGTTACCATATGAGATAAGCCCTAAGAAATAAGTTCAAAAATGCCTGTCCTTCTGACTAAGGGCCTTTACAGACTGCCAGAAATAATGCAACTTGCCCTGGCTCAGTGCTAGGGAATCATGGGAACTATAGTTTTTTGTGAGACATTGAGCCTTCTCTGTCAGAGAGCCCTGGTGCCACAATAAACTACAGTTCCCATGATTCCCTAGTACTGAGCCAGGGCAGTTAGAGTAGACTCAAGCTGCATTATTTCTGGCAGTCTGTAAAGACCCTAAGTCACCAGTTAAAATGTCCCAGCCTGAGCAAGAATTGGAACCTTGATTTTCCTCTGCCAAGACTATTTATCAATCCAGATCACCCTGCTAACTTAAGATTGTGATAAAAATCATGGAAGAGGAGGTTGTGATAACAACCATGGGAGACAATGTTAGTTACAAAAGGCACATTTTGTAAACTGCTGTTGATACCTCCACAAAATGAAAAGGAAAAGCAACAGCAAAGCACAATTTTACAAGCTTGTATTCTTTGTCAAACTACTTCTGAAAACATTTTTCTGACCACTCTTGAGTATTTATTGAAGGTACACAAAATGTATTGAAAGTGAGAAAAGCAAACATCGGAGATCAAAAGACTGCTCAGATCATGTCATAAATCCAAAGAGAGTCAAGCCACACATGTAGTTGATTATTGTTGTGTGCCTTCAAGTCACTTCTGTCTTATGGTAATCCTAAACCAATCATGGGCTTCCTTAGCAAGATTTGTTCAGAGGGGGGTTGCCCTTGTCTTCCTCTGAGGCTGAGAGCATGTGACTTGCCCAAGGTCACCCAGTGGGTTTCTATGGCTGAGTGGGGATATGAATCCTCACCTCCAGATTTGGTCTCACACAGCTGATACTAAAGCAGAATTAATGAAAAACCAAAATCTCAGAAATCCAATAATTTTAGATGCACATCCTAATGAAGAAAAATTAAGCCAACACTTCTGGATTTATTTTCCCCAGACTACACTCAGAAGAACGAAAACACATAAGGAAGAGGCCGGCACAAGGCACATTAGATCTTAGTTTGATATCAACCATAGCAGCAAAGCAGCTGGTGTGGTTTTGGAACAGCACAAAGACAGGCATTATGTCACAGAAGAAGTCTCTTTATTCTCTTAAAGCATGCAAATATTCAGAATGGTGGATCTAACAAACACTACAGTAAGAGGAAGGAATGTAGAGAACAATCCATTATCTAATAGGATAGTTACAGCACCTTATTTCTCGTAGTTTTGACACTATAAATTCTTTACATTTATCAATCTGATCTTAAAGCTAATTCTCCAATCCAATTTCATATACAGGTTGCTATGCAGGAGTGGCTGACCAAAGGTCTTTTCAACATGCTATTTACATCCAGAAGCTAAAGGAAGGGGCATCCAAACACAGACAAATGGCACTGGCATAGCTCTTCTAACATGACAAACCATGGGTCCTCATATATGCTTTATGGTCTGCATATCTGCAGACAGCATGATCAGCAGCTTATGGTTGTTAAATTTTAAACAATGTACTATAATTATGCTGGTTGAAGGAAGGGACACAAGCAATGACAATGTGAACTGTGATGGGAATATACTTATCTGATCACTCTGACCTTGCATCCTGTATCATAGGGCTCACAAACAAAAATAAAAAGAATAAAAGGCCTCCTTTACCTGTGAGGCGAGTGGCTTAAAAAACAGAAGAAAATCTGTTTACAACCTGAAACAACTGACAAATAATAAAGGGACAGAACAGGTGATCGAAAAGTCCAATTGAAACATATGAAAAAACACTGGTCTGAGCTGAAAGATTACAAACGAGAGAGCTGTGGCTGATTTGCATATAGTCGTAGTCCAACACTCAAACCACTACACAATACTGAATATGAGGTGCTTTTTAAGGAAGTATTTGAACTGGCATGGTTAATACTACAAATTTAACTCGTAACAAAATCTAGAGCCGTCCAATATCAATATGGTTTGACACTAGAAATTTAATTGGAGATATAACAGTAACAAAACCTAGAACTCTCCAAGGTAAACTCTTGCACTGAGTTATTGTGAACACATTTATGCACTCATAATAACACTACAAATCTTTTGAGATTTGGTATTAAATGCTGAGGAACCAAAACACGAAACAGAACATTCCCAATATTTGGCCCCTTGATATATGACTGAAATCCAAAAAGGACACACCCATATGAAGCAGAAAGTAAAAGACTATCCTGAAAAAAGTTAATGCAGGTCTTTAGGGGGTTTTTTTGTGTGTGTGTGTGTGTGTGTGTGTGTGTTCTTAAAAAGTAAGAGTCAACACCTATAAAAGCTGCCTTGGGCCCCATCCTGGGAAAAAGGCAGCATATAACTAAAATAAATAAATAAATACAAAGCCCTGTCAGTACAGTACTATCCTCATTTAATAAAAATTCTGTATTTATATAATACACAAGGAGTTTGAAAGAAAAATTGTGTAATCCACTGGGTCATAACACAGTAACCAGCCTTAGCTGGATTAGAACTCATGTTCACATCTGCAATGTACAAATCCCCAGGACAATTCACACAAGCTACCGCAAACTACTGAGTACAAGCCAGCGACTGTACTGTGCACAGTCTATATGTCTGTCACCAAGCGAAGGCAGGACCCAACAGAATTTGCCCGGAAGCGTTTGCTGGATTAGAAAGGAAAGGGACGCTGTATCTGCAAGTCTGGCTGTGCATTTCTTATATTCAAGGACACCATGTGACAGGCATACTCTGCCTGCTTAGCCACTCCCAGAAAAGGCAAACAGAACAGCTCGAGTGAATTCAATTCAGCAGTGATTTCAAATGCAGACATTGCATCAGCCAGGTGTACAGGAAGCAGCTGGGATTCAGAGTCCAAAGGGCAGCTGACCTACTGAGAGCCTCTCTGAGCAAGCTCTCTTTCTGGATTCCTGTGGGAAGGATGAGCAGGAAGGAGAAGGAATGCTTCAGAGACAGAACAGGCCGCATCTGCTTCACAAATCTTTGTACTAGTGCTCCGGACTTGGCTGCTCTCCCAGAGATGATGCAATCACAAGGAACAAGGTCTGCGCCAGAGGAAAGTATTCACAGCTTATGCAGATGGCAAACCGGCCAAGGATCTCTGATGAAGAAGTGCCAGAGCCAATCCAAAGGCGGCCGCCTCCCTTCCCCACAGCTACCCCACCCCGCCACTTGGTATAAGGAGGAATCCCACATCATCATCATCATCATCCTGTGACTGGCTGACTGATGGCGGGAGGGAGTGAGAGAAAAAAAATATCATACCCTCTATGCTACCCAACTTGAGGAGGAAGGAGAGAAACAAGAAATGTGCAATCTGCGATGGGAAATACCCAACTCCTGTTCCAACACCCTGAGCACTGGCTCTTTAATCACTTCCTTGCCAGAACAAGTCTGAACTCCCCAAACACGTACACAGGAGCTCTGCTGTGACTGGCTGCCTTGGCCCTACTCTCAGAAACCATGCAGAGACACAGGCACCGGGAGCCATGGCAACACGACACAGTGCAGCAATTATGGAGCTGTAAAGGCTCCTCCATACTTAAAAGTTCAGCCTCCTCTTCCATTATAAATCCAGATTTTTAACCCTCCTCCCTCTTAAAAGTTTGCAACGAATAATTCTTCACCCTGATCCAACTCATTTTACGGTTTGCAGCCTGCTGGCACTTGATATTTGCGGTGGGTGGACAGTTGAAATTCCAGGAAGGAAAAGGATGGCCAGCTACTCACTCACACACTCATACACACCCCTCTCTCTTTTAAACTGATTCGCATTTCTTATCTCATAGGGACTTGCATCTTTTTGAGTCTTCAAAATGGAATTTAAACTGCAGCCACAATGTTGTGAGTTCGATCCCAGGCAGGGCTCCAGGGTCCACTCAGCTTTCCATCCTTTCATAGGTCGGTAAAATGAATACCCAGCTTGTTGGGGGCAATTGGTTTACAGATTGTAAACTGCTTAGGGAGTGCTAGTTCACTGATAAGCGGTATAGAAATGTAAATGCTATTGCTACTGCTGCTAAACTATATAATACTGGTGTGATTCAGGACATACGTTTTTGTCAAAGTCCAAAGCATTTTAACAACAACCTTAGAAGGTGTGCTCCATAAGCTACTGATAGACAGGAGACCAACATACTTTTTTACTTGGCCAGACACTCCCAATTAGATAACTGCAACTATCTCAGTGATATGATTTTGGGCTCCACGGGGTGAGATTCTTAATGCCATTAATGTAGTAAATACAAAACCCCAGGACAAATGGGACATGAACAGGCAATCAGATTCACTACAGGTAAATTAGGAATTAATGCAACCATGCTTCTCTGCTGTTAATTTTTTGCTTATTGCACATATATGTAAAAGTTTATGCGCCTTTCATCCATGTAGCTATGGCACCTCGTCCTTTTAAAATAAATGTGCAGAACTATAATGTTAAGCCTAAATTGAAGCAGTTTAGAAGTGTTTATGGATAGTATGTGACATTAATGCTCAGGAGCTTCAAATTCTCAGTAACTGGACTTCAGGATTCTCACACATAAGCTACAGAAGCTGTGTGGCAACCAGTATACAGGTAAGTCAATTTAAAAAAACAAAAGACTCCAGAGAATAGTGCACGCCACATGTGGGAATGCAGAAGGCCAGGTCCTTAAACTGGTTTAATGTAAAGTAGTAACAAGCACAAGCCTGCCCAAAGTTGTCTCCAGACACAATTCTCTAATCCAACAGAGCTGAACAGGCTACTGAACTTTCCCAACGCTGTGAAACCAAAGAAATCTTTTTTTGCTGTTTACTGAATTCTAAAAACAAGAGGCTTAAAGCAAAGTACAATTTTATCAGGTGGACACTGAAATCTTAAGACGTGAAAATTTCCCTGAAAGTGACCTGTTGACTGCAGCTGCAATTCCTACAGCGTCATTCATATGGTCCTGTCTGCAGTCTACTCAATTCTCATTTTAGCCAACAAACATTCCCTCACTCCTCCTAGCAGCTTCAAAGTCTGTGTACAGATGCCAGTTTTCCAGGGAGTTGGAGGCCGGATGGTCAAAGGATTATTGCTTGCACTCTCCACTCCAGACAAACCATATTTCAAGGTTTCAGAGATATCTGCACTGGAAAAGCCAGAACCTCCTTAAGCATGACAGAACCGTTGAAATATGTGTACAGTGGCCTCTTCGTTTTTGTGGGAGATCTGGACCCCCCGCACAAAAACAGAAAATTGCCAATATTAATACCCCATTGGCTTGAATGGCAGTGTGCATCCGTGCCCCCTCAGTTTGTTCAGGTGTTATGCAGGTGTCCCTCCCTGCCCACAAATGGGTGAGACAGTGGAGACTCCATGTCCACGAAAATGGAGGGACACCTGCATAAAGTTCAGTTGCAAGTACTTACTGCACAGTACTCATGAGCAAAAATAGCTTCCCTGCCTAGTACAGTTACCAATGACCCAGAAAAGTGCAAAAATATATTATGTTTGAGTGCATAAAAATGCATACCTATCCATATATTCACATAAGAAAACACATACCACCTGAAAAAGTGCAAGGTTTCCTTCTACTCTCAGGAATGGCCATGAAAATATCCACAGTGAAACTGACAGGCCAAGCCCTTCACATTAGAAACTGACAGGCCAAGCCCTTCACATTAGAGCAACAGCAGCAGTAAGGAAAAGTAGCTTCTACAGAAGCACAAAGACAATCTCTCCTGCACAACTTTAGGTGGTTAAAGGATAACATTTTATGCCACTCTCCCCAAACTACACAACCAGTTTATACTTCTTCCTCCTTATCAACCCTCATATTATTACATATGAATAAAATTAAAGATCAGCAAAGATAGTGAAGAGAATATTTGCAGGAGGGCTTACCTTAGAAATCTGTTAGACAAAGGCACCGCCGATATCATTTTTTTACCATTTCAGCTCATAATTTCTAAGGACGTTTGGGAACTCGAATTTCTACAATGAGAGAGATGAACAGCCACTGAAAGGCTGGAACTATAGCCATTTTCCAAGCAACTGCATCTTGCAACAACTGAATTACCACCTTACTCTGTTTACTAGTATGGAAACTCCACAATTTAGAATCTGAGGCCACTTAACATGAGAGACAGACTGGACGACTATTTAATCAGTTATTCTGCTGTTTTAGAAAGATACTCCCTGCCGCCTCAGAAATTAACAGACATCAATAATTCAACTAAAACAGTAATTAAGGGGGTTAGGTCTAGTTTCAAGAGATGCTTAATTTGTTGTCTTCTGAAACAACATAGCATGCATGCTTTTGAATTTGGAGAATGTATTGACAATCGGGGTGTGTGTGTGTCATTAACAGTTCTTAAATCTCTACAACTACATTTTTAGAGTAGATACTACATAAAACAACAGTTCCAAGAAAAAAAATTATGGCACCCAGCATGAAATAACTGGGTAACTATGGAAACCTGCCAGAAACAACAACAGATTTCACACCAGTGACTAGTCAATCTTCTGAACTTGAACCTGAAGCATGTCTGCCAGAACGTTCTGACATCATAATATACTAAGCACACCATAAAATAAAACTGAATGGGACAGGTTAACATTCAATGGGCCCGAGAAATGCTGGTTATATTCCATGGTCATCTTAGTTTTCCAGTGGCCAGTGAGAATCGTAAAATGGATGCCAATTTAAGTACAGAAGATATCTAATTGCAGCTAGAAATCTTGACACACTTGCTGAGGCTCAACCTCCACTGAAGAGCATGAGAGTTAATTGTGAATAACCATATATGGGATTGTGTGCACACAGGACGCACCAACATGAATTAAGTAAATGGGGGAAGGAGAGAATGAGGTAACCCAAGAGAGTTACTACAAAACCAGTCACTGGAAGACACTGCAGTTTTCTACTTCTCTGTCTACATTCTGATTCCATAAAATGGGAACCCTATGGACTAAGCTAGAGCCAGAATGGTGTATGGTTTGAGTGATGCACTATGACTCTGGAGACCAGGGTTTGATTCCCCACTTGGCCATGAAACCCACTGGGGTGACCTTAGGCAAGTCACATCCTCTCAGCCTCAGGGGAAGGCAATGGCAAACCTCCTCTGAACATATGTTGCCAAGAAAACCCCATGATAGGTTCACCTTACAGTCACTCTAAGTCAGAAACAACTTGAAGGCACACAACAAGACCAACAGACTAACCTGCACAGGAAAACAACTAGTTAAGAGACAACTCTCACAGGAGTACTGCCAGCTCTCACAACAGAACTGAAAGCAGAAAATTTAAGCTGAGCAGCCCTGTGGGATCAGACCAAATGCTCATCTACTTCAGCATCCTGTTTCCCACAACAGTCGGACAGAAGCCTACAGGAAATCCACAAGCCATGGCACAAAGGCATCAATCCTTATCTGCTCTTGTTTTTACTGTGACATCTTTTCTCAGGGCCATGTTGTCTTGATCCTGAAGAGTACATAGTTATTATGACCAGTAGCTAGTAGAAGACTATTCTCCTAGAATCTGACTAAAAATCCTTTTTTAAAGCTCTCCAAATTGGTGACCACCCACTTGAGGGGGGAAATGGAATCATATGCAGAATGAAGCAGTTCTTCCTTTTTATCTGCCCTGAATCTCCCACTGTTCAGCTTCAATGGATGAAGCTAGTTTCTAATATAATGCAAGAGGAAGAACATAAAATTCATTTCAAAGAGTGCAGCAATATATAATGTTGACAGTCCCTTTCCTTCACAACCTTTTAGGAGGCATAATTTTAGAATATATGCTCTATTCAACATTGACGATCATGGCTTTCAGACAAAAATCTAAATGCTGAACTGCCTTTTCCATCAGTCCCCATTCTTATCTAATCTTATAGACGCTTTCCCAAATCCACACCAACATTATCAATGTGACACTCCTTCAGTAAACTGGAGCATACATTTTACAACAGGCTTCACAGGCCATGGACTTGAGAGACTGCAGTACTTGTTCTGCATGCTAGCCTTTGTTCTTCCTAAATCCACAAAACAGTGATACCTTAGCTGGCCAACCAAAATGTACAAAAAACCCCATGATTTGTGCATTCTGGTTGGCCAATTAAAAGTATCACTATTTTGTGGATTTTGGATGTTATTGTACCTTGCTATAGGGGCAACTTCTTTTCTTAGGATGTGTTTGTTCTTTTGCTATCACCACTGACTAATGGCTTACAAAATCTAGGTTACCAATCTTACTGGCTGATGGCTAGTTGGGCTTAGTTATATCGCTAAATATGGTATTTAGATGACTAAATACCCCTGAATATGTTTCTTTGTTCTTCTTGTTTATTCTAGTTATAGCATTTTAATAACCTCCAATCCATGCGTGTGTTTGCTGCCATCAAGGAGTTTCCAACATGGTGACCTTAAGGGGAACCTATCATGGGGTCTTCTTGGTAAGATTTGGTCAGAGAAGATTTGCCATTGCCTTCCCCTGAGGCTGAAAGCATGTGATTTGCCCAAGGTCACCCAGTGGGAATCATGACCAAGTTGAGAACTGAACTCTGGTCTCCACAGTCATAGTCCAATATTCAAACCATTATGCCACACTGGCTTCAACCCATACTGACCATAAATATCATGATGAAGAATCAGAGCAGCCGTGTATCTTTCTATGGATTCAAAGGGAATGATTTCCATTTTCTAACTTTCAGTTACATCCTGAGTTATCTTGACCAAAGGTCTTCATTTCACCATTTATCACCCTTGTTCAAATTAAGGCAATGCAAGGCTGGAATCTAGGAAAGGGAAAGTTTACAGTTTATCACATACAGCCATATCTTATAAAAAGTAATTTCTTACTTAGACCAATATATTATATATATGATTTAAGGAAGCTCTTTACCAAGTATTTCTAAAAAGAATACCCCTCTTTCTAGATTGCAAAAAAGAAAAAGAAAAAGGTTCTAAATCAAAGGAAAAGTTTTTGCATTTGCTTCTAAACAAGAAATCCTCTTCAGTTATTTGACATTAAATCTTAACAGTATTTGGCATTAAGAAACTACAGTCTTCACTTCCAAATCTGCTTCTTTTGTGCAATTTCTCTTCACCTTTAGAGATGGAATACACACTGCATTCACTTTGCTTGTCCTACATACCCTCCCTCCCTCCCTCCCACTGAGATCCCTATCTTAAACAGTGTTTTAAAATTGATTCAACCACTTCCCAAGGCTTTAGTGTGCAGGTAAGAATACTGTATTATGAGGTTTGGCTCACTTGACACAAAGTACTGGCAACATATTTAGCCATATAACTAAGCCCAACTAGCCATCAGCCAGTAAGATTGGTAACCTGGGTTTTGTAAGCCATGAGGCAATGATGATAGCAAAAGAACAAACACATCCTAAGAAAAGGGGTTGCACTATATTCTTAAGCAGTATGCAGGAATCATGCAGTCTACAAAATGTATACAACCTCCAAAGCCTCCAGCCTCCAACCTCTTCCACATCCCAATAATAACAAATGGCCAAACGATGGAGAATCACACCTTCAAAAAGCACAATTCTTTTAAAAAACCTCTGTGTGTGTGTGTGTGTGTGTGTGTCTGTCTGTCTGTCTTTTGGCTACAAAAGGAATTTTCTGAAAATAGGAAGTAAAATGTCCAGTCATTACTGTTTTTTTCCAGAAGCGATTTGTGGGGGTCCATGGGGGTCCAGAGGTGGTGGCAAATGATCCCAGGACCCTCTGCAGTTTACCTCTCTCTTTTTAAGGAGGGCATTTTACTGCTTATAATCAAGAGTTTCTTCCTGGGAAGAGAGAGAGAGCTTCAACACAACTGCTGGAGGAAGAAGCAATGAATATTTTCCTATGTCTTTAGAGACAGCACTTCCTAATCTACTTGCCCACATTATCAGACACTGCCCTATTTATTAACTGTTTCCTCATCTAGCCACGATACTCAGTGATGACCTCTAAAGCTCTAATAAACTAATCTGCTAGTCTGCATAGGAGCAAAGAATCCCAATTCAGCTAGGCCACTACAGAACCGTGAGACATTCATAGCACTTAACATACCATTTGATCTGAAGCAAGGTTTTACACCAGATTGAGAGAGTAAAACAGGCTTCCCTTTCTGGATAATTATGCACAGAGTCTTACAGACATTCAAATTGCTTTATCTTATTAACTGTGTTCTTTGTCTGAAACTTTGTCCAACCATTTGTTCTAATGGTCTCTAGCATCCATCTGGTTCTCTTATCAAACCTATATCAATCCAGAGGCACTTTCAAAATCCTCACAACGGCTTAAGAATGCTTTTTGATAACCAAGAGCTGTACTTTAGCATTTATAGACTGGAAGTTGGAAGGAAACAGAAGAAATAAAAGAAGCCAACATATGCAAGCTTTCATAATGCAGTTCCTAGAAGCAAAGAGACTATAGATGCAGCTCAGACATTCTCAGTGAAATAGCTACCTTTTCTTAATGTAAGCAATAAAACTCCCTAGACCAGATCTTTGTGACCTCTTATTGTCAACATATATTACTAAAAAATATTTTTTAAAAAAATCCTGCTTTTCTTTTAAGTGAATAACACAGGAACTGAGCAGAACTGCTGACTGCAACAAAGGTGATATACTGTAAAATATACACTTGTTTGTAAAATCTACTTTTTTTCCTTTTTTGGGATGTTTCTGCATCAATACATAAGTGGATGTCTTCCTTCTTGCTGTGTGTATGTGTGTGTTGTTTGCCATCAAGCCATTTCCAACTTATGGGAACCCCTAAGGTGAACCTATCACAGGGTTTTCTTGGCAAGTTTTTTCAGAAAGGGTTTGCCATTGCCATCTTCTGAGGCTGAGAGACTGAGACTTATCCAGTGGGTTTTCATGGCCTCCGTACTACATCTTCACATTCAAAGCTGATAGCGAAGGTTGCAAAAGTCTAGCTGTAATAAATTTGTCAGTCTTTAAGGTACCACAAGACTTCAGCAGACTACTTTTCTAAAAACAAAACAAAGCTACATATTCAATCACCTTCTAAAAACAGCATTGTTAAGATCTTACAGCAAAGATGAGAAACATGATCTCCAAACATTGTTAAACTACAACTCCCAGTATTCTTTGCCATTGGCTATTCTGGCTAGGGCTAATGAGACATGTAATCTAGCAATATTTGGAAGACTCCATTATTCCCATCCCTGTTTTACAGATTACAACTAAGATCTAGAAACGGTTTGACTGTGTGCGGTAGAGCTGATTTTACTTAACCAATAAAACCTGCATGATCCAGCATGCAATAAGATTTAAGGAGAACTGCAGCATCTTGGGAATTGTAGTATATACTAACCAGAAATGTAAACCGAAAACAAGTTGAGATCTGTCACTGACACATTTCTAGTGCAATCACCCCTTTGACAGGACTTTTTAAAGTGATCCAACTACAGAAATTCTTCAATCTCTTTTTTTAATGTTTCTTACTATAGAGCAGTCTTCCCCACCCTGGTAACCTCCAGATGTGTTGACTACAAATCCTATCATCTCCAGCTAGCATGGCTTGATGCATAACTGAGCTTCGAAACTCAAATTTCCAAGCTTTCCACAAAATTTCAGATTTCCCCATGTGCTGATGTATAGACAAGTCATTCACAGAAAGACTTAAGAATCATTGATCAATAGAATTTGTTAATACGCAAGAGAAAGAATCCTATATACCGGTATATAAAATTTTTGAATAAAGGGACTATATTTTATTTACAATAAAGATATTCCAATAACATTTTATGTTCATTTTAATGATATCAAGTACTGTGTATATATAGTACAAGGAATGAAACCATCAAAATGAATGATCTAAATGGAAGAAGGGAAACTACAGTTGCCATCTTACAGTAACAGGACAGCATCTACCCAAAGCTGACAATGCAAGATACTGACCAATATTTAACAAAAGATTGACAGAAAAGGACACACTTTTTAAAATGCTGTGAAGTTGCAGCATTTCAGCACACAAAACAAATTTGGTTTTAACAGCTGACTGATGATGCTAGTACATCTCTTTCATGAAAGCTTATTTCTGTTTTATCAAACCTATTTCAGTCTAACTTAAGTCAATTAGGAAAAGATTTAACCTAATCTGAAATAAGTAGGTCTTAACACCAAAAGAGGTGTCCAGACAAGGTTGGCATCAATTAAAACCAGTTCACTAAACCAGTACAAGTCAAAAACTTAAAAGTTTAAGATCCTAAATTCACTATCAGGAACTGAGGCCCACCATACCTAGCCCCTAAGAGCCTTTGAACCATCAGAATTTCCACAATAACAGAAGCAGCACAAAAGTATCAGAAAGGTGTTCGTGAAAAAGCAGATCTTATGGGAATTTACAGGCCTACCTCACATTCAACATGTATTAGGGCACTTATAAACATATATGCACTTCAAAATGTAACTTGCACAATCCAGATTTTAGATTATCATTATCAATACCAGGTGTGAACATTACTTAGCAGTCACAAAAATCTGAAGGTAACTTCTAACTACTGGGAAGATCCTATAACTTTCCATTTTGCTCCATGAGCTTTTTTTTTTTTTCAAAATGAGTAAGTGAACCACAAAATTAAGTCTGAAGGCAACCATCTTAAATTTATCCTATAGCATAAATTAAAAATTAGCGATTGTACATACTGAAGACCAATTAGTGGGTTTAGATCAGCCTTCCCCTAACTGTAGCCCTTCAGATATGCTGGACTATAATTTCCTGAAGCATCCAGCCAACATAACTGGGAGCTGTAGTCCACCACATTCAAAGGGCACTACACTGGGGAAGTCTGGTATAGAGTTAGACCTTCTACACATCGGACCCAATCTGACTTCAGTGACAGTGCTCCAGCAACCTTAAACCAAAACCAAAACCCTTTCACCCCAAATGTAATGTAAGAATGATGAATTACATCATGGAGATAGAAGGGCAATCAGCCCTGGTGGCGCAGTGGTTAAATGCCTGTACTGCAGCCACTCACTCATAGACCACAAGGTTGCGAGTTCAATACCAGCCAGGGCTGAGGTTCGACTCAGGCCTGCATCCTTCCGAGGTCGCTAAAATAAGTACCCAGCTATTGGGGGGCAATGAGCTTACAGTTGTAAACCGCTTAGACATCCCATAGCGCGATATGAAGCGGTATTTAAATGAAGCTGCTTTTGCTTGCTTTGCAATCTGAAACATGGCAACGCAGACAGGATTGACTATCAAGTATACTGAGGAGAACATTTTGACCATTTTGGAAAGGGTTGAAAGATGAATGGGCTGAAATGTAATGCAATTGTCCACTGGTTTCTTTCTTTCTTTTTCTTTCTTTCTTTCTCCACAAAACCATAATTTGGTATTGGTGCCAAAAGTCATATCCCCTAAGCTCCAGCTCTTTTTCATATCACCTTCCATTTGATTTACATGTAGCAGTTATCTATTATAGATATTAGAATGATTCCATACAGGTTTAAACTGACAATAAAAGGTTAAGGTTGTCTGATGGTTATTTTTAGAGAATGGCTTACTTTGGGAATAGTCTTAGAGCTTATCCTAACTACGGCACAGGTAGAATGTAACCTAGAACCATGGTTCTCAACTTCTGGTCCTCCATATGTTTTGAACTTTAACTCTCAGAAACCACAGCCAACATGGTCAATGATCAGCGATTCTAGAGTTGAAGTACAGAACATCTGGAGGACTAAAGGTTCAACTGTACTAACAAATAAAAGCGAACAAATACAAAATTAGGAATCCCATTAACCAATGTAAGAATATTTTGTGATAAGTACTCCTGGACTGATCTGCAGTCATGGGATTGTTCATGCCAACTTGGTATGTGATCTGTGGATAGAGACAACCATGTTCTAGCCTGTGTTCAGATGACAATCTTGTCATCACAGAATCTAGCTAACACACCTTTGAAGCCCATGAACCCTGGGGAACTAAGAGAAGTAAACTTTACATCAAAGAGTATCAGTTTAAACATGTGTTGTTTTTAGTCACTCTTGCACGTTTTGCTGAAGCCTTGTTCTATATAGTAACTTTTCAGATATTTATTCAGTTTCTCTTTCAATTCATAGCAAAAATAATAGTATCATTAAGCTAATTTTGGGGTTCATTTAACCTTGGAGTTTCTAATGTTTAAACAGTTTCAGGTAAGAAATGCTAAAGCAGAGAACTACAGTCTTCAGGGTTGGCAAACTGTCCCCTTTAAGGGGTGAGGGACTTCAGCTCCCAGAATCCCAGACTATTGGCCAACATCTCAGACTATTAGCCAACATGGCTGAGACTTCTGGGAGCTGAAGTCCCTTGGCCCTTAAAGGGGACAGTTTGCCTACCCCTGGACAAGTGTCTGTAACGTGAAGGCACAAAACCCACCAGCAGGATGCAATTACAAGAAGTCAACAACCCCTTTTTAAATCATGAACAAGCTAATTTGAGTTTTATGAATTATGTCAGTATTCTGTACTCTGAAATATAGACCAAGGGCCTTTACAGACTGCCAGAAATAATGCAGCTTGAGACCACTTTAACAGTCCTTGCTCAGTGCTAGGGAATCATGGAAACTGTAGCTTATTGTGCTCTCTGACAGAGAAGGCTCAATGTCTCAGAAAAAAACTACAATTCCCATGATTCCCTAGCACTGAGCCAGGACAGTTAAAGTGGTCTCAAGCTGCATTATTTCTGGCAGTCTGTAAAGGCCCTAAGATTCCTAGCAACTGAACACAAGAAGCCCTTCCATTTTCAATTCACCTGTACATACTGAAGTTTATCAACATATGCCAATAAAGAGGATTCGATCTAGTGATGGGATGTTATATTATTTTCAATGTTTCCTTTGCCCTGACACTTTGTAAGCACTCAATAACCATATTCTATCCATATGGTGGAAACAACTGCATGGGAATACACAAGTGGAGACTGCCATTCTTTTGAGACACAAACATCTTGGGGACAGATAAAGCTCTGCTCTATCAAGGAGGATATATATTCTTCTTTGAAGACAAACACATGCTCCTTTACCACTATAACACAACACCAATTCTGTTCTCTGAACAAGTTCTGATTGGACAATTTTTTTTCTGCGAAGGGATCTCATGAAGACACATGTTGGTGGAGGGTATAACTGAAGCAGTTCATGGAGACATAACCAAAGGTGATGACCACACCTCATTTGTCTCCATTCCTTCCTCTACTGCTTACTCTCCCCTTATATCTTATTCCCTAGGTAGCAGACACAACACAAGGGCAGATCGCTCCTTCAAAGGACTAAACTGACCATATGCTTGTGAAATGAGGCTGAGGGTCATGAGATCAGGCTGAGAGCCATATGAAGCTTCAGTAGTTCTGATTTGAAGGTGGTAAGGACTGGGTTCTTAATTTAAACACACAATTTGGGCCACCTAGTATTTGGTTTGAACATCTGTATAGCAGCAACCTTGGTAATCCAGGTTCAAACAAAAACATTATACTGCCTAACATTATTTTAAAAAGTCGAATATATCTGAATGAGGCAGGACCAAAACAAGAGAACTGTCCTCCTGTTTTAATCTGGCATATGCATGGTGACATTTGAATACTCACATTTAGCCAAAGGAGGCAACTGTGATTTTTCCCTTCACTATATCCTGAAGAGTGTGTGTGCATGCCTTCAAGTACCTATGGACTTATGGTGAACACATGAATTTCAAAGGATTTTCTCAGGCAAGGAATATTCAGAGGTGGCTTTGCCAGTTCCTTCCTCTGAAATATAGACTATAGCACCTGATATTCGTTGTTGTTTTGTTGTTTGTAGATGCCCTCAAGTGGAATTTGATGGCCATCCATTGTATTCTCACTACTCTTCTCCAGTACATCTCAAATGAATTTTTTTCCTCATCAGCTTTTTTTACTGTCCAGCTCTCACATCCATACAAGGTGATGTCAAGTCCAATGGCTTGGATGATCCTCTAGTGCAGGGGTAAGCAACCTTTCCCCTCTAAGGGCCAAGGGACTTCAGCTCCCAGAATTCCAGGAGCTATTGGCCAACATGGACTATTGACCAACATGGCTGAGGCTTTTGGGAGCTGAAGTCCCTCGGCCCTTAAAGGGGAAAGGTTGCCTACCCCTGCTCTAGTGGTCAGAGTTATGTCTTTACATTTTATTAACTTGTCCACTTCTTTCATAGCAGCCATTCCCAATCCTAGTCTTCTTCTGATTTCTTGACTGCAGTTTCTGTTCTGATCAACATTTGAACCAAGGTTTGGGAACTCTTTGGGCCTTTGCAGACTGCCAGAAATAGTGCAAATTGAGTCCACTTTAAGGGTTAGGGTTAAGGAATCATGGGAACTGTATTTTATTGTGGCACCAGAGCTCTCTGACAGAGAAGGCTCAGTGTCTCAGAAAAAACTGCAATTCCCATGATTCCCTAGCACTAACCCTAACCCTTAAAGTGGACTCAATCTGCACTATTTCTGGCAGTCTGCAAAGGCCCTTTGACTATTTCAATTTTCTCATTGTCTAAGACAGGGGTAGGCAACCTTTCCCCTTTAAGGGCTGAGGGACTTCAGCTCCCAGAAGCCCAGGAGCTATTGGCCAACATGGCTGAGGCTTCTGGGAGCTGAAGTCCCTCGGCCCTTAAAGGTGAAAGGTTGCCTACCCCTGGTCTAAGACAAATTCTTGTAGATCTTTTGTTGTTGTTAACTGCCCTCGAATCAATCTCGACTCATGGCAACATATTTTTGGTTTTTTAAACATTCATCATTAATCCAATTTTGGCACTTTATATTAACCTTTGACTGCAGAGATCATGAAAGCTATGGCTTGCACTTAGAGGAATGGGAGTGTCATAACATCTGATTGTCCTGATGTGTAACCTGTACTCAGGACAAGAGGCTGACATCAGAACAGTATACGTAGAGATAGAATGATTCACAACTGGCAAAGGGGTCAGGAAGGCTGCACACTAACACCCTATTTATTCAATCTATATGCAGAAAATATGGTACACAGAGCGGGCTTAGACTCAGAGGCCAAAGAAGTGAAGATAGAAGAAAGGAACATTAACAACCTAAGATATGCAGATGTCACAATACGACTAACAGAAACAAAGAAATACCTGGTATTCATTGGCAGTCTACCATTCAAAAGTGCTAGCCAGGACTGACCCTGCTTAGCTTCCAAGTTCAAACATGATCTGGTGCCATTGGGTATTTGGGCTTCATTTTTAATTTTAGATACCCATATCTGAGTAGAATATACATAGATGTATAGAAGAAAGGCTACAAGCAAGTCCGCAAAACATAAATGAATTCCAGCAAAACTGCCATAAGAGTCCATTTAAGTTACTTTTATACTGGTGTAGCCTGTGTCTTCAACTGGGTATTAGAGAAAACTGCTCCAGACTTGTCTCTAACATGAATAAAATGTGCTAAACCAGTGAAGCAGAACTAACATTTCAATTTCCCAAACCCTGTGTATTTATTTTCAATGGTCTTTTATGACCCTATGCTGCTAAAGGCAAGTGTCAGAACAACAACAACAAAAATCCAAGTTAGTTCCTTATCTGTTCTGTTAGCCATTATTCAAACTGAGAATTTAGAAACTATCCAGTCCCATCATTTTCATTCAGTTCCTCATTCCTCTACATTAGAAGAGAAGCTCATTGTTAATAAGAGAATGTCATGAAATTCATTTGTTCAGTGCTGGCTTGTACTGTCCTTTTTTTTTTCTAAATACAAGCTTACAAAGATATGACAACATCCCAACAACACTTCATTGTGATGCTGCTATTTCAGTTTGACTTCAAAAATCACAATGTACATGAAATATGTCTTTACAAACAACCTGCTAAGGGCCTCTAATATCTTTGTGCAAGCAATTACACCGGCAAGATTTACAACCTGTAATTTCCCTTCCTAAAATGTGTGATGAATGGCACAAATCTATGGAAAAACTAAGTGACAACAGTGAGATAAGTAGACTATGGTCTTTTTGCTGACCCATTACTTAATTTTTGTCCTATTCTGATGTAGTCAATTCAGTTTGAACATGATTTATAATAGGGCACAAGCTGAACTATGCAAAAGACCTAAAACATTATTTAGCAAAAACCCAGCAACCACTTCCATATTTTCACCAAATGCCACTCTATCTGAACTGGTCATTATCACTCTCATACATATCTGCCAGGTTTTGGACATGTGTATCCACCAGGTTGTGGGCACCTGACTTATGGCAAACCTATCACAGGATTTCTTGGCAAGATTTGTTCAGAGGGGGTTTACCATTGCATTCCTCTGAGGCTGAGAAAGTGTGCCTTGCCTAAAGTCACCCAGTGGGTTTCTGTGGCCAAGCAGATTCAAACCCTAGTCTCTTAATCCAACACTCAAACCATTCAAACCGCTCTCTTATGGGAAGACTGATGAAAACGTTTAATATTTTCTGTAAAATGTCACAGAGATACTGTAGGACATGCTGAAGACCCCTAAAGACTTTCTTCTGACACCACTTATTTATAGCAATCATTTAACATCATCTGGCATAGTAGAAATATGTTAGGTTTTGCCACAATTAATTCTGTTTACCTCTTGAACAGAACATGAATCCTTTGCTCTATTTCAGTAGTATGAGGGGGCTTACACATCCCACAGTTTCAAGCCGAACATTCTAGTTCTGCTTCTTTGGAGCAGGAGGCTAGGAGGCAGATATCTCTACATTTATCTGATCCTCTCTGTATAATTTTTATTTTATTGTAATCTTACAATGGGTTAAGATACTATCTTTCAGTTCCTTGTTTCAAAATAGTACATTCAAGTAAACTAAAAAGAAATACTGCAAAGCAGCTTTAATGGTTAAAGTGGATTTTAGGATTGCAGCATGAGAGTCAAACCCAGACCTTCTGGTCAAAATGATGCCCATTTTGCAAAATCAACTACAATTTGCAAAATTCAAGATGCAGATGTCCCTGTTAAGGCCTCCTATACTGTGATCATCAGATCTGGAAAAACCCAGATGTCTTGTTTGCTGTTGTTCCTAAAATGTGATACTGACTGATAAAAACATAATTTGGAGTCTCCGGAATCTGAATTTTTTCAAGTGTTATAACTGATTTTCTAATGTCAGATATTTAATAATAATACTTATTTCTTACCTGCCTCTCCCTATGGATCGAGGTGGGGGACAACAACTTAAGTCAGGGCAACAACTCCTCCAGAACAATGTCTACCTCAGTAGTTACTCTCAATCAAAGAGAAATCACTCAAAACCAATTATGATGTACTGTAGGCACAAAGGATATTTTATCTAAAACTCTGTAGTTTGTAATGGCATTGTTGTAACTTTTGACACAGAATGATCATGTCAAGTTCTCCTAGTATAGTTATCAATGTATTCAAGTATATAAAATCTTTATTCAAGGGACTGTCAAAACCACACTCTTACATGACTCCCCCAAGATCAAAGTGACATCAAAGTGTAATTCCAGCCTAGGTCAGGCCAATCAGAGGAGGCACAACATGTATTTTCAAGCATTATGGAGCTTGAAAACAACCTAACACTGTTTCCATCACTGGCTCCCTGGTATTATCAGTCATGGAAGTCTGGTAATTATCTGTATTATATCAATTCAGAAGGTACCTCAACATGTGACCCTTGACAAATCAAGGACACAAGAGGGTGTGAAGGAGGGCTTGGAATTCCTTAGAAACTACCAGTGCCTCCACAGGAAAAAGTCTGCATCACTGATTTGAAGAGCTACCCATAGAAAAGCTGTACAAGACCTTCATAGCACAAAAAAACAAAGTATATTTTTGGCATTAATCCAATCTCTGCCCTTATATAACTGGCAGGAATACCTGGTGGAAGACCCAAGAGTCTTTTATAAGGCATTAGAAACAGACTTCCCTAGCCTAGTGCTTTTAAGAGGAGCACATTTAGCATAAATGTGCCTCAAACACCTCAGTGTGTAATCTGTCCAAGTACATAGCAGGAAGGGGCAATTCTTTGGAATATAATTTGCTGTCACTTGCAAAAGCAACATGTTATATTTTGACTGCACTCTAGTCCATGAATGGAAAATCTTCTCAGCACTGGGAGGCTGGTGTCTGCTGTACACACCCACTGCACAAAGCAGAAATTCCTGTCATTAAGGCAAGGGAGGCCCAGGCAATGGAAGGGGAGGAAAAAGATCTACAAACAATAAGAAAAACATCTGGCTCTGTGATCTACTAGAAGAGGTGCTGAAGTCAAAGACTGCAGTCCCAGACCAGAAACTCCATTTCTCTCACTGCAGAAAGATCTGATCAATTCTCACTATCTTAAATTTTCTGAAAATCAAGTAAGATATTTTTGAATGTTTAGGTGACATTCTAATGCAGCCTCAAAGACTAGGGAAAGAAAAGCCAGCAATTTTGGCCCAATGGGCTAAATTCACACCATTCTGATTCAAAACCTTCAAAATCCAGAAGGAGTTCCTTCTCAATATATGAACCAGCCATCTCCAAAGTGCAGCATTAATGGAGGTTGCACTGCTGTCCTTCCCTGGAGACAGCAACCAACACGACTGAAGCCTCTCACGTAGCAACTAGAGTTCTGGAGCCAACATTAGCTGCTTGTCACCGCCTTGAATGCTCACCCACAGGATCTAAGGCAAAGCAACACCCTCAGTCACCTCTGTGCTGCAAGTCGCAGCTAGCAAAACGACTTCCTGGGCCAGCTCTGTGTGTGTGTGTGTGTGTGTGTGTGTGTGTTAGGGAGAGAGAGAGAGAAAGAAAGAGGGGAGTGTCTGATGTCACCTTCATAGGTGAAAAAGGAGAGCTCTGCAACCATTAAGGAAGCACTACATCTTTGTGTTGCCTGTTACCTATCTCCTGAGTCTCTAAAGAGAGCTCATGTGGAAAATATTTCTGCAATTGTGGATATGTACTATATATTGTGCCAAAAATCATACTTTTAATGACATGGCCCCATCCCCTTTCAAGACGAAATCAGTTTACTCTGCTGTCCACAGCCTTTGCTTGCGAACCTTAAAATGCTCCAATTACATCATGGGCCAGGAAGAGAAAGTGTAGGAAGCCACCCTGCAAGGGCCATTATCTCCCCTTCGCATGTAACAGCAGCCTCAGCACAGTTCCATTTTACAAAGATCTCCCTGAATATAAGGACTGCTGCTTGAAACTGGGGAGACTCCCTCAATGAACTAAAATCTCCTACTATTATCACAGAAGAAGCTATTGTCTTTTTCCAATCCACTACAAACTCTTCCCTGATTACCAAACAAACTATTCCCCAAATTATCAAAAATGAGGTGAGTCTCATAACACGACAGACATTTATTTGAAGCAGCCGGCCCCTGGTATCCTAAGGACAAGCTGCTGGAAACTGGGACTATGGTGACCTTGCCCAGCACCATTACTGTAGTTGCAAGGCACTGTACTCTGCAAAGCTAAGGGATATGAAATAAGACAGGGAAACCAAACATAACCTGGATTTAAAAAAGAGCAAAACACACACACAGGTCAAACAATGAAAAAGCCGTGAAAATCCACGCTGCGTCCTCCAAAGAGCAGGCAAGGGAAAGGAGAAAGGGATTACTAAAGTGCACCACCATTGCCACACAAGCACCATGAGAAAGCAGAAAATGCAGGTCAAACACCTCCTCCTCCCCCATTTGCCTGGAGGAGCCAGCGAGTCAGAAGCAGACAGCCGAGGAGGAGGAAAGGGAGGAGGCGGGAAGGGAAGGAGCAGCTCAGGGGAAGCTGCTTCAGCACATGGAGGAGGAGGAGGGATGGAAAGGGGGGGAGGCAATGGTGAACTCACACAGGAGTGCAGGCAAACTGGGGAGGGGGGGTGCTTGCAATGTGCACGCGCACACACACACACTTTCCTGGCAAGCAGCTGCTTTGAAGTGGAAGCTCGGTCCCAAAAAGGGATTTTCCCACATTCCCACAAAGGACTTGCTTGGCTATTTCCCACCACGACCACTAGCACCACCACCCTCACACTGCATCAAGAGAGTCCTGCTTGGGAACCCAAATAGGAGGGACTAATGAGACTAGGAATGGGAAGGGCTGCTATGAAAGAACTGGAAAAGATACTGAAGAGTATGCAAAGGCTGAACAACTGAACACTAAAGTCAGAATAGTTCAGGCCATTGCATTCCCAATTACCATGTACGGATGTGAGTGAAGGAAGCAGACAGAAAGAAAATCAACTCATTCGAAATGTAGTGCTGGAGAAGAGTACTAAGGATACTCTTAGGACAGCCAAGAAGACAAACAAATGGGTTCTAGAACAGATCAAACAGAGCTCTCCTTGGAAGCTAAGATGGTCAAGTTGAGACTATCGTACTTTGGCCACATCATGAGAAGGCATGGATCACTAGAAAAAACAATAATGCTAGGTAAGGTAAAGGGTAGAAGAAAGAGAGGAAGACCACAGACCAGATGGATAGACTCAATTGGGGGGGGGGGGGTTATGGGGAAGGGCTTGCAGGATCTGGGCAAGGCAGTGGAAGATAGAGACTCTTGGTGATGTCTCATCCACTGGGTCTCCATGAGTTGGATCCGACTCAAGGGCAGCTAACAATAACAAAATGAGGTTCCCTCCACTGCCTCCCTCCCCCCATCGCCTTCCCACCTTCACTGGCCTCCCCCCTCCTGCAAAACCAGAGAGGGGGGGAAGAACAGGATCACCATGTCACCATGGCTCCCAGAAGTCCTCCAGCACCTGGCATGGGGAGAGAAAAAGCCCCTTCCTCACAACCAAGAAAATGGGTGAGAGCAAAAAGAAAGCCCTCCCCCACCTACCTACTTACACCCCCAAATCCTGCTTCTCTATGGACAACACTAGATGGGGATTCCTCTTCCTATGATTCCTCTCTGCGTTCAGACATTACACACGTTTGGATGCATGTCCTCTTTAGCATTCTGAGGCTGCAAAGGAGCAGGGTGCCAGGCAAAGGCAAGAAAACAAGGTCTCCCCCCCCCCCCCGTCCTCCTCCTTTCTCCCCACAAAAATGCAAGGGGCTCCATTTCTTCCCTTCCTCAGAGCGACCCATGTAATGACCAGTTTGGTTGCCACTGCTATGAGAGCGTTTCTGGAAAGCCAAACTACAAATAAAAAAGATAAATAAATACAATAAGGAGGGCAACGTCCTAGGACTTGGCAGATTTTTGAGGGGGGAGGGGAAAGGAAAGACCTCTGAAAGACTTGAGCAGAACCGAAGGAGGCGCTTAAATATGAAGGAAATGTGATGGGGGGAAGGGAAGATAAAGGAGAGACACCCCCCACACTCTCTAAGTTTCCTGCTAGTGGGTATTCCTTTCTCCATTCACACGTTACACAGGTCCACACGCGTGTCCTCTTTGGCACTCTGAGGCTATGAAAGCGGCAAGCAAGAGAGCTTTTCTTCTTCCTCCTCCTCCTTCTCCCCACAAAAATGTGAGGGGCTCCATTTCTTCCCTTCCCCACCACTACAAACCAGCCAGAGCAACCAATAATTATATTCTTGGGACTTTCAGAGGGAGAAAAAACATTTCAAACGCTTCAGAAGAACCGAAGGAATGCTAAAATGAAGCCCCTGCAAAGGGGAAGGTGGAAGAGAAAGAAGAGACACCCTCCCTCTAAGTTTCTCTGTAACAGATATTTTCCCCCATCCCCATTCACACGTTACACACTTCGACACGCGTCTCCACTTTGGCATTCTGGGGCTGCAAAGAAATGCAGGGTCTCTCTCTCTCTCTCCCCCTTTTCCTTCTTCTTCTTCTTCCTCCTCCTCCTCCACAAAAATATGAGGGGCTCCATTTCCTCCTCTCCTTCCAATGCAACCAATATAATAAAGACAAGGTCTTGGAAATTGGGGAAAAAAGAAGGGAAAGGACATTGAAATACTTCAGAGGAACCGACAGGGATGCTTAAAATGAAGGCCCTGGGATATTGGGGGGGGAGGGGAGGGGAGAGAAAAGTGGAAGAAAAAGGGGAGAACTTCCCCCCCCCTCTCCAACAGATATTCATTTCCCCAGGCCCCGTTCACACGTTACACTCGTCGACACGCGTGTCCACTTTGGCGTTCTGGGGCTGCAAAGAAGCGGGGTGCCAGGCACAGGCAAGAAAAGAGGGTCTTTCCCTCTCTCTTATTTTCTTTTTTCCGTCCTCCTCCTTTTCCCCCTCTTCTCTCCTCAAAAATATGAGGGGTTTCCATTTCCCTCCCCCCTTCCAATAAACATAATAAGGTCTTGGTACTTGGAAAGAAAAGTGAAAGGACACTGAGACACTTCACAAGAACCATGGGGAGAGTGCCTACAATGAAGGCCCTGGGACTGGGGGAAGGGAAGGGGAAGGAGAGGACCCCCCCTTCCTTCCTTCCTTCTTCCTTCTCTCTCTGAGTTTCCCGCCCCTCTCCCTCCAACTGAGGCCCCTTCGCCCCTCAGGGACTCCCCACCCCCGGCTTCGCTTCGCCTCGGCTGACCTGTCCGGCCCGTGGCCCGGGCCCCCGGCACTAGGCCCTGCTCGGCGCCACGGCGTTTCCTAGACGGCAGGCGGGCGAGGAAGGAGCGCTCTCGGCTCCAGAGAGAGAGAGAGAGAGAGATAGACAGCCAGCCAACCAGAGCCCCTCCCCCCTCAGCAGCAGCAGCAGCAGCGTCGGCGGCAATAGTCAACGGCCAACAGCAGCAGCGGCTCCTCCTCACCAGGCCGGGCGGAAACGGCACTGAGCGCACGGGGATTCCCAGCGCTGGCGCCAGGGGCGCCCCAGCCACGCCCACTCCGTGCCCGCTCATTGGCCAGCCTCCCCGCACCATCTCCTTTCCCCCCCTTCACTCTCTCAAGTCTCTCTCCGCCTCCTATTGGAAATGGCCGCTCTCCACAGCGTTGCCAAGCGCCTCAGCCTCCCGTCCCGCACGATTGGTGGATAGGAACGCCAATCAGAAAGACGTTTTCTCCCACCCCCCCTCAGCAGGGGTATAAAAGAGGAGCGCGGCGGAAGAGCTGGCTCAGTGATAGAAAGAGTATGGTGAGGTGGAGATGGTAGGGAATGGAGGAAGGAGTTATGTTGGGGGAGTGGCGTGTAGGGAGCGCGCATGCGCGCGCTGAGAGGCAGGGTTGTCCTGTCCGCGCCTCAGCGCACGTGGGTCGTTTGCTCTACGTGCTCGAGGGCGAGGCCGCGTCCTCATTGGCTGGCCTTGAGGAGTCCCACGTGGGGGGCTGGAGGGCTGCTTGGGGACACGTGGCATGGAGTGGGTGGGGGGCTGGGCTTCAGGGACGGCTCTGGAAAGTCCTTCTGCGCACGCGCGCTGAGTAATGGGCCTGGGAGGATGAGTAGCGGAAGGCCCCCAAGGCGCATGCGTCAGCTTGGGTGGTTTGGCTGGCGGCGGAGGAAAGAATCGGGGAAGGGAAGGGGAGGGGGAAGGGAACGCGTTCTGAGAGAGAGAGAGGGGAAGAGAATGCGCATGCGCGCTGGGGTGGAATCCTTGCCTTGCCCGGGACAGGCTTGCGCGCGTGCGGCTGGAGCAGTTTTTGGTGGGGATGCTAAAAATATCTCTTGTGCTCCCCCTGCGCCCGATTTCAGTCGCTAACCTGCCTTCCCTCCTCCTCCTCTCCTTCCTTCCTGGCCTGGATCTCCCTGCCTTTTTTCCCTTCCCTCAGCCTGGAGCCTTGCAGCCTCACCCTAAAGCCTTGGTCATTTGCTAAGGATGCTTGGGAGGCATTCCTAGGGGAGGGGAAGAGGAAAACATGGGATGGATGGCGGAGTTCTTCCATGCTAAATAACTAAGGGCCTTTGCAGACTGCCAGAAATAGTGCAGATTGAGTCCACTTTAAGGGTTAGGGGTTAGTGCTAGGGAATCATGGGAATTGTTTTTTTCTGAGACATTGAGCCTTCTCTGTCAGAGAGCTCTGGTGCCACAATAAACTACAGTTCCCATGATTCCCTAACCCTTAAAGTGGACTCAATTTGCACTATATCTAGCAATCTGCAAAGGCCCTAAATAAATTGCTTTTTGCACCTAAACAATGTGGAAGGACCCAATCCTTGCAGTGGTTTTTTTTTTTTTTTTGCAGTTAAATCTTGCGATTGCAAAAGTATCATGAGCTGCAAACAAATAATTGCAAGATTTAACTGCAAAAAAAAGCCACTGCAAGGATTGCTTGCTTCTTTTGTTTGTTTGTTTGTTTGTTTTGCAGCTAAGTATCATGAGAGGGATGCAGTGGCTCAAGTGGTTAGGATGCTGACTCTGTTGATTGCAAGATGGGCAGGTTGGCAGTTCGAGGCCAGGTGCTGCATGATGCGGTGAGCTCCTGTCACTAGTCCCAGCTTCTGCCAATCTAGCAGTTTGAAAGCATGCAAATGCAAGTAAATAAATAGGTACCACTTCCGTGGGAAGGTAAACAGCATTCGGTGCAGTTATGCTGGCCGTATGACCACTGGAGTAGTTTCTGACAACGCTGTCTCTTTGGCTTAGTAACAGAGATGAGCACCACCCCCTACAGTCGGTTACAACTAGACATTCATGCCAAGGGACTACCTTTACCTTTTAAGTATCATGCAAAGGCTTGGCTCATTGGGAAAGACAATAATGCTAGGAAAGGTGGAGGGAAGCACAAAGAGAGGAAGGTCACATACCAGATGGCTAGAGTCAAACTAGGGAGGTAAAGGAGATGAATCTACAAGACTTAAGCAGAGCAGGGGGGCTTGGAGATGTCTCATCCACAGGGTTGCCATGGGTCGAGATTGAGTTGAAGGTGGTTAATAACCAACGACAAAATGTGGAAGAGCCCGATCCTTGCACTTGCTAAATGATGGGGAAGAACTTAATCCTCCCATTTTTTAATTTGGCCCAGCCTCCTGTTTTCCTCTCTCCAGATGAACATCTACATGTTGAAAATCACTGGGAAGTTATCTCCCTCAAAGGATGGATGCTTTTGGATTGGCAGACCTGCTTGGGAGCCCTTTGTGGACAGGGAGCAAAACAGAGGTGATGGGAAGACTCCAAGAGGAATGTCCAAGGAAGTTAATATGCCTAAATTGTCCCTGAAAGCCAGGATGACTAAACTGAGGCTGTCGTACTTTGGCCACAGCCTGAGAAGTCATGCCTTATTAGAAAAGACAATAATGCTGGGTAAGGTGGAGGGAAGAAGAAAGAGAGGAAGACCCCATGCCAGATGGACAGATTAGGTAAAGGTCACAGGTATGAATTTGCAGGACCCGAGCAGAGCAGTAAAGAAAAGGAAGTCTTGGAGATATCTCATCCACAGGGTCACCATGAATCAACTCAAGAGCAGTCAATAAAATGCTGTGGCTGAGGCAGAGCAGCAAAGCAGCCTTCTGGCATGCTATATAGTGTGTTATGCCCATGCCCAGAGCTGTGGTGTATCTGCTCCTATCACTGGTTTAGCCTTAATTGTGGTTGGCTTTGCCGTATGAGGCTGATGGGAGTCCTGGGCCAAAGAAGCCCCCCCAAAAGTCCCCCACCCCTCTGCTGCACCAACAGAGAAAATACAGTAACATCCAAAATCCATTAAACAGTGATACCTTTATTGGCCAACTCAAATGCACAAAATACATCACATCTTTTGTCCATTTCGGTTGGCCAATAAAAGTGGATTTATTGTGGATTTGTAATGTTACTGTACTTTGCTGTATGGCCAACACAGCTGCCCCCAGATATGCCAGCAACGGGAAAGAAGTAGATTTGAACATCTACTTCCTTCTCCCCAGCAATTTCACACAAAGCCTTGGATTTGCATTCAAGGAGGCACCACACCTTGAAAGAGCAAGCAGAAGGAGGGAAGGAGGGAAGGTTGGGGGTTCAATCCAGCTTTCTGTGGTGGAGAGAATGAAGTGATTCTCTGCAGGGAATCTCTCCAGTTGTGGCGCAATTTCCTCTAACAGTTACTCATTGCAAGCTTTTAACAGTAGCCATCCAATAAAAGCTTCCGCCCCTCCAACTTTTGTCTATAGAATTAAACTGGGCTTTCACAGAAAAATGCAAGTTCCATAGGTAGAAAGGATGATGCCTGGCAGTTTCTCCTCCACAGCTGCTCATATTAGGAAATAACTAAAACTGGCTGCAAGAAACCATGGCTTGCACAGTCATCCCTCCATATCCATGGATTTTTTTATTCATGGAGTCAATTATCCACAGCTTGAAAATAATAAAAACAAACAAACATGAATTCCAAAAAGCAAACCTTGATTTTGCTGTTGTTGTTGTTTTTTACAAAAAGGACACCATTTTACTGTGCCACTCTATATAATGGGATTTGAACATCCACAGATTTTGGTATCCACGGAGGGGGTCCTGGAACCAAACCCCAGCAGATATCAAGGGCCCATTGCACATACTTGTATACATTGTACTCTGGAGTCTGGTTTTGATCCAAGCAGCAAGCTGGCCTACATAGTCACTTCTTGAAAGTTTAGCATATTCTCATAATTTGTGGTGCCCTTCTTACACCTACACATGGTGGCTGCAGTAGAAAATCTTTCTGAACTTGTTTTGAGTAAACAAGTTCAAAACTTTCCTGGTTTAGAACATCCTGTTTAGGGGTCTGTATATTTTGTTCCTGGGCAAAATTAGGTGTGTCCACACCTGCTGAAAATAAATGGATATAAGCAAGGCTTAATTGCGTAACTACATATTTATCCTGGGGTTTTTGTTTTTTTTAAAGAATTACCTCCCTGAACATCTCTGAACAATTAATATTCAATATGCATGCTGCTGATTCACACTGTCCATAAGTAAAATGAAGACATGGGCTCCCAAATATTAAAAGATAACACATGGGAAGAGGAGCGGAAGGGAAAGATCAGTCTGACAATGCCAGAACAAAGAACTCTGTATATCCGCTTGGGGCCAGCTATCCCCTTTTGCTGGTTTCTGCTGGGATGGAGATACACAGTGGCTTTAGAGTATCTATGCCTTTTCCTCTGTTTAGCAGTGATAGGATAATTACTATGCAGAAAACACTACAGGGTGAAATTTTCCAAGGACAAAAAGGCAAAATCTAACAGATTTTATATAGATACAGACATATATATAACATTATCTCCTTTTTGTGGACTCCATGTAGCCTGTGGCCTGTTGCGTCACAGCTGCCAATTGTTTATTTTCACCACATTTCCCACAGCAAAGACCAGACTGATGCTATTCTAGCGTTAGCCCATGACAGCCTTCCCCAACTCACATCTTTCAGATGTTTGTGACTACAGTTCCCCCTTGCCATAGTGACTGGGGATGATAGAAGATGTAGTACTACATAGCTGGACAGTACCAAGTTGGAGGCCATGCAGACACTTGAAAAAAGCAGCAACAAAGGGCAGTTCTATAGAAACTTGTAATTTAAAACGTTTCACGTATATTAAATGTAAGTACATCTTAAAATCCAAACCTGTTAACTAATTTGAATGAAATTATCCTGAGTGTGTTTACAGATAAGCATTTTTCACTAAGTTCAGTGGGGCTTAAACCCAAATAGTCTTGGCTGTAGTCCAAGCTACATTTTTTGAAAGGCCTCATTGAACTCAGTGGTATTTATTTTCCTGTAAACATGCACAGGATTGTACGCTGGGGCTGAAAGCTTATTTGCAGGCAAACCAGTGATTTCAGTGGACTTGCTTGAAGTAGTAATTAAAGCAATGGCTTTTATGGGAATGTCAGGATGGCATCCATCAAGCCATCTTCTTCATAAAACCATGGAAAGTATATATTTTTAAAGGTTTTGGAGGAGGCAACTGGATACAAATATCAAGTGTGGCATCATGGTTGCCATGTTGGAACAAGCCTCAAAGCTCACTGCTGATGAATGCCTTCCTGTGCATGGGTGGTGGCATTTTGAAAACATAAGGACCAGCACTCGGAGAACTGAGTTCACTGTTTGTGTGTGACAAGAGATGGAACATTTGGAAACAGGATAATCTCACTGTTTCCTGGCAGGGCTTTTGTGCCTTAAGGAGCCATGTGACAAGCAGAAAATGATTTATACATGTGGTGGGAGGGCAAAATAATTCACTAGTGTTACGGGAGCAAGTGTGATGTGGAAGTTTTTCTTTCTGACGTTTCGCCAGCATCTGTGGCTGGCATTCTCCGAAGATGCCAGCCACAGATACTGGCGAAACGTCAGAAACTCTTCTAGAACATGGCCACACAGCTCAAAAAACCCACAAAAAACTATGGATGCCGGCCATGAAAGCCTACGACTTCACATTGTGATGTAGTTCAGAGTGTTCAACTGGGTCTCCAGTGATCCTGATAAACTGGAAATGCGGACTGTATGCAGAGGGATTTGTAGCACCTTTGAGACTACCTGTGCGAAGGAAGTTGTAGCATAAGCTTTTACAGACTTCCATCTGAAGAAGTAGACCAAATCTATAAAAGGTCATGCTGCAACTTCTCACAGTCTCAAAGGTGCTACAAAATCCCTTTACGCACTGATATCCCAGACTAATACTGCTAGTTCACTGGGGACAGTCACATTCTCAGCCTGACAGTACCTCACAGGTTTGTGAAGATAAAGTAGGAAGTGAACTATATTTGATGCCTTGAAGTATTTTGCTGTTGTTCTGTGTCTTCAAGTCATTTCTGACTTAACTGTGCCCCTAAGGCGAGTCTTTCATGGGGTTTTCTTGGCAAGATTATTGAGAGGAGGTTGTACTTGAAGTATCCTCTCATGGTCTGGAAACCATGCCCTATGAGGAATTACTTAGGGAGCTGGGTATGTTTAGCTTGGAGAAGAGAAGGGTAAGGGGTGATGTGATAGCTGTTTAAATATTTGAAAGGATGTCATACTGAGGATGGAGCAAGCTTGTTTTCTGCTGTTCCAGGGAATAGGGTGTGGAGCAATGGATTCAAACTACAGGAAAAGAGATTCCAGCTCAACATTAGGAAAACTTCCTGACAGTAAGAGCTGTTCAACAGTAGAAGACTCTCCCTCCAAGTATACTGGAGTCTCCTTTTTTGGAGGTTTTTGAACAGAAGTTAGATGGCCATCTGTTGGGGGTGCTTTGATTGTATCTTCCTGCATTGCAGGGGTTTGGACTGAATGGCCCTTGGGGTCTCTTCCAACTCTACGATCCTGTTACCTGCAAGCCACACTGAGTTACAGTCTTTCTTTTAATGCCTTAATGAGTGAGGCCCCTTAAAACAGTAGCTTCCTATCTGGCTTGCTATTCAGTCTTGAAGCTGGAGGATGTATTAGTCTTAAATGCCTGTCCAGGCAACATAATGCTGTCTTCCGCTTGGCTGGGATTTTTGTAACCCCATCCCCCTTCTCTTTCTTTGCTCTCTTTTTTTTCATAAAGCAAAGAACAAGCCACCACAGCCCTGTGCTTGTAATATCAGTCCCACAATGCAACAGCCCAGCCTGACTGCTCCGCCAGGATGTGGAGAGAACAGGAAACTGGCACAGCTGTTCTCCAAGTCTGTGGTGAAGCCGGCATTGAGAGAGGAGGCGACATCTGGCGGCAGAAGTATCACCGTATGCCAGGGAGCAAGAATGGCGCTTGAAAGTCATTTTCCAAATCCTCTTTGACGCAGTGGCTGCCTCTGTGGAAAGGTGTGAGTGCGCTCAACCTCTTTTACTGAGTCTCTACACTACCTCAGTCAGCAAGTTAAATATATATTAGGTAGTGGTTTGTGCATAGGACTACGATTTGAGACCAAGATTCAAACCCGACCTCGGCCATGAAACCACTGGGTGACCTTGGGCAAGTCACACGCTCTCAGGGGAAAGCAATGGCAAACCTCCTCTGAACAAATCTTGCCAAGAAAACCCTATGATAGCATTGCCATAAGTTGGAAATGACCTGAAGGCACACAACACACACAGTCCAACGCTCAAATCACTACACCATGCTCACCATCTAAAACAACAATCTATACATTTAATTAACAAGTAATTGACATGCCTTTAGCTTTTGAGAATTGGGAATTGACATAGGTCTAATCATTGATAGGGTCACCATAACTCAAGAAATGATTCAAAGGCACACAACGACAAAAGAGGACCCTTTGGGCCACACAGGATTGTAAGAAATGGCCTTATCTGTGGTCAGGATATTTTTCCTTCTAGTCAAGGGGTAGCCCTCCATGTGTCGTTGCACTGCAATGCCTGTCTTCTCCAGTGCCTGGATGTGACAGTACCTGGCAACCTCCTGTAAACTGTCTTGGAGGTTCATGGTGGAAGTAAGACAGGAGAGAAATGCACTAAGCAAATATGTTTAACCTTCCACAGCACAGGTGAACCATCCTTCGCACTGAACACTGGTTAGAACTTACTGGTTGTCATTCCAGCTGTGAATGAGGTTTGTGCTGTATGACCTTGCTTATCTTAAGGTGCATCTTCTTACAAACATCCTGATCTTAAAAGCATTTCTTTTAAGTCCCACTGGTTTCAATGAAACTTTTGCATACATTTGTGTACTCAGGAACTCAACCAAGGCAGACACAATACCATGTCTGGCTTATGACTGTCTAGAAAACTCACCACAATCTGTCAACACTAAGAGCTTTTGGTTTTAAAAAACATTTGTCATAGAAAGCACCCTCTGGAAGCTTGCATACATTTTAATTATTATTTATACCATACTTTCCATGTTCAAGGACCTCTTACAGAGTTTGGTTAAAAAAAAAAAATACAGTTCCATGCCCCCCAAAGAAGCTGCCATCAGAATTTGGACAGTGTGACAAACAACAGAGGAAAGGTATACAGAGAGGAGAGGCAAGGGCAAAGAATGTGAACAGATCCAGTTAAACATATGGTAGTCTGCTTTCCCTGTATTGGATGCAGGCTCAAGAGTTACACCAAAATTTTTGGCAAGCAATGTCTAACAAACCTTAAAAGAAAATGCCTTGACTCATGTGCAACACCATCCATCGCTTCCCCCTACCAGAGCTTAAGAAAAGTTACTTTTGGGACTACAATGCTCAGAGAATCTATAGTCGTTGTCCAACAAAATAACTTTTCCAGGCTCTGTAACTTAGCTATATAGTATATATCAGAACTGAAGTTGCTGGCACAGCAGCCTATGAAGACTAATTCATGCAGCAGCATCTTCCCTAGCAATCCCCAAATTCAGACCAACAAATCAAGTTCTCAATTTAGTCCCAGAACAGGTTGGGGAAGGCAAACTCCGTTTCATACTAATTAGATGTTAAATACAGAAGATTAGTGCTTGTGGGAACAGGGACATGTGGCAAACTGGACCTCTCCTGTAGGAATAAAAAAAGTGGCCAGAGAAGGAGAACCATAATTACTATATTAAGGCCAGGGTAAACCATGTTTGGGTGTCCAGATGTTGTAGTATTGCAGCTCCCAGTGCTCTTCTCCACTGGTTAGGAGTTGTAGTCCAGCAACATCTGCATGCCAGCAGATTCCTATCCCTGCATTTAGGCTGAAATCTTAACAAGTCTAATTTTCACTTTAGAAAAAAACAAAACACCTTGCTGTTATGAAAGCAGGATCAGGCTGCACATTTGTTTTACCCCTTCATTAATAGCATTTACACCACAGATGGGATCCCAGACAAAAACACCCAAAACACCTAAATCTTGACTCAAGGTCTTAATGTTGCTCTTTTCCCATTTGTGCAAAGCTCACTCTCTTCTGCCTGCCAGCTTGCTTTTACTTTCATAAACCCTTCAATGCGTGGTAATATGGAGCGTGAAGGAGCAGCTTGCTCTGTCAGGGCTTGAAGCCCCAGAGTTCACCAGCTCTAAAGACCCAAGGCAATTTGTTTCTTTACTTTGCTGCTACATAAAACTTGGTAAATTGTACACCCACCAGCAGAGCCTTGCATTATCAGTCACTCCATACCATCAGGGGGTTTATGACTCAGCTTGTAAACACTGTGTTGCCTTTTATTCCAAGAGGCTCTTAACCTAGCTGCAGTTTTTTTGTCTTCTGGGTCTGTCTGCGATATGGGCTTCTGCCAGTAATTTGTGTCATTTTCTCAGGAAACACTTGACCAAAAAGGCAGGGGTTAGAGCAGAGGTAGGAACAGTGTAGCTGTCCAAATGTTAATAACTGTAACTCCCAGCAGCCTTCACCAGCATAGCAGATGACAAGGCATGCTGGGAGCTGCAATCTGACATGTAGAGGGCCACACTGTGTCCTCACCTAGGGTAGAAACAGGCTAACAAATGCCTTTGTTACAGCCTTCCTCCAAATTGCTCCCTTGGTGAACTGCCATTACCCCCCATCAGCACAACTGGTATGCAATTTTGTTGGATGACAAATTCCTCCTGCACAACACACTGTGACCTATTAAGGAGGGTTAGACTATGTAGCCTAGTCATTACACTGTGCCATGCTTTGCAGGATGGATTTTGATGACACAGATTTTGTCTGCACTGCAACACTGGAGAGCTCCAGGCTTGCAAAAACTGTGAATTGAATATACAGTTGGGCCCTTTGACTCCATGGGGGTTCAGTTCTACGACCCACCATAAAAGCAAAAAACAAAAACAAAAAACCCTAGGATAACTATGCCCCATATTATTAAATGGCAGTCACATGAATGTATACACTGCAGTGTGTCTAAATTCATGCCACTACCACGTACTTATACGAGATGTGACAATCCACAAATGATTGAATTTGTGGATTCTAAGGAGGACTGTAATCTTTTCTACAAAAGATGTAATGTTGTTGCAAAGTTCCAGTTTGTTTTGTTTGTTGTTGTTTTTAGCTCTACAGCCTATCCACAGGGAATTACTGAAGCTACATCTAAGGGGGGGAAATCCAAAAAACATTTTGTCTTAAATCCAGAGGTATATGATACAAATAGTTTCTTTAAATTGTAACACAGGGCATGGTATGTTGCAGGGAGCACTTAGGGCCTTTGCAGACTGCCAGAAATAGTGCAAATTAAGTCCACTAAGGGTTAGGGTTAGTGCTAGGAATCATGGGAATTGGTGTTTTTTTTTTCTGAGACATTGAGCCTTCTCTGTCAGAGAGCTCTGGTGCCACAATAAAATACAGTTCCCATGATTCCCTAACCCTAACCCTTAAAGTGGACTCAATTTGCACTATTTCTGACAGTCTGCAAAGGCCCTTAGTGTTGCCTGTATTTTAAAATAATTCCATGAACATATAAGATAAGAATGCAAAGCTTTTCTTCTCCTATCCACATGCTGAATTTCAGGTTTCCAGGCAGGTGGTTAAAAGTGCAGAAGGCCTGCTGAAAAAACATATTTGCACTTCCAAACAATTTTTAGGCAGCCAGTCAAGGTCAAGACAACATTGATTTCCAGTTGCTGAACCAATGAGCCCACTCTATGCCCCAAGGCAACCTTCTCCAATCCAGGGTGCATCTACACTGTAGAAATAATGCAGTTTGACACTGCTTTAAGTGCTGGAGCACCATCCTATGGAATCCTGGGATCTGTAGTTTTGCCTTGCCAACCAACTGTGCTAGTGCCTCAGAAAGCTATAAATCCCAGGATTGTGTAGGATGGAGCCATGGAAGTTAATGTGGTGTTAAACTAAATTATTTTTTACAGTGTAGCTGCACCCCCCTAAATGTGTTAAACTATCATTGTCATCTGCACCCTTCATGGCCAAATCTTGTAAAGTGAGTTTAAAAACAAACAAACTAGACTAAACCGTGCTGATTTAGGCCTTCCTGCAAAATTGCAACCTGTCTCCATTGCAGCTTCACCAGAAATCTAAAATGGCCATCTTTGGGTTCTTTAGCAATAACTAGAAGAAAAATTAAGAAAAAAGATGTACAAAGCAAAGGGTTGTATGTTGCAAGTTGCATTAAAGGTGAGTCCTGGAAATATTGATGGCAACTAGTTCAATGGACAGAAAAACAGTTACAAACAAGACCTGGATTAACATCCAGGCTCTGCCACACACCTGTTGTATAACTATGGGCTTCTTGCTCTCAATATATATTATATCAGAAAGTGGAGGAACAAACAATACTCTAGGGACATGCAATGGCTAGCAACCTGTAGCCCCCTAGTTGTTTTTGGATTATGACTCCCACCATTCTTGGCCACTGAGAGTGGTAGTTGAGGCTGATGGGCATTATAATCTTTCAACAGATATATGGCCACAGTTACCCCACCACTCTTTATTTAAAAAATTAACAAGATTTGCTTAATGTTTCTTGAACTTCCTCAGTTTTCAAAATGGCACTTTTATAATTCCACCTAACAATCACACCATTATTGGGTAGGGTGCAAAGTGTGGCATAGACATATGCTGGCTTGTACCTATGAAGCAGGAATCATAGGCAAACTGCTTTGTGCCCTTCCTTGTTCTGTGATTTCTCCTAAAAGACATTTTGGGCGAAATAATCTTGTCACATCATGTGTAAGCATTCAAATTATGTTTTAAATAAGGAAGGAGGAGAGGGAAAGATTGCCTCAAGAAAATCAGCAATGTTGCCTTCTCTGCAGCAGTCCTCCACTGTAGTCCATCCTCCTCTTCCTGTTGCTTTAAAACAGAAATAGACAACTTGGCACTCTCCAGATGTTCAAATGTACTACCCATCCTCTCGCACCATTGGCAATGCTGGGTAAGGCTGATGGGAGTTCCAGTCCAACACCACCTAGAGGGCCAAATGTTGTCTACCTCTGCTTCCAGCCCTCCCAGTTTCTACTAAATAGCTTATTCTTGGCTGTGGCCAGCACAACAATTTCCTAATTCAATGTTTATCCACTGAGTGGACAAATGATAATTCAGTACTAGTACAACAATTAAAATGCAACATTTTAAAGCTATTTGGAAAAAGGTATCATGAGAAAGGAGACAATCCACAAGGAGGGGCAGAATAAGATACAAGGGGTTTCAACTACTACAAGGTGGACTTTTTGACTAAACATTAGGAAAATTATAGATTCCTTAAGCAGTTAAGAACAATTCAGCAGCAGAATAAGCTGTCTGGAGGGGCTGCTGGATCTTCGATTGGTTCCTGCAACCACACTGCCACAAGACAAGACAGACACATGTCAGGGATGCTTTAGGTACATCATATTCTCCTGCCATGGGGTGTTAACACTAAATTAGCCTTCTATGGCTTTGCCACAGTGCCAAAAACAAAGCAAAAACCAGGCAATGCCTGCATGGAATTTCACCTAGTTTCTAAAGTGGTACAGGAAATACAGATCCATCCTCTCACAGAGCTGCTAGGGTGTATCCAAGAAATCCCACTGTAGTTGGACTGTACAACCTCCACCTCCTAATAAGAGGGGACCCTCTTATAAAGCTGCCCTTTTGGTTTCTCCATGCTGCCCAGATGGGCCTTGAGTGGCTGGCACAGGAGCTGCCTCATCCCCTGAAACACACACACAAACACACAATGGCTTGCCCAGGAACTCCCATGTCAAGGTGACAGAGCTAAGCTCCAACACACTCCTCAATTCAGCAGTTTGAGCTGCCCAGTCACTTGATTCACCATCTCTTCTTCTCCCACAATGGCCAGGACAGTGTGTGATCCAGCCGGAACCTGAAACAGAAAGGGACATTGCAAAGTTAGGGAACAGACAAGATGAATGAGAGATGGAGGAGAGTTGCGGCTGCACCTATTCTATCTGGGTGATTCTGGGAAATAGTGTGGTGTAGTGTACCTTGACGGTGGCACCCAAGGAAGTTAGGCTGGCCCCATCTCTTTTAAGCTTCCAAAGACAATGTGAAGTCGTAGGCTTTAATGGCCGGCATCCATAGTTTTTGTGGGTTTTTCAGGCTGTGTGGCCATGTTCTAGAAGAGTTTCTTTCTGACGTTTCGCCAGCATCTGTGGCTAGCATCTTCAGAGAAAAATCTTTTTCTCCGAAGATGCTAGCCACAGATGCTGGCGAAACGTCAGAAAGAAACTCTTCTAGAACATGGCCACACAGCCCGAAAAACCCACAAAAACTTCCAAAGACAGCCAAAACAGTGCTGTTCCACATGGTATTGTGTTTGAAACTGATATTTTAACTGTTTTAAAATTGAAGCTTAGGACTGTTTTTAAACAATTTTTTAAAAAGAGTATTTTAATGTGTTTTCAAAATGTTTTTATCTTTGGTTTACCCTAGCGTTGGACTAGGAGACCAAGGTTCGATCTTAGTTGTCATGTAAACCCGATGGATGACCTTGGGCACATCACACTCTCAGGCTCAGGGCAAGGCAATGGCAAACCCACACTTAAGAAATATGCCAAGAAAACGCCATGATAGGTTTGCCTTAGGTTAGTCAGAAATGACCTGAAGTCATCTTTTTCTTGTTTTGTTTACTGCCTCATGATGTGGGTAGCCCTTGTGAGTTAGAAGGCGATACAGAAATGCTTGAATAAATAGTGGTTTGAGCACTGGACAACAGCTCTGGAAACCAGCGTTCAAAACCACATTTGACCACAGAAACCCACTGTGTGACCTTGGGCAAGTCACATTCCCCTAGCAGAAGGCAAAGGCAAACTCCCTCTGAGCAAATCTTGCCAAGAAAATCCTGATAGTTTCATTGTAGGGTTACCATAAGTTGGAAATGACTTTTCCAAGTTATGACTTGAGATAGTGGACTCTGCTTCAGAGTTTACCAGCCAGAACTGTGCATGATGAAGGTCAAAATGTATTTTGCACATGTTATTCCCTCTGGGTGCTCCCGAAGTAGGGAAGTATTCTACTTAAATCCAATTGATACTCCCAACTACAGGAGACTCACTGAGTGATAAGTCACCATTTATGTAAATCCCAGTGACTCAATGGGTCTACTCTAGGAACAATTCAGCAGCAGTGTGCCCCTCTCTGATCTTCTGGACTTCTGTATCTATGTCATTGCATGTATATTAAAATAAGGTTAAGGATTGCGTGTGTATTAGATATTAAGGTAAGTGGTCTGTTGGGAGGGAGGAGGGTATTGAAGACTTGTGATTGTTTTAGCATTTAATTTTAAATTGTACTTTAAAAGGCTGTGAGTTATGCCAGAGTTAGAGAGAGAGATGAATTGATTAGTTAGCAGGGGTAGGCAACCTTTCCCCTTTAAGGGCCGAGGGACTTCAGCTCCCAGAATCCCAGGAGCTATTAGCCAACATGGCTGAGGCTTCTGGGAGCTGAAATCCCTCGGCCCTTAAAGGGAAAAGATTGCCTACCCCTGAGTTAGAGTTAAGAGTTAGAACAGGGATAGTTATTAGAACAGTCAGATTATGTCAGAATTAACTCATTCAGGATACAGTATGAGTGTGCAAAAGGGGAGCTAGAGCAAATACAGTTTGAGTCCCCTTAACCAGAATTCTGAAATCCAAAGTTCTCCAAAAACTGGAACTGTTTCATGAGTGGATGAGACAATGACACCTTTGCTTTCTGATGGCTGAGTGTACACAAATTTGTTTCATGCACAAAATTATTTGAAATACTGTGTATAAAATTTCCTTCAGGCTATTAAGAATAGGATATAAGAAATAAGGATATAAGAATTATTATTATTATTATTATTATTATTATTATTATTATTATTTATAAGGTTTTAAGAAATATAAATGAATGTCATCTCCAAGATATCTCATTGTATGTGTATTGTGTGCCTTCAAGTCAGTTCCGAGTTATGGTGAGTCTAAGGCGAACATATCATGGGATTTTCTTGGCAAGATTTGTTCAGAGGGGGGTTGCCATTGCCTTCCCCTGAGGCTGAGAGCATGTGACTTATCCAAGATCACCCAGTGGCTTTCCATGGCCGAACAGGGATTTGAAACTTGGTCTCCAGAGACGTAATCTAATGCTTAAACCACGACACCAAGGGCGACTCGACCTGTAGTTCAATTAGTACAATCAGGGGTCAGTTGATTAAAGAGTGGAATCTGTGTGGTGCATTTGAGGAAGGCTCATTATCATAGGTATATATGCAAGTACACAATTGTAACAACTAAACTAAAACACTATGCTGTAACCACATGTGCTTGAACAGCAAGTAACTGAATAGTTTCATTATCTTCTGTAAAATAAACATTTTGCTTCTGCCCAGGACTTTAGGGATCACTACATTGAGAGCAGCTTATCATTAAGGTCAGGTACAGTATGAGGTGGCAGCAGAACTACAATTGTGGCTGCTGGTTTGGTGGCTAGAGGGGTTGGAGAGGAATCTGTACAAATAAGAGTCATAAAGGTGATTGATACAAGAGATAACAGCAACTGGTTTAAGCTTGGTGTTGTTCACAGAAGGTGGCAGGGGCTTAATCAGAAGTGGGTTATCACACATGGCAACAGTGGTGAGATAAGCAGAGTTCTCCACATCTGCCAGTGCTGTCAGACGAAGTTCCCAACATTCCTGAACCAATGTTCATGCTAGTTGGAGTTGATGAGAGTTGAAATAAAACATCTAGAGAGTCGCAACTTTTCCATGCCTGCCATAGTTCTTACTGAAATATTCATGCAAAAAATGAACAGCAGCTTTCTTATTCACTTCAGTTATGGGAGGTTAAGGGTTACTTCCTTAAACATTTGTCTACAGATGACCCAAGATATGTCAATAATGTCTCAAAAGTTGGGACTCTTAAAGATTAAAATTGAAATATATTTTAAAAACCAAATTTGCAAAACCCAGCTAAACTGAAGTGTTCCCATTTGTGGCTTTCAATTTGCAGAGATAGTATCTACCAGACGGTAGTTGCATAGCTAGTTGTAGGCCTCAGCATCTGATATCAACTGGCAGAATCCTTTTTAAAAAGTAAACATGGAACAGCATTTTTGAAGCTTTGGTTAATAGGATGGACAAACAGCTTGAATTCTTGAAGAAAGCAACAACTAGGTGTATTTCCTGAATCTAAGATGATACCCTGGAGAAGAATAAACTGTTAGAATATCTGGCCAATTTACCTGGGTTCTCCCTGCATCTTGCACCAGGTACGTTGGCAATTCCAGGCTCAGGGCTAAGGCATGCAGCTCCAGCAATTGGTCAGTATTGGATCCCTGAAGTACAACTTTCTTGGCACTAAAAAGAGCAAAGCAAGCTTGCATGTAAGATCTGCTCCCAACAAAGCACTGTCCCTTCATCCAGAATTGTGACAAGGGAGACCCCCGGACACAAGAGACACCCTTGGAAAACAAAAGTGGGGATTCTGTAACATCAGCTCCCAACCGTTCTAATCAGAGGAACCAACAGCCTGGTATGATAGGAACTGTACTACAACATCAGTTCATAACAGGGCCATAGATTCCTTGTGCCTGTTATGGGACTTGGAAGTCTGTTTCTGAAGCTAGCAAAAATAAGCCTGGCTTTCTTTCAAGTGAACTCTTGCTACACACATGATGTCACACTGACATAGACTTAAAACCTCAACAGAAAAAATCTCCTGCTTGTTGTGGATGGAACCAAGATCTAGGAAAGAAACTCACCAGCAGAAGCATTTTTTTTGCAGATTCCTCCCTTTCTCCTCAAGCCCACTTTTCCAGAGGTTCCCCAGCATTGCACAACAGATTTCTTGGCAGGAGGCACATGGGCAAGGAGAAATTCAGTGAAAGTCACTCCCACCTCCCTCTGTTGACAGGAGCACCCAATGAATAAATCTCCAGGGCGGGAGCCCTTCATGAGCTGAATGGGAAGCAAAGTCAGGATCCTGGCATTAGGGTATAGAATAGAAGTAGGGAATCACAGATCCCTGATCCAATTCAAATGCCTCCAGGTTCCTCCTAGAATTCTCTTTATAGCCAAACATCCTCATGACATCAGCTTTTGTGGGCTTTCCTCCCATTCTAAATGGTTTAAGTGCCTCTCTTAAGGCTTAATTATGGGCAGTAAGAGTTTTAAGCCAAAATATGCAGCAAGATTTGGTCCCACCCTTTTGCTTTTGGCTCTGCCATCACTGGAATGCAGCCCCCAAAATTTCACTGAAACTGAATCTGGCCCTCAGGCTGAAAAAGGTTTCCCTCTGTGGGAGATGGTTGTCCTGAATAGTGCACCAAGCCATGCTCACCCAGAAGCATAAAAAGTTTTCAAGCTCCCTCCCACCTTGTGCCCCATTGTGAGAGTCTAGCTTTCTTACCCATGTTCATCCCACTGGTTGATTATATCCCTCTGACTAGGCTTCTCTTGCATCAGCTGGAAGAGGCCAATGGCTGCATGTCCCACCTGAGCAGCAATCTGCAAGGAGAAACACCAGGAAAATGATACAGACAACCTCCATGAAAGCTGACAGGATCATGAATTTATTAAAGATGAGTCGAGTATCTTTGCTGTTTCTGCTGCTACAGTGATGCAGTATTTCAGAGATCTGGAGTGGGATTTGGGAGATTCAAATCCGGACCCAAGCTGAACCATTAAGTTTACTGGGTGACCTTTACACCAGTCACTCTCTTTCAGCCTAAAAGTCCTCACAGGCCTGTTGCTGTCATCGTTACTGAGAAGATAAAGTGGGGGAAAAGGAGAGCTACATTCGCCACTTTGCACTCACTGGAGAAAAACTCCAAGATTGTTATTTTATTAGCATGGATGGTACTAGCTTCCCACTTCTGAACTCAGCTGGGTAGAAAATGCTATTGGTTACACATGAACTGGGAGGAAAACAAATTTCCCCAGCTACATTGGCTCTTTGGCTTAGTAACGGAGATTAGCACCACCCCCTATGGTCGGACACGATTTGACAACCTTGTCAACGGGGAATACCTTTACCTTTATAATATACAGTACTACTGTTGAGCTTTCTCTATTGAAATGCAATAGTGTTTGGGAATGCTTTGGTTTTGAATGGACAGTTCTGAGGAACTAGGGCTGGAATTCAGTAAGGGATTTATATCTTTGTAAGTGGACTTACAGCTGTAGGAAACAAAACAGTTTCACAAAGTTCGTATGCCACAAGGGGTTGCTATGACATTACTACTCAGAGAGATCCTTAGTGCCTCTTCTATGTAGCTAAGCATGTGTACAGTTAAGCAATGTAGACTGCAATATAGAATTGTGCCCTAACTTTACAAATGACCACCTCCTGGTAGAGAAGTAAGCAACATGAAGTGGTGTGGCAACATGGATCTTCACAGCTGCCTACATTTCTGGATTCTGCTTGGAGACTTGAATATAGGAAGGGGACCCTCATGACAAACACTATTAAAAGTTTTCTACTTCCGTACTGTGCAAAAGGTTAACATAACATGTAATTTTTTTTAAATCATCAAGAAAGTCATTTCATTACACTGCTCTGCTCGAAATAACCTCATACATCTGCAGCAAGAGGTGTTGCTACAGAAGGAAAATGCCATTACCTGGAGGGAGAGTTTGGAAAAGTCACCATTTGGGACTACAACAATCAGAATCTGACACACGTCTGTCCAGGTTGGCCACATGTAATCCAAAAATTTTTTTCTTCCCCAAGCCCCGATGATAGGATATATTTTGGCAAGTAATTTCTTGAAATTACAAGGAAATTAAACTTGTTTGTTTGGATCATCAATACTAGAGGATCCCAAGAGTAGTTTCTGCATTTCAGTCCACATACTTATCATAAAAGGTGAACCCAATTAAGAGCTCTATTGCTTTCACTTTCCTTTAGCTTTGCGCAGGTCCCTAAACTATATAAGCCAGGATTGGGCAATGTGACCATATAGACAGTTTGGGGCTCCAGCTCCATAACCCCTTGTTACTAGTTAGGCCTGATGGGAGTTGTTGCTTAAAAACATCTGAAAGTCCACAGTTACTGACTCATGGTATAAGTTATAAAGCAATTGAAGAGCTAAAAGAGCTGCTACTCCAGGATAACAGAGTTTATAGCTGTGGAAGTTTTACCTTTCCGGCTCCCATGGATAGGTCCATGTTCACCACAAAGACCATTTTGTAGTAACCACTCCCTTGTGCATCATCTTCCTCCTGGAAAGAATTTGATATTAAGTCAGTGTCCCACTGTAGCATAATCACTTACCTAAAATGTATGAACCAGTGTGGTGTAGTAGTCATTGTCTAGGACTAGGGACTTACTGAATAACCAAGGATCAGTCACCAACTCTCAGCCTAAGCTACTAAGCTGCTATGAGGATGAGTTGTGGATGTGGGAAGATGACCATTTACAGCACCTTGAGTTCCTTGGAGGAAAGCCAGAAGATATATGTAATAAATATTTTAAAATATACATGGGTGCTTTAGATCAGCCACAGATATACTGCTCAACAGCTTTCAAGAAAATGTCCTTCAGGCTGATGGGTACAGTAGGAAAGGCACAGGCCCTTTTTGTGGTGGTCCCATCCTTCAGCATGTCCTTCTGCAGAAGATATGCCTGGCTAGTTCCCCTTCTCATTATTTTTAAGATGAGCTTTAAAGACCTGGATGATTCAGTTTCTTTTGTCTGAATTATATAAACTGTAGTTTTTCCTCCTTTAGTTTTTTTACTTTATATGTATTGGAATGGAAGGTGTATGTATGATACTGGTGTTATTTTAACTTCTATTGTTTTATGCTTATTATTTTTATAAGCCACCCCAAAAAGGCATCACCTTGAAAGGTGGAATAAAAAAGTAAACACATAAAAATTTAAATAAGTAAATTTAAATAATTTAAATAAGTAGTGAAATTTGGCTCGATTGATAGTGCCATGGCCCATTCTGCTTAAGAACCTGCCTTCAAAGTTGAACTCACTGGTTTGTCTGCTACACTGACTGACAGGACCTCTTCGGAGTTCTAGAAATAAGATTTCTTCCTGACATTAGGTGGAGAGCCTGGAGACTTCACCTGCATTCTCCAGCCTGCAAAGCATAAGCTGTACAACTAAGCTACAGTTCTTTGCCCCTATCAGAGGTGTGGATTAACATCCAGACTGCATCCATAGTGCAGAAGTAATCCAGGTTGAGACCACTTTAACTGCCATGGCTCAATGCTATGGGATTCTGAGAACTGTAGTTTGTTGTAACATCAGAGCTCTTTGATAGAGAAAACTAAGTGACCCACAGAACTACAAATCCCAGGATCCCATAGCACTGAGCCATGGCAATTAAAGTGATGTCAACCTGAATTATTTCTGCAGTGTGGATGCAGCCCTGCCACTGCTCTTTCAGAAGGAAACTTTAAAAAATTTAAATGAAAAATAAATTGATCCTTGAACCTCAATGACAACCAAGATGGAATTCTACTTTCCCATGAAAAGGAAGCAAAGGAAACCTCCAAGGTTAATCTGACACACAATCTGCAAAACAGGGAGAAAATTCAAGGACAACTGAACCCAAACTACATTATTTACACACAGCAGGTCCTGAGCAGGTGCATTTGCTCATCTGGCCGCAATCTCTCTCCTGTCATCACCAAGAATCCAGTTAGTTCCTCTGAAGTCGAATATACCATGCAACTATTCTGAACTTGTTAATCAGGTCTCACTAGCATTTCCCCCCCATGGAGAAGAGGGGCAGATGCATCTCAAGGGGCTGTCAGAAGCAAAGGGCAGGAAAAAAGATCTCAGTAGCCCCTGACTGCGTGTTGTTTTCAGTATCAGAGCACATACAAATTCCTTGCTTCTCCTATGTCAGGATAGGACCACTACTTCACTAGGCAACAGCTGGCTTAGGTTCTTGGCAGAAACTCCTAAAAGCAGCCTGTAGGATTCCAAGCAAATCTACATCTGAGTGTTATGTGTGAGAGAGAGATATCCAGGGGTAGCCATGTTGGCCGTATAGCAAAGTAGAGTATCACCCAAAATCCACAAGACAGGGATACCTTTACTGGATCAACCAAAATGCAAAATATACATGTTGCAAGCTTTCAAAGCTACACTGGCTTCTTCATCAGGCAAAAAGTGTTAAAAATGTTACAGGAGTGGGAGGAAACTGACAATGCTAGGTAATTAGTTAGCTAGAGAGATAGTTACTGAATGACCCTTGTAGCTAGCCCCAAATTCAAACTTTTACAAGGGTGAAGTCAAGAATGGTAAAATGCATTTGTTAATAATGCCCAAGAAGAAAAGACATTTCCATTTCTGGCAAACAACACTTCTGTCCCCTAAAAATAACACAAGACAGCCAGATTGCTTACTTACTCTCAGGAAAAGGAAAACGCAACCATTTTCTTACTGCTTGGAAAAAAAATACTTTTTTAAAAAACAGCATCTGTCATAATCCTCCTGCTGCCCCCCAAAGTAACTTTTCTAAGTTCTTCACATCTCTCTCCTTCTTGCCTCTTTCACAGTCTCTGATCCCACTGACCATGAATCTGCAAGCTCCATAAGACATCCCAAAAAATAGCATAACAACTGAATAAGGGTCTGCTAGACATCACTGCAACTCCCATCATCCCTTATCTACCAGTAAATCACTTTATTTATATCCTATCTTTTCCACAAAAGTGGGACTCAAGGAGGTCCTATATGGCAACACTGGCTTGGCTTAATCGGACCTCACATCTGGAAGACCACAAGTTGCTCACCCCAGAACTGGGCAGATGTGGATCAGCAGCAGAGACGTTTTTGCTGGCTTGCTATTATGGGGTTTTCTTGGCAGGTTTCTCCAGAGGGGTCTGCTACTGCCATCCTCTGAGGCTGAGAGAGTGGGACTTGCCCAAGGTCACCCAGTGGATTTATGGCCCAGCCGGGATTCGAACCCTGGTCTCTAGAGTTACTGTTTACTTATTTTACAAGCTACTGTTGTTCTTACTATAACTTGTTTAATTGTGTTTTGATCTTTGTATTATCATGGTCCTCAACTTTATTTTGTTTGAGCCTTGTTGTAAGCTACCACGCTGGGAGAAAAGTGGGTTGTTGTTGCTGTTGTGTGCCTTCAAGTCATTTCTGACTTAGGACAACCCTAAAATCTATCATGGGGTTTTCTTGGCAAGATCAGAGGAGGACTGCACTCTGTAGATGCTCAAGAGCACGCTTGGCGATAGAATAGAATCATAGAGTTGGAAGAGACCACAAAGGACATCCAGTCCAACCTCCTGCCATGCAGGAACTCAAAATCAAAGCATCCCCGATAGATGGCCATCCAGCCTCTGTTTAAAGACCTCCAAAGAAGGGGACTCCATCACTTTCCGAGGGATTTGTTCCACTGTCAAACCGCCCTTACTGTCAGGAAGTTCCTCCTAATGTTGAGGTGGAATCTCTTTTCTTGCAGCTTGCATCCATTGTTTCGGGTCCTAGTCTCTGGAGCAGCAGAAAACAAGCTTGTTCCCTCCTCGATATGACATCCCTTCAAATATTTAAACACGGCTATCATATCACCTCTCAGCCTTCTCTTCTCCAGGCTAAACATCCCCAGCTCCCTAAGTCGTTCCTCATAGGGCTTGGTTTCCAGACCCTTCACCATTTTAGTTGCCCTCCTCTGGACACGCTCCAGTTTTTCAACATCCTTTTTGAATTGTGGTGCCCAGAACTGGACACAGTATTCCAGGTTGTCACCTAAACAGGTCCAAGTTAAAAAATAGTTGTGACCTAAACAAGTCCAAGTTAAAAAAAAAAAAAACACCAGCAAAATTAAAATGATACCTTTCAATTAGAATTACATTTGCTCCCCATTTTCACAAGAGAGAGGACCGCACTCTGCACATCCTCAAGAGCACGCTTGGCCCCAGGTGTGACCTAAACTGTTATCAAAATTAAAATGATACCTTTAAACTACAATTACAATTGCTCTCTAATTCAAGAAAAGGGAGGTCTGCACTCTGAATAACTGTAACCTAAACCGTAATAAAAATTAAAAAGATGCCCTTAAACTATAATCACATTTGCTCCCTAATTCCACAAGAGGGAGGACTGCACTCTGCACATGCTCAGGAGCACGCTTGGTAAAAGCTGTGACCTAAACCATCAGCAAAATTAAAATGATACCTTCAAATTACAATTACATTTGCCCTCCAATTGCCAGAGAGTGGCAATGCACAGACAGATGACTGCACTCTGCACATGCTCAAGAGCGCACCTGGCAATAACTGTGACCTAAAACCATTATCAGAATGAATATGATACCTTTAAAGTACAATTAAATTTGCTCCGGTATGTGCAGAGTGCAGTCCCTCCTCTTGTGGAATTGGTGCGACCTAAACCACCAGCAAATTTTAAATGATACTTTTAAATGACAATTAAATTTGCTCCCTAGTTCCACAAGAGAGAGGACAGCACTCTGCATGTGCTCAAGAACATGCCTGGCAATGACAGTGACCTAAACAGGTCAAAGTTAAAAACAAACACACAAACAAGCTAAATTTAAAATAATACTTTTAAATGACAATTGAATGTACTCCATAATTCCACAAGAGTACCAGGGGTAGGCAACCTTTCCCCTTTAAGGGCCGAGGGACTTCATCTCCCAGAAGCCTCAGCCATGTTGGCCAATAGACCCACGTTGGCCAATAGCTCCTGGGATTCTGGGAGCTGAAGTCCCTCGACCCTTAAAGGGGAAAGGTTGCCTACCCCTGCACAAGACTATCCTCTGCACATGATGCTTGGCAATACATGTGACCTAAACAACTAGCAAAATTAAAATTACACCTTTAGATGACAATTACATTAAAATGATGCACTTAAACTATAATCACATTTGCTCCCTAATTCCACAAGAGGGAGGACTGCACTCTGCACATGCTCAGGAGCACACCTGGCAATAACTGTGACCTAATCCATTATCAAAATTAAAATTATACTTTCAATTAGAATTACATTTGCTCCCCAGTTCCACAAGGGAGGAAAAACTGCACTCTGCACATGCTCTGGAACACGCCTGGCAATAACAGTGACCTACATCATTAACAAAACCAAAAGTATACCTTTATTTTGCTCCCCAGTTCCACAAGGGAGGGGGAAACTGCACTCTGTACATGCTCAAGAGCACGCTCGGTGCCAGGAGGAAGCCTGGCAGAGGCAAGCGCCAGTCCCAAGATTCCCTAACAGCACTGAGCACATTTCCCAGGATTCCCTACTAGCACTGAGCCAGGGCAGTTAAAGTTGTCTCGAACTAGATTGTTCGTGCAGCGTGTTTGGGACCGATTTCCCTTAGGGCTGCAGAAACAACACAAAATGGAGGAAGGGGAGAGAGAGAGGCGGGTACCTGGGAGTCGAGGCCGCTGCTGAAGTAGAGCTGGGCCGCCGCCTCAGCCGAGCGGCCTCCGGTGAGCGCCAGGGCCTGCGAGGAGAGAAGAGAGGAGAGACGGAGGAGAATGAGCCCAGGCGGCGGAGGCCCAAGCCCTCCCTCCGCCCGCAACCAACCGCTCCAGGCCGCCCAACCCACCCTCCGGGCCGCCGCCTCAGGGATGCCCAGCTCCAGCAGCGGCGCCACCAGAGACTCCTCCAGCTCTGACTCCGGCGGCGGCGGCTGAGGCTCCATTCTTCCCTGCTGCCGGCGCTCTGCCCGCCGATTGGACGCTCGCGCCGCCGCCCCGCCCAATCAGGACTCCCTCGCCCCTATCGTCATCGCCCGGTGACCACTAACCAATAGCCCCGCCCGGATACGGAAGGCGGGCCCAATGTTGATACGAGCGGCCTCTCTGATTGGTTGGTTGCGCCTCTGAGGAGATTATCGCACTACTACTCTTCAAACGTTGCTATTTCACTTTAACTGCGCTGGCTGCCTCCCGTTGCATTCTGGGACTTGTAGTTTAGTGAAAATAGAATTCCTCAGCTGTAAACAAAAACCCCTTACACTTGTATTATGCTGTCTTTCTTCCCAATAGATCATTGCTATTAATAGATTTTAACAGATTATATTTTTAAACTGTGCTAAGTTTAATTCTTTTTTAAGGGGGGATAAGATATATGATTATGTACTGTTATTATGTATTGTATTGGTTTGTTTTATCATGTAAGCTGCTCTGATTGCTATTATAGTAGAAAAGCAAGATACAAATAAAAGTTTTATTTATTATCATTTAATTAGGAGGAAGGAATATCAACACTATATGCAGATGACACCATAGTACTAGCAGAAAACCTCACGGACCTGGAACAGCTACTAAGGAAGACCAAAGAATCATAGAGTTGGAAGAGACCACAAGGGCCATCCAGTCTGACCCCATTCTGCCACGCAGGAACTCAAAATCAAAGCATCCCAAACAGATGGCCATCCAGACCTCCAAAGAAGGAGACTCCACCACAGAAAGTGCAAAGGCGGGCTTAATGTTGAACATAAGAAAACAAAAATGATGACCACCAAGAACCTTCACAAGTTCAACCTAGGACGTTATCACATGGGGAGTCGCGGGGAGAAAGTGGAAATAAACAGGCACGAGCGGAAGTCTTTAATTTACAGGATTTGTCCCGTTCTGCCTCGTCTGATAACTAAATTCGAATTTAAAAGGGGGTTAATTTGAACGAAAACCTGATCTTTTCATTTTCGGGATTTTTGAGGATTTGAAAAGATCAGGTTTTTGTTCGAATTAACCCCCTTTTAAATTCAAATTTAGTTATCAGACGAGGCGGAACGGGACAAATCCCGTAAATTAAAGTCTTCCGCTCGTCCCGTTTATTTCCACTTTCTCCCTGCAACTCCCCGTGTGATAACGTCCCTAGACAATAGAAATAGTAAAAGAATTCCCATACCTGGGATCAAACATTGATAGAAATGAGGACTGCAGTCAGGAAATCAGAAGAAGACTAAGAATTGGGAGGTTGGCTATGAAAGGTTCTAAAATGCAAAGACATACAACTGAACACAAAATTTAGACTTATACAAGCCACTGTATTCCCTATTACCATGTATGGATGTGAGAGCTGGATAGTCAAGAAAGATGATAGGAAGAAAATGCATTTGAGATATTGTGGTGCTGGAGAAGAGTGCTGAGGATCCCATGGACAGCCAAAAGGACAAACAAATGGGTCCTGGAGCAGATCAAACCGGAAAATTCCCTGGAAGCCAAGATGACCAAACTGAGACTGTCATACTTTGGACACATCATGAGAAGAGAGGACTCTTTGGAAAAAACAATAATGCTGGGGAAGGCAGAGGGAAGTAGGAAGAGAGGAAGGCCACATGCCAGATGGATAGACTCTATTAAGATCACATTGGGTATTAAGGGGTTGCAGGATTTAAGCAGAGCAGTGGAGGACAGAGGTCTTGGAGATCTTTCATCCATAGGACCACCATGTATCAAGATCAACTCGAGGGCCATTAATAACAACAAAGTTTAGGGAGGAGGCATTTTGAATATTCAGCCAGAGGGCTCTTAGGCCTCACTGAACTCCCAACCCCAAAATGAAACAGGAGGCAGTCAGAGCAGTTAAAGTGGAATAACTTTTTAAGAGTATTGCAGTGCAATAGTTACGGTCCAAAAGACAGTCTAAGGTGGCTTTAACTGCCTTGGCTCAAGATGAAGGAATTCTGGGAGCAGTAGTTTTGTGAGACATTTAGCCTTCTCTGTTAGAGTGGTGCCACAATGAACTACATTTCCCAGGATTCCCTAATAGCATTGAGCCAGGGCAGTTAAAGTTGTCTCGAAATGGATTGTTTCTGCAGTGTGTTTTTTTGACCGAAATTCCTTAGGGCTGCAGAAATAATGCGGTTTGATACCGCTTTAAACTGACATGGTTCCATGCGTGTGTTGTGTGCCTTCAAGTTTTTTCTGACTTAAAATGGTCCTATCGCATTTTCTTGGCAAGAGTTGTTCAGAAGGGATTTGCCCTTGCCTTCCCCTGAGGCTGAGAGAGTGTGACTTGCCCAAGGTCAATCAATGGGTTTTCATGGCTGAACTGGGATTTGAACTCTGGCCTCCAGAGTTGTAGTCCAACCCTCAAACCATTACTACACCATGCTGATAATATCTTGAAAAACTACAGATCCCAGGATTCCATAGCATGGAGCTGTAGCAATTAAAGTGGGGTCAAAAAAATTAATGCAGTTTGACGCCACTTTAACTGCCTTGGCTCCTTCCTATGGAATTCTGGGATTCGTACTTGTAACATTAGAGCTCTCTGACAGAGAAGGATAAATATCTCACAGAACTACAAATCCCAGGATTCCATAGCATTGAGCCATAGCAGTTAAAGCAGTGTCAAAATGTATTCATTCCCTTGACACAGTTTGAACTGCCATGGCTCAGTGCTATGGGCTATCTCACAAAACTACAGATTCCAGGCTTGCATAACATGGAGACGTGGCAGAATTCAAAGATACAGCTGTGTTAGTCTGTAGAATCAGTGCGTAGAGAGATCTTATAGCACCAGACTAACTGAAAGAAAAGTTGGCAGCATGAGCTTTCGTAGACTTAAGTCTACTTCCTCAGATGCTTTAAAGCAGGTGACAAAATAATTAATCCAGTTTGACACCGCTTTAACTGTCATGGCTCCATCCTGTGGAAATCTGGGAGGTGTAGTTTGTTGCGGCACCAGAGTTCTCTGATAGAGAAGACTAATTACCTCACAAAAAGACAATTTCCAGAATGCCATAGCATTGAGCCAGGGCAGTTAAAGCGGTGTCAAAGTGGGTTATTTCTGCAGTGCGGATGCAGCCTTAGAAACACGGGGAAGGTCAGACAACCTGCTCTACCACCTGAGGGAGAAGGAAAAGAGTGGCTCTTTCCTCCCTCACACCAAAGGCCTCCTCCGTTTAATGGTGGTTTTTGGTTTTTACAGAAACTGAGACAGAAGGGAGTCAAGCGGTGCTGAGGAGATGGCAGAGTGACCAGATACGTCCTCACTGTACATTCAAGAAAGATGTCAGACATGACCAAATAAATTAAAAGCTGAAAACAGTCATATAAATATAAATCCATGCTTCTTAGTGATGCTAAAAAATGGAAGACCTTTTGTAATTCCTCCTGTACAGAAAATAACAGCTAAAAACATTGAATATAAATATAAATTCGTGTTTCTCCCTCATGCTCAAAATGGAGGACCTTTTGAAATCCCTGATGGAGAGAAAATAAAGCTAAAAACATTAAATATAAATATAAATCCATGCTTCTAAGTGGTGCTAAAAAACTGGAGGACATTTTGGAATTCCTCCTGGACAGAAGGCTGAGATGTAGGACAGGTCCTGGAAAAGGAGGAGGCCTGTGGTCGCCCTGGAAAATAGGGAGGAACAGAGTTTGGGGAAGTTGCTTTATTGTAAAAGTAAAATGCGCCCTCGCATGGCCTTAAGAAAAAAAACTGTCCCAGTTATTCTCTGTCTATGGACGTTATCACACGTGGGCCACAAACCGACAATAAACTGGAAATGACAAATCCCGAAAATAAACCGAAAATAAACCTTGATTCCGCAAATGGCTTTCACACATAATTACCTTAATTGCGCAATTAAAGTAAGCTCCTGCTGAAACCGCATTTAACGTTCACACACAAGTGAGAAAATCCCGTACATGTACTAGCAATGATCTTCTAGCACATGCGCACTATGCTCGCCGTGGCTGTCACTTGCCGCAGCTGTCCCTCGCCGCAGCTGTCACCCCTTCCCCAGGTTGTCCTCGGAGCAGCCGGCCCTCTGCACGGCCAGCGCTCCGAGGAGGACCTCTTCGCACATGCTGCGGCGGAAGAGTTGCCGAAGGTGCGCCGCAGCCTTTTGCAGTGCACCTTCAGCGACTTGTGAAGAGCGCCAATTTAGCGCTTTCAGGGGCGGCGAAGCTGCGCCGCGGTGCCGAGGTGTGGGGATACCTCGGCCCCGCAGTGCAGCTTCCCGGGGCAGCCCACGTCCGCCCTCTTTCAAGCAGCCGAAGGTGCGCCGCAAAAAGCTGCGGCGCACCTTCGCCGACTCCTCTGCCGCAGCGTGTGCAAATGCTGCGGCGGGAGGTCCTCGCCGGAGCGCCAGTCGTGCGGAGGGCCAGCTGCTCCGGGGACAACCTGGGGAAGGGGTTGGAGCGCCAATCGTGCGGCTGCCCCTCCCCTTCCCTGCCCCCAAGACAGCCCTTTAAGCCATCTGCTGAGGGGGAAGGAGACCCCACGGAACCATGGGAAAATGTGGGGAAATGCTTCCAAATGCGCATTTGGCTATCACATTACGGTAAATGCAAATTTACCTTAATTGCGCATTTGCATTTCCTCCAAACAACCGAATTTCAAAAGATCTTGGATAACACCAGTTTCTGTCCACTTTCTGTCCAGTTTCTGTGCGATGTCGTGTGAAAACACGGGGCACTAATCCAGTTTCTGTTTGGTTTTTGTGTGGATTAACCAGCAGATTTGCCCCCGTGTGATAACGTCCTATGGCTCCATCTGCACTGCAGAAAAAATGGTTTGACACCACTTTAGATTGCCAGGGATCAATGCTGTGGAATTTGGGGATTTGTAGTTGGGTGAAGTATTCTGTCAGAGAGTTCTGGCGCTTTGTTGTTCATAGAATCATAGGCACACAACAACAACAACAACAACAATTTTCTTTTTATGGTTGCATGATGTTCTTTGCTTATTTCCTCTACATCAGGGGTCGGCAACTTACAGCCTGCGGGCCGCACTCGGCCCACTGAGGCCTCTTGACTGGCCCCTGCCATGCCGTGCCCAAGCGTGGGCGCCATTTTGGTGTCCAAATTTGCACGACACCGGCGCCATTGGGCGTTCCAAATTGGCACCCTGTGTCGCACACACATGCGTATGACAGCAGGCGCCATTTTGGAACGCCCAACGGTGCCAGCATCATGCGCATTTGCAAGGCACTGGCGCCATTGGGCGTTCCAAAATGGCACTCCACCATCGTGTGCATGCACGCGTGGCGCAGGGTGCCATTTTGTTTCCAAAATGGTGTCCCCCGCGCGCATGCGCATGATGGAGGGAGTTGTGTGCGTGTGCGCGCCAGCGTGCGTGTGCCCCAGCGCCATTTCCCCCCCCCACCTGCCAGCAAAAAAAGTTGCCGACCCCTGCTCTACATCTTGCATCTGTACAAACACACTAATCTAAAATAGTGAGCTATTTGAGGTTGCAGCCCTAGTTTCTCTGCCTCTTTTAAAAGGGTAACCACTTTTTATATGTTTCTCTGCAGCAGTGCTTCATCACCTGTAGCCTTCCAGATGTTTTGGACTTCAGTTCTCACCAGCATAGCGGCATGTTCAATATTCCTGAGTGCTGGTTGTTTTTGGCCAAAACAGCAGGTCAGGAAAGACTACTGATGGGTAAGTAACTATAGCCCTCCAGATATTCTTGGTCTATATTTCCCAGTCATCCTAACCATTGGAAGCAGTGCTGAGTGTTTATGGAAAATTCATCCCCAAAACTTCTAGAGGGCCATAACTGCCAGTTATAAACTGTCCATGGCTGAAAGCTACCAACAAAATAACTTTGCTGGTGTAGTAATAATGGTTGTTTTGTACCTTCAAGTCATTGCCAACTTATGGTGACCGTAAGGCAAACATATCACAGGGTTTTCTGGGGCTTAGAGTATGAGACTTATCCAAGGTCACCCAGTGGTTTTCCATGGCCAAGCAAGGAATTGAACCCTGGTCTCCAGAGTCATAGTCCAGCACTCAAACCATGACACCATGCTGGCTCTCTGATGGCATACCACAAAAGTGAGGGAGGGGATCTTAAGACATCTCTGTGAAATTATAAGAAAGCCAAGGGGTCAGAAAAGGTAGAAAGATACATCCTATTAGTGGCATACAGAGGTATAAGTTAAACTTACACTTGTGAATGTCCATTTTTGGTCACTGTGGAGGTTGGCATTCCCTTCCTGCCTATGTAGTCACAAAAGCATCTCCCCCAACCTTATATAACAGCTGAAGGTCTCACCCTACTGCCATTCTATGCTTAGTTGAGAACAGGGAGGACTGAAGGAATATTTGGATTTGTCCGTTGTTGCTGTGTGTCTTTTGTTTCCAACTTATGGCAACCCTAAAGCGACCCTATCATGCAGTTTTCTTGGCAAGATTTGTTCAGAGGAGGTTTGCCATTGCCATCCTCTGAGGCTGAGAGAGTGTGACTTGCCCAACGTCAACCAGTGGGTTTACATGGCCAAGCCAGGATTCAAAACCTGGTCTCCAACACTCACACCATTACACCACTGTAGCTGGCTTTCTTTGTCCCTTTAGCCAGATGCAAAGCGATTACATCAGTGGATGTAATTCCCTAGTGTCTGGACATATCCATATACTTCTGTGATCCCTCCCCTACCTGTCCACAGAATAGCCATAGTAGGCAGAGGGTTGAACTGCTCTATGGTACATCCAGGGCTACTACATAATGCTGGGCCATGCAGGATTGTAGCCAAAGGTTGTCTTTGGGGATGGGGACGGTCCTCAAAAATGTACAAATAATGATTTTAAGTGGAGCATGAAGAAATGGCTGAGATGAAACACTTGTCCAGACAAATGTAAAAGACATCATGGTAAGATTAGCACCTGTTTTATGAGATATAAATTTTCACATTAAGAATGTGGAACTGGATCACAAGTCAGGTCAGGACTTGGGATGAGGTACAAGGTGTGCAAAACTGGCTGAACTTCTGGTACAAATCATGCAGAACTGGCAGGTGGAGAAATACTAGCTATGACATTAATTACATGAATATAATTAATTGTGCATATGTCTGTTATTTCTATCAGAGGCTGTCCCTGCAGACCTTGGAAAAGTTACATGGGGAGGTTACAATTCCTAGAATCCCCCATGGCCATGCTGGCTGCAGGATTTCTTGGGGGTTTAGCCCCAAGAAGCAACTTTTCCAAACTTTGGTAAAGAGAAGATAGCTTGGGATCACTGCTGACAGATCTCTGGATGAATTCCAGCAGATTGCCATGTATTTCTAACTCCCAGATGTTTGACAACAGCAGCAATAAAATGACCTCCCCCCCCCCCCCCGCTCCCAAATTATACTCCTGAAATGAAAAAAGTGTGGAATAATCAAATTTGTATAGAATGTATGTATAGAAGAGCAATTCATTTCTAGTGGTCAAAAGAAATTTCTGGAGCCATAGTGGTTTAATGCTAAGCATATGTCATTTGCCCCAGGTTCTAGTTGGTGGATTTGGTAAAAAAAAAGAAAATCTATAAAAGTCAATCCCGCACATCTGTAGTTTATCTAGCCTGTGATAAACAGCAGCCATGATGAAACCTGAGAAGTCCCATTTAGCAAGAATAGACAACTGGCCCTCCAAGTGTTATTGATCTATAACTCCCTTCAACCCTAACCAGAATAACCAGTGGTGAGGGGCTATGGGAGTTATATTTTTTAAAAAAATTGGAAGAACTAGTTGCAGAACCTCACTATACAGGGGAGTTTAACTCTTTCTTCTCTTGCCATGGTCTAGGTAAAAATTGCCTTACCAAAGCTATTTGCTTTGCATTTCAATAGAATTTTCCCTTGGTGTAAATAGCACCTTCCCTTTAAATGCTAAAAAAAGCTCAGGAAGGGTGATTTTTGCCAAGAGCATGTCAAGGAGAGAAAAACAACCATATACACACAGACCTACTCAAGCTCTCTTGCAGCTGCAAGATTTGTATAACAACAAAATGCTTGTTAATTGAATCCATGCAATTAATGCCAGGTCCAGTTTGGCACTAAGAAATTTCTGTCCTGAGTATGTCCCATTTCTAAATCAGAAGCCAGGACTGGTAGAGAGCATGAGAACTAGACCAAGCTGGTTATGAGGTAGTGAGCCAGGGGTGTTGAAGACATTTCTCAGCTGCTGCTCTTCTTTCTGGGGCATAGTCCAGCATCGATAGGAGAAAACTGGTAAATGGAGCTGCCTGGTGCTTTGGCCAGTTGTATTTATCAATGAGGATATGATAGAGGTCATAGGAGGAGATCCAGGACATTCTCAGGAGAGCGCCTGCCAAACACAAACAGAACAAAAGAACAGCTGCAACATGAGCTAGAAACCTCTTACAAAGCCTCAAGGTTCATACTAGGCAAATATAAAATGTACAGTCGGTCCTCTGTACCCACAGATTCTTTATCCACAGATTAAACCATCCACAGTTTGAAACTATTCAAATAGCAAATCTTGATTTTGCCATTTTATATTAGAGACACAATTCTACTATGCCACTGTATATAATGGGATTTGAGTATCCATGGATTTTGGTATCCACGGGGGTCCTGGAACCAACCCCCAGCGGATACCAAGGGCCCACTGTAATACAATATTGGACTTGGGCCTGAAGTGTCGTGTGAAGAATATATCATGCAACCCTCTTCTTCCAAATGCCAGGGTGGCAAGAGCACTGTCTCCAGTCCCTACTCCCACATTCTCACCTTGTCTCCTGAAGAAAGTCGATGCCTGTTTCCAGAACAAGGCAATCTTGGGTGGAACTCTGCCTAGAAGTTCAATAATTCGAGCCACATGATCTAAAGTGGAGGGAAAGCAAAAGTTAGATGTTTGATTGCAAAGCCTTCTCCTAGAAAATAGTGTTATAGAAGACAATGCATATTCTCTCCTACCCTCATCTCTAGAGAAATACTGCCCAGCTTGGGGTTCAAAGAGACGCTCTCCAGTTGCCAGTTCAAAAGCCTACAACATGAAATAGTTCTTTCAATTCATTCAACTACAGGCCAGTTCACATATTACATCCAATGAAGGACACTAAGAAATAAACATGACATCTTTGAACCTCTACTTCTCACATAGTTTGTGACACGGATGATTATAAATGTTCACTTGCAAGAGGAGATGGTGTGAACCTCAAAAATCTTATGGCCTGAAAAGTGGAGGATAGAAAACAAGAGGCCTTATGTTTCTGCAAGACTAACTTTTGTTGATGATGTTGAAACTGGCCCTCTCTGACCACAAAGGAAAGGTCTGAATTGGCTAGGGCTGTTTTGTAATTTACACTCTCTTTCTACTTCCCTTCACCTTTCCTAACATTATTGTCTTTTCCAGTTATCTGTGCCTTCTCATGATGTGGTCAAAGAGCGACAGCTTCAATAAGGTCATCTTGGCATCCAGGGAAATTTCAGTCTTGATCTGTTCTAGGACCCATTTGTTTGTCTTTTTGGCTGTCCACAGTATCCTCAAGACTCTTCTCCAGCACCACAGCTCACATGAGTTGCTTTTCTTTTTATCCACTTCCTTCCCTGTCCAGCTCTCACATCCATACATTGTGATGGGAATATAATGGCTTGGATGATTCTAACTTTAGTGCTCAGTTGTATATCTTTACTCTTTCGGCTCTTGTCTAGTTCTTTCATAGCTGCCCTTCCCATTCCTAGTCTTCTGATTTCTTGACTGAAGTCTCCATTCTGATCAATGTTTAATCCGTGATACAGGAAATCTTTAACTATCAAAATTTATTCAAACTGTCCCACTATTCCTTCTTTTCGTCCTTAACGTTTTTTGTTTTGTTTTGTTCTTGTAGAAAGAAAAGAAAGGAGGAGGAGTTGGAACATGTAGAAAGGTTATGAATGCAAGATGATATTCTCTGATTCGCACTCTCTCCCTCTAAATTTCCATGACTGAGGCCAAGCAAATAGGTGATGAAAGTCTGATCTGGAAGCACTGGCTGTTGAGACCGAGCCAAGGTACCCTGAAGATTTAGGGCCTGGTCATGTGGTGAAAGACGTATGCATGACCTTCCCCAAAGCCTAGTTATCATTTGCAAGGGAATATCAAAACCATGGATCTAAACTATTTTCACATATGTTTAACACTGAAAGATACAAACCAAAGAACTCTGAAGAAAAGGCAGAGATCCCAAGTGTTGATTAAAGCACTGTAAAGAACCTTTAATTTTCCCTGTACGCTTTGCAAATATTGCAGTTTTTCTTTTAAAAAGCAACTAATGTAGCTATTTTACTAAATCAGGCACATAGCTCTAATCTAAGCTCTTGCACGCAGCTTTTAGAGTGCAACTAAACTTTGAATGACCAAGGGTGCATCTACGCTGTAGAAAAAAATGCAGTTTGACACCACTTTAATTGCCGTTGGCTCCATCCTACAGAATGAGGTTTGTAGTTTTGTAATGCACCAGCACTGTTTGGCAGAGAAAGTTAAGGAGCTTGTCAAACTACAAATCTCAGGATTTAATAGGATGGAGCTATAAAGTGGTATCAAGCTGCAATATTCCTACAATATGGATGTACCTCAGGTCTTCATTTTCTCTAACTAGATCTTTTGTCCATAAACTAAACTGCCTGGTTTAGAAAGTACAGCGTAGAATGATCTATTGCTCAGCCTTAGAACCTGAATTATGCTAAAAAAAAAGACTGCTTTTAGCTTACATTTAGCAACTGGGTCAAGATGCTTATAAATATTAAAGCATGTGCCCTACTTTTCTTGCCTGTTTTTATGATGAATAAAGTAGAGGAGAACCAGTGTGGCATAGTGGTTTGAGTGTTGGACTACAACTCTGGAAACCAGGGTTTGATTCCCTGCTCGTCCTTGAAACCCAGTGGTTGACCTTGGGCGAGCCACACACTCTCAGCCTCAAGGGAAAGCAACGGCAAACCTCCTCTGAATGAATATTGGCAAGAAAATCTTGTAATAGGGTTGCCTTAGGGTTGCCATAAGTCCAAAACGACTTGAAAGCACACAACAACAACAATATAACAGAGAGCAAAGAAAGGAAGCAACAATCATGAAGGAAGGACTTGGCAAGTATGTGTGAGCCTTAGGTCAAAGCTAAGCCTGGAAACGATGGCAAGACCACCAGGGAGAGAGTGCATTTAATTGACTGTGTCAGTTCTTATCTTCCAGGCCGAACAGATGCAAACAGATGGTTGAGATTCCAAAGGCAAATATCATCATAATTACATCAGAAATACTGGTGGAATAGGTCCCTACCAGGCACGCGGCACTCCAGATGTCAGCTGGGGTGCTGTAATCTAATCCAAGGAGGACTTCCAGAGCTCTGTAGGGCTGGGTCTGAATCTTTTTGGAGAAAGGCTTGTACTACAACAGAAGAAAGAAAATCACAGATTAACTGAGGGTGGGTTCCCGCACGAGCCTTGAGTTCAGGAGTGGGCAAAGTATGACCCATGAGCCACATACCATCCTCAGGAGGCCTGGTATTTACAAGCTTGGAAATGGTATCTTTTGGACTACTATGCCCAAAATCCCATGCTGGTTGGGGGATTCTGGAGTTGTAGTCCAGAAAGAGGTCCCTCCCCTAAACTCTATTTGGATAAAAGAAACAAGATTGTTTCTTGTTCTATTCTGACTGATATTGTTCTACCTCTCTGTCCAAATGCAGACTGCCAGAAATAGTGCAAATTGAGGCCACTTTAACTGCCCTGACTCAGTGCTAGGGAATCATGGGAACTGTAGTTTATTGTGGCACCAGAGCTCTCTGACAGAGCAGGCTCAATGTCTCAGAAAAAAATACAATTCCCATGATTCCCTAGCACTGAGCCAGGACAGTTAAAGTGGACTCAATTTGCACTATTTGTAGCAGTCTGCAAAGGCCCAATCAGCCTTCCCCAACCTGCTGTGGAAAAGTTATTTTTTAAAATTTACAACCCCAGGAGCCACTGGCTATGTTGGCTGGAAATTCTGGAAATTGTATTCCCAAAAAATAATTTTACCAAGGTCTGGTTAAACCCTCACCATTGGCCCTGTTCATGTATCAAATCAAATCAAAATGATGTTCTCTCCTATTTTGAACATGATTTGTGGTCCTCTTGCCAACACGGTTAACCATTCACAACATGAAGCTCACTATGAAATTCTGTACTACAGTTTTGTATTAAAAGAAAACAGTGACATGAACACTAAGGACGTTATCACACGGGGAGAAAGTGGAAATAAACAGGCACGAGCGGAAGTCTTTAATTTACGGGATTTGTCCCGTTCCGCCTCGTCTGATAACTAAATTTGAATTTAAAAGGGGGTTAATTCGAACGAAAACCTGATCTTTTCATTTTCGGGATTTTTGAGGATTTGAAAAGATCAGGTTTTTGTTCGAATTAACCCCTTTTAAATTCGAATTTAGTTATCAGATGAGGCGGAACGGGACAAATCCTGTAAATTAAAGTCTTTCGCTCATCCCGTTTATTTCCACTTTCTCCCCGCAACTCCCCGTGTGATAACGTCCTAAGGCAAAATCAGGAAAGTGGATCAAAAGGGCGAAAGCTGAGAAAAAGGTAAGAAAGGAATGGGGCAATTAATTTGCAATTGGCTTGGAATAAGATATAGTAACAAGTAAATATTTAAGATGTTGGAGATATGTATTTGGGAGATATGAGCTAAGTGTTATATCATGATCTAGAGGTAAAGAAATCTAATAGGATAACAGAAAAAATATTCTAGGAAGTTTTGTTTAGTTATTGATATGTTTTGTCTTTGAGGTTCGTTGTAAGCCTATTATGTCCTGTTTAAGAGTATGTCTATGTGGATGATTTTAAAGAAGATATACAGTCTGTCCTTGGTATCCATTTGGGTTTGGTTCCAGGACCCCTATGTATGCCAACATTTGTGGATGTTCACGTCACATTAAATACAACAGATAGTGAAATGGTGTCCCTTGTATAAAATGGCAAAATCAAGTTTCGCTTTTTGAAATTTATATATTTTTTTAATACTTTCAAGCCATGGATACTTGAATCCATGGATAAAGAACCCATGGATACAGAGGGCTGACTGTATAATAAATACATTTTAAAAAACTGATAAAAAAGGACAAAAATTGGCCAACTCACAGTCCAACATGCACTTCCCAGGTCTGCAATTTTCACTCCCATCTTCATTAGGTTGCAACAGTCCAAAAGAGCAACCATGTCATCTTCTGGATGGAAATATAAATTCATGAGATTTCTAAATGGTATTGAAATCCAGATTTTAAACTAACAGAGTTACCAGTACATACACTCCAACATTTCACAGATGAAAACAGATGGGACACATGTGGCCAAGCAACATCAGGTATGGTCAAGATGACAAATGTTACTAATGAGGAAGACCACACAAGCTAGGAGAAGTTGCAGTAGTTTACTTTTGCCTGAGCCTACAGGGAAGGGCAAGATTCCACCTCTCCTCGCCCCTCTGCTGAGTTAATGGAGTACAAAAAGTATTCGTGCACTGTGACGACAAAGGAGAAAGTGGGAGGAGGAGATAGAAAATGGGACATTGTAATAGTAGCAGAAAAAGTTGCATGAGAGAGGATTAATGGAGACTGTCCTTGTCAAATTGGGACAGTTGGAAATACAGACTGACTCTGATGTAACAATAGTAGCATGATAACTGATCTAAAACACTTGAAATCAGTTTAGGGTTGATGTGTGGATTTGGCCTATTGCAGACATTATCTTTTTATTGTTGTTATTGCTGAGTGCCTTCAAGTCATTTCCAACTTATGGCAACCCTAAAACAAACCTATCATGGGGTTTTCTTGGAAAGTTTCTTCAGAGGGGGTTTGCCGTTGCCAACCACTGAGGCTGAGAGAGTATGACTTGCCGAAGGTCACCCAGTGGGTTTACATGGCCAAGCCAGGATTCAAACTCTGATCTCCAGAGTCCAACACTCAAACAACTATACCAGACTGGCTCTTACTCTGCTGATAGCAAAAATGTGTATCTTGCATAAATACCAAATTCAAGACAGTGTGGGATGCTAAAACTGGAAGCAGGGTTTTTTTAAAAGATAGGACTTCAACTTTTTGTGGGTCCTCTTCCCTTCAACCATTAGATAATGGTACCAAATTTGCACCTACCATTTGCTTCCTTTTGGTAGCACAATATTTAAAAAAATAACCATCAGTTTTGCCAATATAAAAACTATTTCTTTACTTCTGCCTTCCAAAGATTACGCATGCTTTGCTTAACCAGGTAACTTGTAGATTTTTTTTTTTAAATTGAAGATTAGTTCTTTATTTCCTAACCTCAACAATCTTACATACAAGCTAAAACCTGCACACTGCCTAATACAGCATCCAGCTGAGTCTGTCTCTTCCTACAGTATAGACTCCATTTTAAGACTGTGGCTAAATGAAAATATTGTGGCTTCAGTGTCAGGTCTTTTTCCCCCCTTCCCTTCCCTGCTCCCCATCCTCTGATTTGTTTGTTCGATCTTTAATGATTGATGTCATGCCAAGATGTTGCTTGACCATAGATTCAGGGCAAAAATGTGGGATCATTTCCTATTAGGATTTGGATGCATACAAACACAACTGGTTGTGTCAATGTATATTTTGATCAGAGCTGGGAAATTTTGACTTTTTTGGATTATTTTTTGGAAAGAGCCTTCCAAGCAGTATACCTGGTCTCTTTGGCTTTGTTCCTGTCCCATGTTCGAAGGAAGCCATGTCTTGTAGGAGAGTCTGCAAACTTTCTTCTGTGACGTACAGCAGGATGTTTTCTGGTTTGATGTCTGCATGGATGATGCGACATTCCTTGTGCAGGAAATGCAAGCCTTGGAGGACCTGAACAAACAAAGAATGTGGCATGCAATGTCCAAGAAAACTGTGGAACCCTTCAACCTTCACCAACTGCTAGAATTAGGATTGCCAGAGTGAAAACTGGAGAGGGCTCCTGTAACTTTAGTAGCTTTGTAGAAGAGGGAATTTCAGCAGGCGTTACCTGGTTGCATGACAATCAACACCTGCTGAAATTTTCTTTTTTACAGAACCATTAACATTACAAGTTTTCACTTTTGACAACCCTAGGAAAAGTCAATGTGACACCCAATTAAAATTTAATTTGTCAACATACTATATTTTGTCATAGTCAACTGACAGAAATTGGAGGAAGTGGTTGTGGGGCCAGAGAAAATGACCAAATTTTGTACATGCACCAAGAATAAGTATATGTGTACTTCACTATCATATGTAGCAGACAGTGATACCATCTGTAACATATAAAACATGATGAGGGTCAAAGCTTTGAAAGGTTATTTATTTGGACTATAGCTCTGAAATATCTACAGCAGTATGGTCATGCTTTTAAAAAGACTTGTATTCTGTTTTTGATCATGTTTATATATACTATGTAGAGAGATCTTGTAGCACCTTTGAGACTAACTGAAAGAAAGAAGTGGGCAGCATGAGCTTCCGTAGACTTCATGCATCTGAGGAAGTAGACTGAAGTCTATGAAAGCTCATACTGCCAACTTCTTTCTTTCAGTTAGTCTCGAAAGTGCTACAAGATCTCTCTACATATTGATTCTACAGACTAACACGGCTATATCTTTGAATTCTTATATATTATGGGTTTAAGATGTTTTCTCAACCAGATAGAGTTTGACTACTGAATAGTGTAGAAGTGGATGGACGGATGACTGGATGGCAACCAGCCAAGGCAAGGCTACAGAGGGGGGCTACACGAGGGGCCGTTCACACCACACAATTATAGTGCTATATTCCACTTTAGAGAGCCAGCATGGCATAGTGGGTTGAATGTTAGACTACAATTCTGGAGACCAAGGTTTGATTCCTCTTCAACCATGAAACCTACTGGATGACCTTGAGCAAGCCACATTCTCTCAGCCTCAGAGGAAGGCAATGGCAAACCTCCTCTGAACAAATCTTGCCAAGGAAGGAACCCCATGATAGGTTTGCCTTAGGCTCCCTTTAAGTCAGAAATGACTTGAAGGCACACAAACACACACAGAGACATTCCACTTTATCTGGCATGGCAACATCCTATGGAATTCTGGGATTTGTATTTTGGTGAGGGATTAGAGCTCCCTGACGGATAATTCTAAAAACCTCTCCTTCAACTGCAAAATCATAGCATTCCATAGAATTAAAGTGCAATAAAGAGCTATAATTGTGCAGTGTGATTTATGAGTCCCAGGTGTTTGAAAGGAGCTTGAATGAGAAACTCCAAAGACTAAGGGGGGTTGCAGACTGTCAAAAATAGTGTGAATTCAGTCCACTTTTAGGGTTAGGGTTAGTGCTAGGGAATCATGGGAATTGTTATTTTTCTGAGACATTGAACCTTCTTTGTCAGAGAACTCTAGTGCCACAATAAAATACAGTCCCCATGATTCCCTAACCTTAACCCTAACCCTAAAAGTGGACTGAATTCACACTATTTCTGACAGTCTGCAACCCCCCTAAGACTGGGGAGTAGCCTAAAAGTAAAGCAAAGCTCTGGTGCCACAATAAACTGCAGTTTCCAGAATTCCATAGCATTGAGCCATGGCAGTTAATGTGGTGTCAAACCGGATTATTTCTGCAGTGCAGATGCAGCCAGGGAGACCAGAGGTCTTCCTGTCCCAGGACATGCTCTCCATTTCAACCTTCTGGCCAGGAGGAATTTCAAGATGTCCTCCATTTGGAACATGACTAAGAAGCATGAATTTACATTTATATCAGTCTTGTTTTGTAACGCCCTCAATTTTTTCTGAATGTCCTACATTTTGCAGTGCCTTGTCCTCCTTTGCAGACCAGACATCTGGTCACCCTGCTCACTAAGCAAGAATAAGGTGCCAGCAAAGCCTAATCTTCGTGGCCTTATTTGTCACTCCCTAGTACTTTATGCAGTGACACCATCTCCTGAGTAGCATCCAGGGCTTGCTGCCTAGGTGCACCTAGGAACAGGTAAGCCCAGCTTCAGATTTCCAGAGCCCGTGAGCAGACTGCCCTTTGGGATCACTCCTAGCGTCTTTCATCTTTGCCTCAATATTGCAGCTGGAAGACTCTTTATTCACATTATGAAAATAATCTAGAATGAATCCAGGTTGAATCTCTGTTCTTCACACGTATCCCAAATGTACCCAATTAAGCTGGGGGTGTGCGTGCCAAAAAACACACTTAATCCGGTTTAATTGATACCGGTGCTTTCCTTGAGTTTTTTAAAAAGATCCGTATCGTCAGTAGTGTGAATAATTGATGCAAATAGACCCGAATAGACCCGGGATAAAACTCTGCATGCCTTGAACATGTTCCAAATGCATTTGCATTGCTGAGTCCATCTTAATTCAAATGCTTACACGTGTGAGCAACCAAACTTGCAGAGATGTGCATCGATGCAGTTCCATAGTGTGAATAACAAACCCAGAATGTGTGAGTGAGATGATTCGCATCATCGCACTAAAAAAACAACATCTGAATGACCCCCTAGTAACACCAGGGCCATAATGGGCTGAAAGCCACGTCGAAATCTGAAGCTGCAGGCATGGCAGAGCTACCACCAAGTGGCACTAGGCAAGGTAAGGCAAGGTATCTGCCCTGCCAATACATATAGTCCCTGGCAAGTGACCCCAGTATGCTGGTCAGTGGCACTGCCCTCTGCTTAAACTGTTTTACTCACCTGCTGTGTGGCTTTTTTCACAAAAGGCAATGGGAGGCCCTGGGCTCCTTGGCAAGTTAGCAGAGTCTGCAGCGAAGGCCCCAGCAGCTCAAACACTAAGCACACATGTTGGATGGAGTCAGGAATCTGATAACTGAGAAAAAGCTGCTTGGTCTCATTATCCCTCTGAAAACAGCTCCACAAAGGGTCAGGCTGAGGATGGGCAGAGGAAAGGTAAGGGGTCTTTCCCAGTTGGGTGCCCTTTAAAATGAAAAAGTCAGGGAGTTACAGTCCAGGACAGTAACTAAAAATGTAGCATATCCCAGCTCTTTCCTGAGCTGGCTAAGTACTACTTGTCCCACAAAGCATAGTATATTTCCAATGGGAGCAACTGGCCTCATCTTAATGCACAGATGGGGAGTTACATTGGGGATGGGATCATATCCAGTGATCAGATATGACTTCTGGGTTTCTTCTCCCCTATGCCAGCTCCCATTCAAACCAATTCATTTGAGATGTGGTGCTGGAGAAGAGTGCTAAAGATCCCATGGACAGCCAAAAAGACAAATGAATGGGTCCTTGGACAGATCATGCCTAAAATCTCCTAGGGAGCCAAGATGATCAAGTTGAGGCTGTCATACTTTGGCCACATCATGATAAGGCACAGATCACTAGAAAATACAATAATGCTTGAAAGGTAGAGGGTAGGAGAAAGAGAGGAAGACCCTAAACCTAATGGATGGACTCAGTCAGGGAGGTCCAATTCATTGGAGCTGAATTTGCAGAACCTAAGCAGAGCAGTGGAGGACAGAGGGTCTTGGAGATGTCTCATTCATAGGGTTGCCATGAGTCGGGGTTGACTCAAGGACAGTTAACAACAACATGCCGGCTCCCACATATCCTGCGTAGGTGATGTGCAGCCTTCTCAGGATGGATATCTAAAACATCATATCTCCCTGTAAGAGCCAGCCTGGGGTTTAAGATTTTTTTGTGGGAGGGCTTTCTCTCATTCCCACCACCATCACAGGCATATTTGATGAGGACATGAGAGACAGCCTTCTCAGTGACTGCTTCTGAATTCTGGAATTCCTTTTCACATTGGGTCCAGTTAGCCCCCTCTCTGCTCTTTTTCCACAAGCAAGCAAAAACCTTTCTATTTAGGCAGGCCTTTGATTTCTAATCACATGGCAGAAGAGAGTTTGAAAGTGTTGTGTTGTGTTTTTATCTTGTATCTTATGCTTTAAATGTATTTTAAACTCTTTTTGGCCGTACGCTTTTTGTTTGTTTTTTAACTTTTAGAAAATAAGATTTTAGCTAAACTTTTGTTTTAAATTATTGTTAGCTGCTTTGGGTCCTGGGCTGGGAAAATGAATGAATAGATAAATAAATGACTGATGTCATGTCCTAAGAAAGATATTGCCTAGATTCAGGAGAAAAATATGGAGATCCTTTCCTATTGGGACTTGGATGCATACAAACACAACTGGTTGGTTGTGTCAATTTACGTTTTGATCAGAGCTGGGAAATGAAAGGATAAATAAATGAATTAATAAATAATTCCAGCATTTCTTGAGCCACAAGTCCTCCCATCCTGTTCTCCCCATAATGCCATGTCCAGTGGCCTGTTTCCCCCCCACTAACTAAAGGATATGGAAGCCATTCTCTCCAATCATTTTGAAATCATCCAAGAAGCGGATGACATGATCGCTGGCTCGGTCTTTTCTCCTTTTGCTGTTCACCTGCCAAAAAGGAAGAAGAAGAAATTGTACAGAGTGCACATTTTTATGAGGGCTTGAATAGTCCCCTTGTTGTCATCCCTCCCCTCCTCAGCTGTTGGTTTGTGATTAAGTAAAAATACCAAATCCCTGAGTCTGAGCAAAGAATAAGATGGCTCACTCACTTCTAATTCTTGTGCTAACGTACCAATTCCAGGCACAGCTTGGAAACCGTTAGGGTTTTTTTGACCCAAATTCCCAGAAACCCCCTAAGCAGCATAGCCAGTTGTCTAAAATGCAACATTTCCATGGAAGTTGTCCAAAAAAAAAAAAAAGGACTGGCTGGAATTGGAAATGAGCCTGCTTGCTCTTTGTGAAGTTTTAGGAGGATGCTTCAGAGTTACTTACACAGCGAAGGAGGAGGACTTCATCCAAGGCTGCCTCAGCAAAATCTTCTCCTCCTTTGGGCACCTTCACAGCCACACACTTCTTCTTCCTGGAACAAAACTCAGAAACTGAGGGCAAGAGGAAATGGCTGCTTTCATAACAGAGATATTATTTTCTTTTCTTAAAAAATGGGTGGCCTAAAGTTAGTCAGTTACAATGCCATAAGTTAGGCTTACAACCTTATAATTGTTTCCTATTTATATTTACAACTGTGGCACCATTGCCACAATCATTATGCCCCCCCCAACCCACCTTAAAATCCATCCAGTTGCACTGAGGGATGGAGGTCTGCGGTGCTGGTGAGTAGGGCACTTACAGATGACATGTCCAGCCCCCTCTTGCCAGCTATCTGTCTTACACCAAGCAGTGAGTTGTGCAGGACCCTACAAGGGTCCTGTCTTCTGCTTGGCATATGGCTATTTGCCAGCTGGAGGGGGCAGGATGCACCACAGACCTCCAGGTGTGAGAAGTCTCCACTCATGAATTAGAAATTGCCAGTGTGGTGTAGTGGTTTGACTACAACTCTGGAGATCAGGGTTCGCTTCCCCACTTGAGCATAAAAACTCACTGGGTGACCTCAGGCAAGTCACACTTTCTGTCTCAGAGGATGGCAATGGCAAACCCCTTCTGAAGAAACATGCCAAGAAAACCATATTATAGGTTCTCCTTAGAATGTTTCATGGCTTAGGTTGCCATATGTCAAAAATGACTTGAAGGAAAAGAACAACAACAAATGTCATATATTGCTCACGTTTCATTGGGAAGGGAAGGACAGACATACCAGTATTTCTTCTTGAAATTTACTTCTTGTTATCTGTCACCTAAATTGCTCCAAATTAATTTTTATAGGGGGATTAATTAATTAGCTCAAGGGCATGACAAGAAGGCTTTTGGATAACTTTAAAAAGCAGGAGGGTCTTTTACTTGTGTCTACTGGTTCCAAGACACTAGATTCCAGAATGCAAGTTAAAATGTATTTTTATTAATACAGCAAAAGGGATTACGATATTCACACCAAAGCACACACTCACACATTCATACAAGAGCCAAAGAATTAAAGGTAGGTTCAATGGGACAGAGATCAGAATGATGGAGCATACTTTATCAATGCAGAAGCCAGAAGTCCAGATCACAGGGAAAACTGCAAAGAAAGTGGACTCATAATGCTAGCAATTCTGAGGAGTCTAGGTAAAATCATGGCTTCTGACTTCACCCAAGACTGACAGTCCTCTTTTATGCTTTTTCACCTTGTGGGCAGATTTTTGGGAAACTTAAGAGTGGAAATTTACATGGGAGGAAAGAACAAACTCCCATGTCATAAAGTTTAGCCATCCTAAACAAAGAAGTGGCAGATCCATATGGCGTGTCTCTTTGATGTCCAGATGGTGAAGCAGAGCCACCTTTGCCTCTGAGATTGGAAGAATAGACTTGAATTTCAAAGGATACCTTTCTGCCTACGTGCCCTTAGCGCTTCCTGGCTGAATCACACTAGGCACTTTCCATCCAGACCTACGTGACAAGGCACCCCTTTCAGGATGAAGTTTGATATCAAGGTTCAATTAAAGGCAAAAGAGGTCATTGGAGTATACTAACATATCCATTTTATAGCGCCTGCATTTGACTAGGTTAATCTGGCCATCTGTGCTCTATTATTTAATATTATTATATACACATGGATAAATTTTCTAGGAGGTGTGTGTGTGCATGCTGCAAATCCACATGGTACATGCAATGATGTGTGAGCAGTTCAGTCAGTTCACATTGCAATGAACCTAAGTGCAAAGTGGAACACAGCCCTGAAAGACTACATTTATGCCATTTACAGAAACAACAACAACATCAACAACAACAAAAATCACAAAACTGGGCATCAATTGTTTTATTCGTTTGAAAAATCACTTTAAAATAATTTGGAAAAAATAAGTTTTATTATGCAAAAAATGGTCCTTTTCAATACAGTTTGCAGAGTTTTTTTAATAAAATGCATAATAAAATATGGATGAATTTTCATGTAGATTGAAAGAGGAAAATAGCAAGTGGATCTGAAACTGGGGCAGATTGGCTTTGTTGTTGTTGTTGTTAGTGGTGGTGGTGTTGATGCCTTCAAGTTGTTTCTGGCTTATGGTGACCCTAAGGCAAACCCATCACGGGGTTTTCTTGGCAAGGTTTGTTCAGAGAGGGTTTGCCATTGCCTTCCTCTGAGGCTGAGAGCATGTGACTTGCCCAAGCTCACCCAGTGGATTTCCATGGCCGAGCTGGGTATTAAACACTGATCTCCAGAGTCGTAGTCCAGCACTCAAACCATTATGCCACACTGGCTCTATTAGTATTGGGAAAATGGGAACCTGACCAAGACTCCCATCCTTATGTATATAATACAGTGTGAAGCTGCATCAATCACAACTGCTTTTCCAATGCTAAGTTGAAGATATCAAGAATTGGGATCTTTTGTGTGGATGGCATGTCCTTTGTACCATAGAGCTGTAGCCCTTTCCCAAGCAACAGAAAGCATTTCTAATCCCATTACAGACACAGTAACCAACTGAAACTGTTCAAAACATGTCATTTGTGTTTACTCACATGACATCTTGGCAAAGCCAGACTGTTGAGAAGTAGCCACATCCTAGATTCTGCACCACATGATATCTTCCATTGAATGTCTCCCCTTTCCTTACTGGATAATAACCTTCTGAATAAAGTAGAAGGGGTGTAATTAACAGATATTAATAAGAAAAAAACAAAAGTTAGCTTTTGCTAGTCCTGATAGCAAAAGTCTCTTGTCACTATACCTGCCTTCTTGAAAAGAAATTAAGGAAGGAATCCAGTGGCACCTTTAAGATTAACCTATTTATTTCAACATAAGCTTTCATTGATTCAGTCTCTTCTATTTGTAGAAAAGGAGCAAAACAAATGCAGAAATAAATTGGTTAATCTCAAAAGTAACACATCCACATGGCTCTGTCTCTAAAAATTGCTCAAATAGATGTAAGGATGTTAGAAAATACAGAGAGGCAAGGAAGACCAATGTCCCTATATTGGTAGAAAGGTGGGATATAAATTAATAATAATAATAATAATAATGTCTGTATATGTCCCAAAATGGAGTGAAAAAGGTGTGTAAGGGCAACATTCCAGTAATGTGTTGCAAAAACCAAGCATTAGAAATTGCTTTCATAGCTACAGTATATTTTGAATTAATAGTTCATGCTGGTATGGGAAGAATGTGTGTCTGTGTTGGGGGGATGTAAGACAGATTAGTTTGCTGGTGTTGGCTTTGTTAAATGGAATAGAAGATTTTCAAAATTGATGACTTAATGTTTCTGCTAGAAGAAACTGATGGTATGCATTTTATGGCAGTTCTCATCACAAGCAGCCAGTGATTACAATACTTCACTGTGCCTTTAAAAAAAAACAAAAAACGACTTTAACCAAAATATAAGCCAATAATCCAAACTCTATTCTACTTGCTCCAACCTCTCTTGGTCCATCTGTCAATGTGAAACTCCCATTCAGACGCAAAAGTTACTGGTAATCTTGGGACAGTCACAGTTGGCCAGCCTCACCTGATTGGCAGGGTTATACTGAGAATAATAAGGGAGGAAGAAACCATGAGCTCCTTTGAGAAATAATAGTTGCAATAAGGAACAAATCTATTAAAAAGTCTCTTTTAGTCATGCCGGCAGCTCACTTATAACTCACCTGCACAGGATGCTGGGGACTCCTCCTCCTGCCAGTCAAACCCATCCATGACAGGGTTGCACTTCTTTGTGGATGGCCAGATCCTTGGAACCGTCTAGGTTAAGGAGACTTTACATCTAAATGCAATTATTTCATCCTAGTCAGTTCTAAAATGGCCACTTATGCATTGCCAAAAAAGAGAGGAAATGCAGCACCAAAACAATAGGATCAAGAAAGGACTCAGATTTGCCCCTCTTGATTTATATGTACACATGCAAATTTGGGGGGGGGAATACTATAATCTAAATAGAAGTTCAGTACATTGCAGCATATTGGAGAAGACTGGCATGGGGACCTGTGTGGCTGCTGTGTCTTCCATGCCGTTTTGTTCTTATGTGAAGTTGTAGGCTTTCATGGCCGGCATCCATAGTTTTTTTTTTGTGGGTTTTTTCGGGCTGTGTGACCATGTTCTAGAAGAGTTTCTTTCTGACGTTTCGCCAGCATCTGTGGCTAGCATCTTCAGAGAAAACTGAGATGGAAAAGCATGGGTGTATATATACTGTGAGACCCTGGGTAGGGAGGAGTGGTTCCCAGGTGAACTGTGTGTTGTTCTGTGTTGAATAGGTATTGTTCTGTGTTAATGGCAAGCTTCAGGATTTTCAATCAAGGATATTGTCTGCTATTCCCATGTAAACTGTGTATTGTTCTGTGTTTGAATAGGTGTTGTTCTGTGTTAATGGCATGGCTTCCAGGTGAGGATATGCAATCAAGGAGATTGCAATAATTTTTTTTTATTATTTATATCCCGCCCCTCTGCTAGGCAATCGGGGCGGCGTACAATAATACAAAACACCAAAACAAATAAGTCAGAATCAAATCCCATCCCTCCTTCCCTCATCCCCCCCCAAACATACTAAACAAATTAAATAACAGTGATTAAAAATATACAATTTAAAAATACATGATTTCCAATATCATTGTGGTCCTCCGAGGGCTGCAAGGTGAGAAAAACAGTCCTCCGCGGCCCCAGGATGCCTCAGGACGCCACGGCTCGCCGCATGGATGGCTAATCAGAGTACATCATGGGCCATTTTCATTGGGGGCTGCAAGTAAAAAGGCAGTCCTCCGCATCCTCCAAAAACGTCAGGCCAGGTGTTCCGGAGGGGGAGGGGGGAGTGCAAACACACGCAACACTGAGTCCCCTTCTCTCCCTCACTGTAGCCAAGATGGTCGGGCTGGCAGCGTCCTTAAGAAGGCTCTCCAGGAGGCCAGGTGTTCCGGAGGGGGAGGGGGGAGTGCAAACACACACACCACTGAGTCCCCTTCTCTCCCTCGCTGTAGCCAGGGTTATACTGAGGGTTATATTGTCTGCTATTGTCTGCTGGGAAAGCCCCTGACCCTGGTTGGTTTTCCCTTTGCATTTGCTGAGTACAGATTTTCTTATTTTGTAGGACTGGTAGCCATATCTTGTTTACTTTGAGGGTTTTGTTCTTGTTTTGTGCCTTCAAGTCTTTTCCAACTGATGATGATTCTAAGATAAACTTACCACAGGGTTTTCTTGGCAAGATTTGCTTTCCTCTAAAGCTGAGTGTGACATGCCTAAGGTCACCCAATGGGTTTCCATGGCCAAACAGAATTCAAAAACTGGTCTCCTGGAATCCTAAGTACTCAAAGCACTACACCGTGGTACCAACTTTGAATGGGCAACTTGAAAATCTATGATACTCTCTTTTCTTAGAGTCTACTCTCTGTTTGGAATAGGTTTGGTCACCCCTTCAAACAGACGATGACTTCAAAAAGTAACTGGAAAGGGGGCAAATCTTGATTCCTTCAGCAGAGCTGTGGTTTAACAATACCCATTTTGAGATGTAGTGCCCAGAACTGTATGCTATAATCCAAATCGCTGTCAGTTTCCAGAAAGGCAGTACGATACGGTCAGCCCTCTGTATCCATGGATTCTTTACCCACAGATTCAAGCATCCACAGCTTTAAAATGTTAAAAAATATGTACATTCCAGAAAGCAAACCTTGATTTTGCCATTCTATATAAGGGACACCATTTTACTATGCCATTGTATTTAATGGGACTTGAGCATCCATGGATTTTGGTATTCATGGGGGCTCCTGGAACCAAACTGCAGTACTGGAAGTTTTATTTTCACTTCTATTGCTAATGATCCCCAACACTGGAAGTTGCCTCCTTCACAGCTACTGGTTAGCCACACTATGCAGTTACAGCAGCTTGATCCCACTTTTAACTGTCATGGCCCCAACCTGTGAAATCCTGGGGCCTGGAATTTAGTGAGGGATTTAGACTTCTCTGCTAAAGAGCTGTAGGGGGGTTGCAGACTGCCAGAAATAGTGTGAATTCAGTCCACTTTTAGGGTTAGGGTTAGTGCTAGGGAATCATGGGAACTGTTATTTTTCTGAGACATTGAGCCTTCTCTGTCAGACAACTCTGATGCCACAATAAAATACAGTTCCCATGGTTCCCTAACTCTAACCCTAACCCTAAAAGTGGACTGAATTCACACTATTTCTGGCAGTCTGCAACCCCCCATAGTTTATTCCCTTGAACTACAAAATCATTACTTTTACCCTTCTGAATACATTTGTTTCATTGACAAACCTGACTGCCTCTTTCCCTGAGTGGAGTACTGTACATTGAGTATCAAGCCTGAGAAATTATTTGCTTTGAAAACAATTTGCATTCTAACACCTGATGTGTTGGGTTCACCATGCCAGCATTTACAGTTTTTCCAGGGTTGTACTGCCGTCATGAAGGAAGGCAGGCAAAACCTGCTGGCTTTGAGCAGCCGCTTTCCCTAGTGCCTGACTTTTTTCGTAGTCCTTTTGCTTCTGGACTCTTCTTCCCGTCCCAGCTGCCTTTGCTGATAATAGCTGAGATAGTACATGGCCAAGAATAGTCTAAAGATGCGTCTACACTGTAGAAATAATGGAGTTTTACACCATTTTAAGTGCTGTTGCTCCATCCTATGGAATCCTGGGATTTTCAGTTTTACAAAGGGCCTTTGCAGACTGCCAGAAATAGTGCAAATTGAGTCCACTTTAACTGCCCTGGCTCAGTGCTAGGAAATCATGGGAACTGTAGTTTATTGTGGCACCAGAGCTCTCTGACAGAGAAGGGTAAATGTTTCAGAAAAAAATACAGTTTCCATGATTCCCTAGCACTGAGTCAGGGCAGTTAAAGTGGACTCAATTTGCACTATTGGACTCAATTTGCACCCCCGCTTACCAGCCCCCGCGGACCCCCACCACCGCTATCGCTGCCACACGTTCTGGCCGCTGTGCGGCTGCACGTGTCGTGGCCACCATTTTGTTTGTCAAAATGGCGGCCGCGATGTGCACAGAGGAGGCGTCGGTGACGGGGGTTGAGTGCGAGTGTGAGCACGAGCGCCGCCATCCCCCCCCCCCGGCCCACTGGAAGGGGCCGCTGGAAGGGACCGGCTGCAGGTAAGGGAAGGTTGCCGACCCCTGCTTTGGTGTTTTCTGCCAAAGAGTGTTGGTGCCTCCCAAAACTACAAATCCCAGGATTCTGTAGGATTGAGCCATGGCAGTTAAAGTGATGTCAAACTGCATTATTTCTGCACTGCAAATACACCGTAAGAGTTCCAAATGCACACCTCTGTTATGGTTCCCTACTCACCACACCCAGGACTCACTGTTGTTGTGATAGCTTCTCCCAAGCTGTTCCATTGCTGATGGAAAATGGGATATTGGAGAAGCATATGTCTATATCCCCAGGGCCATATGCAGTCTGAGGACATCTTCCACTAAGATCTCCTGAAGTACCACAAAAACCTCATCAGATTATGTCATTGGTCTGTGTTTGGCTGTGTGATCCCATCCATTCTCCAAAAGCAAGAGAATGGTTGCAGCAGCTAAATGGTAAATCTGGGTGACAGGCTTTGGTTGTTGTAGAAGGAGGAAGATAGTACCAAATTTCACAATAAGGAGACATATGGTGGCATGAGATGGACCTAAGCAGGCACAAACTGGGATAGCACATGGCTGGAAGGCTGTCTAATATGAGCTCTGTGGCATTTTGAGATCCATGGTAGAAGAGAGGAAAGATGGAAATGCAAATGGATACCTTGTTATTGAGAGCCAGCATGGCATAGTGGTTTGAGGTTTGGACAAGTCATACTCTCTCAGCCTCAGAGGAAGGCAATGGCAAACCTCCTCTGAAAAAATCTTGCCAAGAAATCCCCAAGATAGGTTTGCATTAGGGTCATCATAAGTTGGAAATTACTTGAAGGCACACAACACACAACCTTGTTATTTGCCATTTATTTGCATCACTAGGCCACCATGGCTATCTGCCCTTTGGACTCCAGAAGCAGCAGGAATGGAAGAAGAGAGATGGATTCTCTACCTATTAGCAATTTTCATATTGTTTTTCCTGCTCTCATGCCTCTACTTCTTCGAATTCTGGAGCTGGCTAGCAGTAGAAATCCTAGCATTTATGGAAGGATAATGGCAGAGATTATTTCAGGCGTCTGCACTGGTGCTTTTAGAAGAGCAGGCAGCAAATCAGTGCCACTCCATGCGAATGGAGCTGGAAAAATGCCAGGCTGAAATCTCAAGTTTCTGGCTGTCCTTGCTTGGATTTTCAGATGGATTAGAGAGGACTATAAAGGAAAGCCAGGGCATCCCTGCTGGAAGGCTAGACTGGGCTAGCTGTCAACTGGAAGAGTTATATTGCCTTCTTCAGGAGGAAAGAAAGAAGAGGCTTATCTCATATGTTAACATGTCCAGTTGTTGCTGTTGTTAATTGCTGTCAGTTCGATCTTGGTTTATGGAGACCCTATGAATGAGAGACCTCCAAATCAACTTATCTTCAGCAGCCCTGCTCAGATCTTGCAGACTCAGGGCCATGGCTTCCTTCATTGAATCTATTCATCTGTGTAATACAGTCTTCCTCTTTTTGTACTGCCTTCTATCTTACCAAGTATTATTGTCTTTTCTAGTGATTCAGGTCAAATATTTTCATCTTTGGAGGCTGTCAGGTGTGAGGCTTACAGTTGGAAGGTTATACAAAGCTTGAATAATTTTACACGTTCAGAATGTTCTAAATGGTGCAAATACATAGATCTTACACATGAAATGATTGGGCATTATTTGTTCCAGTTGAAAAATTTATGGGGTGGGTGTACACAGGGCATATCCAACCCCAAAAGAGTGTTTTGTCCCAAGGCTGAAAACCAATGTGGCATAATGATTAATGTTGTACTAGGTATTAGGGGTTCCAAATTCAAATCTCCATTAAGCCACAAAACTCAGTGAATGACCTTGGGACACTCACTCGCTCCTTAAGCCCAACACACTTTGTGAAATTGTTGCAGGACTAAAACTGGGCAACAGGTGTCTTGTATATTACCTTGAGATCATTGAAGGAATAGTGGGTTATAGAACTAATAAAATGAATCCATAAAGGAATCACACATTAATACAACTCAACAATCATCTAACCAGTTTCATAGCTGTCTTCACGATGAGAGAAATTAACGTGTTCAGCTCAGGTTGCTAAAACCTAGGCAGGAGCATTGTTACTGCTGGTCTGTACGTTTCTATTTATTTAAAGCCATTCAAGTATCTCACTGTATTATTCACTGACTATCCAAAGAAAAAGATGGGGATCGAAATACCTTTCCCTTAATGAAAAAGCAAGTGGGTCGCAACCTAGATCTTTCCAAAGATCTCCCACTTAAAAGAAGGTACATTCTGCTTTATTTCTGACACTTCACAGCATTGTTACCAAGCTAAGCCAAATCATAGTTTTTGTGAGTTTTTCGGGCTGTGTGGCCATGTTCTAGAAGAGTTTCTTTCTGACGTTTCGCCAGCATCTGTGGCTGGCATCTTCAGAGAAAAAAATCACATTTCTAGAGAAAATCACATTCCTAGAGAAAAATGGCAAGTGCATGGAACTCACCTTTGCTGTGTGTTGGGACTTCAGGCGTCTAGCTTGTTCTGGGTCACACACCACTTGCCAACCTGCCAGGCTTCGGAGCTTAGAGGGAGGGTGGTCCAACAAGTTCCCACTTGCTTCCCTTTTTAGTCCCTGTAGCTGGAAAAGGGGCGGGAAGAAGAGAGGGTCCCAAGTCTCTCCCCCTTCCCCACATAACTGTGGCAAGGAGAAAGGGTAGGGCTTGGATCACCCCAGGGCCCCTGGAAACATGGTACCAGCTTCGGAAGAGTTCAGAGGCTCACGACAGCTGGGAAAGTCTCATTTTACCCTCCCCTCTGGCCCTGCACCTGTTGGAACAGCTTCCTGCTTTGGTCTCTTAAGATTTTCCTGGCTCCATCTCTGCCCTGCTAACCAAAGCAAAAAACCTGGAATCTCCCAGGAGTGTATTAATAGAGCAGCATTGATAGATTGCCCAGACAGAAATGCAAACTTTTGCATTGTATATTTGGTTTCTTCAACCCCCGCACACGCACACATGCCCCGTGATAAAGCTGCTGTCTTCCTGATATGTTCTTACCTAGGACTAAGTGCCACTGAAATCAAGAGGGAGTTATGGTATTTCCAAATCAACACAGAAAATTAAGCAACTTAATATATACCTGTACTGTTCTTTTGGCAAAAGGCCTGCTGGCAAGGTTTGGACCCAAGGGGTTTCACATTGCAACTTTCAGCAGGGAGATAATTTTTCTAAGCGAGGCCCATGATCCAGGAGGCTATTGTCCCGCAGGGGCCAGAATAATCATTAATTTTGATGACAATATACTCTAGCCAACCTTAAAAAATTAGCATCGAGGACTCTTCTTCTGTGCATTCCGCCACATCTTCCAAAAGGAACCATTCCAGATTATTTAGTCAGGGTGACGTTTTTGTGTCTTCTCAGTGATATAGTGGTAAATTCTGCAGTGGAGGTACTCGAAGACTGTCTTCATAGTGGAACCACCAAGGAATGGTCAAAAATTTCAGGCAGCTTGCTGTTGCATATAACCAAATCTAGATGTTTTCGTCTTCACCAGGATCGGGTCTTTTGTACAATTAATAGGTCTTAATTGTTCATCCCACACCAAGCCACTGCAAAATGCTTTTCATAAAGACAGTTAGTCTTCCTAAAGCAGACATAATATATGACTGTTCAGAAGTTCTGCTAGCTACTATGAGGACTGCAGCTAAGCCCAGAGGGAATAGGGAAATGGCTGACAATGTCCTTGTCCATCATGATAAAAAAGTAATGGTTCCACTACATTGGGGCTCCTCCTTTGCTTCTCTAATGACACATGGATCTAGTTCAAAATTCAGTGCCAATTTCTGCCCCTGCCATATCCTTTTCATAGGCTACCACCTCTTCTCCCTCAATACTACTGAATGGCATGTTTATAAAGATGCAGTGTTGGCTGCCCTAACCTGGACAGCCATAAAAGGAAATCCATAGAGGATAAGACTATCAATGCGTTAGTAATGATGGCTCCATATTGCTGTGTGCCCTTGGATGCATTGCACACTCTCAACTCCATAATAGGTTCGCTTTGGGGTCACCATAAGTTGGAAATGGGACACAACAAATTGGAACCAGCATGCTTCTCTGCACCTTGATCCAAGGACCTGAACCTTCTCCCCTCCAAATAGGTTCAGCACTTGGACAGCCCTTTATATTTCAGAATAAAGCCCAGAGAGGATTCACTGCCTCACTGACATAGAAGCCACTGGCTGTTTGTAATCTTCTCACAAGCATTTGGACAGAATAGGCCATTGGTCATCCAGCATGGCGGTAATGTTCTTATCTGGTTTAATGTTTTGTTCCTTGACATTTTAAAAATTTTGATGACCAATTCACAGATGTATGAAAGCTTAGTGGCCGGGGGCGGGGGGATGTAAAATAATTTGTGGCCATATGCTCCAGCTGTAGGGAAGAATGGAGTAGCATACATACACCCCTTTGGGGAACAGCCTGAACATCTAACAAGTTCACTGACTTCTTGCTTCTTCCTACATCAACTCACAATTCAGAACATAATACCAGTAAGACAGCAACATTTCAAATTCAATGCCTGCTATAGTGGTTTAAGACTAGGACTCTAGAGACCAAGGACTGATTCCCAGCTTGGCTATGAAACTTACTGAGTGTGAGTGATCTTAGGCAAATCACACTCTCTCAGCTTCAGATGATGGCAATGGCAACCCCCCTCTGAAGAAACTTGCCAAGAAAACCCCATGATAGGGTCACCATAAGTCAGAAATGACTTAAAAGCACACAACAACCACACAATACCCAAAATTACTGAAGATAGAAAAAGAAGAAATAATCTACACCCACAGCCTTTGAAAGCCTTTGTTATCAAGGCTTTAAAACTGTATTTCGGTCAAGTTTACAGCAGGAAAGAAAACATGGATTGTGTATTTTTTTTAAAAAAAAGTTGAACAGCTTCATTTCCTCTCGGTTATGTGATGGGGGACACAGGATCTCGCAGGTTGAAACTAGTCTCCTCTTCTCATCATTTTTTTTTTCTGTTTCATGGTTATTCTGCCCAATATTAATCTAGGGAGAGTAAAATGTTTGCTCAAAGTTTTGGTCACAAAGCAACAGAGGAAATGCATCCACATTGCAATAAGCAAGAAACAACTATTCTACATTTTAAAACATGTTTCGCTGGGTTTTGTATGAACTGCTTATGCAATAAGCAAATCAACAGTGCTAAGGCATGAGCATATATGCTCTGTAATTGTGAAACACCTACAGCGGGTGGTACCCACTTCCAACCTTTAGGTTGCTATCTGGTAAACTGTTCCCCCTCCCATACCCAAAAGAAACACCCATGCACTGTCTAATTCCCCAACTCATTCCTTTTTTTAAAGCAGGGACCATGATTCCCCTTTAATTGTCAAAAGCTAGGGTTCCCCTTTAACTGCCATGGCTACATCCTATGGAATCCTGGGATTTATAGCTTGGTGAAGCCATAGAGCTCTCTGGCTGAGAACGAAGCATCCTTCTCAAAATGGCTAGTCCCACCACTCCATAACATGGAATCACAGCAGTTACAATGGAATCGTAACTGCATTCTGTGAAAGGGCTGCAGAGGTAGTGAACATGGAGTTTGAAAGTAATATATTTAAAATGAGATTCTTCATAAAATATCCATAACATGTTTTGTATGGACACAAGGGGAGGGGTTCATAGTGTTGGATGTCATAATGTGCAACCATCCCAATATTTTGGAACAATGAGTCTTGTCATACAGGCTAAATGGCTTTTTCCAGGGCTCAATAAGCTATGGATCTGACTCATATTTCAAATGGAATTGCATATCCTGAAGGGCTCCGGGAGTGTACTTCCCCTCAAAAAATCAACAAGAAGTTCTATCAGATATCTGATGGTGATTGGATGCACAGAAATGGCAAGGTGGCTGCATGGAACCAGGGTACAAAGTGCTGTGCTGCTCACCCATTTTGTAAATCAAGAAGCACCCAGCACTCTTCTACAGTTCCAAGGGGCTGTTGCCACTCATCCAGCCCACCTGCCCACCCTCCCTCTTTTATACAATTTCTGTTATCTTTCTGCAACCATCTCATTCTGCAATGTCACCCAATATAAGCTAATCCTTCTATGCACCCCTTCCCTCCTCTTGATAACTGCTGGTCCCATTCCTCTCAAAACATCCTTTGCGTCTGCCCCTCCCTTGCCATAGTAGGGTTTGTTTGCTGCTGACAAGGGTTTTTTTTAATCACTGGGCTTTCCCATGGCTCATGCCCATTTGTTATAACATAACCACATGACTACAGGTTGAGTATCCCTTATCTGAAATGCTTGGGACCAGAAGTGTTTTGGATTTTTTTCAGATTTTGGAATACAGCTGGCCCTTCGTATCCACAGATTCCACCATCCACTGTTTAAAAAGATTTGCTCTCTTTTTTCTTTCCAAAAAGCAGTCCAATTTTGCCATTTTATATAAGGGACACCATTTTACTATTCAAAGATATAGCCATGTTAGTCTGTAGAATCAGTATGTAGAGAGATCTTATAGCACCTTTGGAACTAGCTGAAGGAAAGAAATTGGCAGCATCAGCTTCCATAGATTTCAGTCTGAGGATGTAGACTGAACTCTACAAAAGCTCATGTTGCCAACTTCTTTCTTTCAGTTAGTCTTAAAGGTGCTACAAGATCTCTCTATATACCATTTTACTATGCTACTGTATATAATGGAATGAGCATCTACAGATTTTAGTATCCATAGGGATCCTAGAACCAAACCCTAGACTAGAGCATACTAAGGGCTCACTGCGTTTGCATATACATAATGAGGTATCTTGGAGATGGGGCCCAAGTTTAAAAATGAAATTCATTTATGTTTTATATATACCTTATACACATAGCCTGAAGGTAATTTTATACATAATATTTTAATAATTTTGTGCATGAAACAAAGTTTGTGCATACTGAACCATCAGAAAGAAAGGTGTCACTATCTCAGCCACTTGTGTGGGCAGTTTTGAATTTTTAAGTATTTTGGAGTTCTGGATAAGGGATAATCAACCTGCATATCATAGCCTGCTTTAAAGGCCATATGTAACTGCATCACAGTTTAATTGTACTCTGTTTAGGTTTCATGTACCTGTACAGCAACCTTCATTACAACTATAAACTGAGATGTGGCTAGTGTGAGATAAGGTGCTGATAAGGGCTTTCTCTGATAGCAGGAATCTTCTTCCTTTCTCAGCCTCATGAATTAGTATCTTAAATCTTCTGGGTCAGCTCTGGCAGGATATATACCAGTGGGAGTTTGCCTCTGTCCTAGTCTTAGAAAAGGAAATAGCAGTGCCGTGCCCAAGAACTTGAAGGCCTATCTCAAGCGAAAAGAACAACATAATATCCAGCAGTGCAGATTTGGAGATGATCTGCACTTGAGACTGTGACAGCCAAAGCGGCCTAAGAACACTCGTGTTGCCTTTTTCTGCTTCTACATCATTTCCCCATCTATTTGGCATCAATAAAGCTGTAACTTGTACTTACAGTGGCTTATTTCAGTGTATTCCTTGAAGCTAAAGTGAACAGGACCTGAGTAGATCAAGTCCTTCAGGTCATTATACCCACCCCAGTGGACTTCTTCAGCCCATCTTGGGTGTGGATGGGATGGAGTCTGGTTTGCTACGGCCCATGCATTTCCTTCCTGTTGTTTGTGTTCTGTATTTACAATAGGTCAGCCCTTACCTTGCAGAGGGCCTGTTCCTAGCTGGATGGGGCTTCTGTGGATAACTCCCTAATTAATCTCTCCTATGCTGGCAGGCAGCCCCTCTCCTCTTCTTATTTAATTCAGCCTCAAAGCAGGGCTGGGTGAGTCGAGTTGTCACTAGAGGAGATGAAGAACAATGAGAGGGGCAGCAATATTCCTGAAAATGAGTGCCAGGCAACTGCTACTGTAATTACTGTACCCATAGTACCCACTGCCAACTACTGGATTGGCAGCTTCCTGGAAGTCAAAAGGGTTGGAAAAGGGGGCCTGGGCAAGTGTTCAAGTATGCCACCCATTGGTGCCAGGCTCATCTTCTAGGGAAGAGGATCCTCTAGTTGGTGTGCTATGCTTGCTAGGGGGTTCTGGGAGTTGTTATTCAAACTCCTCCCAGTTCTGCCCATAGAGGGTCATGGAGAAAAACCGGTCCCCTTTTCGGGTCCCTCTGCCACGCCACGCTCCCTAACAACACTCCTGAAGGAGAGATTCCCCTGCAAGCTGCTGGATTTCCCAATTGGGGAACCCTGCTCTTGTCTTCACTCACAATGCAGGGCCACAGAACCCCTTCCATTGTTTTATTTATGGATCTGTCACTATGAGAAAGCATCTGGTCCCTTGATCTGAAGACAAACAAGGGGAAGAAAAACAGACCTAAAAATAAATGGTATTTTACATGGGAGGGTGTTCCCTTTTTCTTTGAGTCACAAAGCTTGAGACGCTTCAGTCACATATGAGCTCTCTCCAAACAACTAAATCAAATCTCCATGTCCAGAGGCAGTATATCTCAGAGTACTTGATCGTGGGCAAACAACAAATGATGCTGGGTATTGTCTTCAAACTTGCTCACCAATATCCTAGCAGATTCTAGACCACATGCTGCTCCTGGGAACAAGATCTGGTACATTGTAAACCCTTGGCTTCATCTAGGAGGATGCTTTTTTCCAGCCAAAGGCCAGACAGTTGCTTCTGCTTGAAATGCTGGGCAGAAAAAAGGCAAGAAAATGCAGGATGCTGGGCAGGAAAAAGGCAACACAGGTCGTATGGACTTGCAGGCACAGGGGAAAATGACAGATGACATGGCTGGAAGCTGCCATGCATCCTGAGAGGGACTACAACCCCTCTGGCAGAGTCAAGTCCTCAAACATAAGGTACTGCTTCAGCAGCGGTGGGAGGTCAAAGTCTGTGATGGCTCGGAGTCTGCTGTGGCCCAGAGCAGTTCGGATGGACAGGCGGCTGAGGTGCTTGAGGGAACGTGGCTGCCGACGGCAAGCCTCCATCCAGGAGATTAGGGCTGGCTGGGAGACAAGACGCTTGGGAGGCACTCCAGTTCTCTGCAGCAGGAAGGAAAAAACAGTGCTCATTTGGGATGGAGTGGGTTTTCTCAAGACCTGGGCCATTCCAAACCAGACGCCCCAGTCATCTGACATAGGGACTCATTCCAGCAAGGGTGGGAAACTTCTAGTCCTTGTGACAGATTTGGGTCATGATTTGTTCAAGTCATGGTTCTGAAGAGCAAAGAATCCGTTGGCCATGTTGGCTGTTGGGTTCTGGGCACTGTAGTCCATGAGAGACCACAGTATCTGGGCAAGGCCTGCTCCTAGAGGCTACTTTGAAAGTAATCCCCAACAGTTCTGATCACTAGTTAGAGAAAATGGTAATCTCCTTCCTGGCTTCCATACAGGGAAGGAGAATACTGGGTCCCTGCTCAGGATACTGGATGGAAATGCCCCACCTGGAGTTTGGATCTGGGACACAAGGACCTCAGGAGAGATGGCCATGCCCAGAGTTTGTATGACAGGCAGAGGGCTGAAAGGAATGTGTCTCCCCTCCCAACTGTATCCTCATATTTCATGGCTTACAGCAGAGGGGCTTAGTCCAGGCTATGGGCTTCATGTGACCTGTAAACCCCACTTTTCTGATCCCAAGGCCCCACACTAGTCTCTCAAAGCACTCAAATCACCATTAAAAAAACCCAACTGGGATGATTTTTCAGACAATGCTGGCCCCCAAACCATAGAGAAAGCCCTCCAAATGCATGAAAACATGTGAAAATACTTCCACAATGACCCCAGAACCCCATAAAGCTCAGATAGCTCCATTTTCCCTTGCAGTCCATCTCAAAATGGCACCAGGAAGCAATGCAACATAATTTCTTGTCACCATTTTGAGAGGGACTGGAGAGAAAAACAGAGGTATTTGGGCTTGCTGTTGGGGGCTGTGACCCACAATGAGGTTGGGGGAAAATTGGCCCCAGGTCCTCATACAGTTGTTTACCCCCCATTTTCAGCAAGAGTGGGGAATCCTTTATCTGTTAAAGGATGCCTTCATTTAGTCTCAGCATGCAAGCTGAAAGACCAAGGTTGCCTACTAATGTTGTGTGCAGTCACAGCTAACATGACTGTGACTTTCAGCAGCCACCCTCAGGCCAAGTGAACAGGGTTTAAGTTGAGGCACTAAGCCTTTAACAGAGGTGAGGCTAGGGAAAGCTTGAGACTGAAGGGGAAAAGTTTGACCTGAAGGCTTCAAGAAAGCAAGGAGGAAAAATAGATATTAAGAAAACAAATTTGTTATTCTTTAGAGTGGAGTACAATGGGCCCTCGGTATCTGCTGGAGTTTGGTTCCAGGGCTCCCCCCATGGATACCAAAATCTGTGGATGCTCAAGTCCCATTAAATACAACAGCATAACAAAATGGGGGTGTCCCTTATACACATTGGCAAAATCAAGGTTTGCTTTTTGAAATTTATATTTTGTTTGATTATTTTCAAGCTGTAGATGGTTGAATCTGTGGATAAAGAATCTGTAGATATGGAGGGCCAACTGTATATGAAATCCAAACTATTGCTACAACTGTGCCAGAGTGGAGAAGCACAACTCTTGCCTGGACAGAAGGCATTACACTGGAGGCCAGTTCACTAATGCAGAAGCAGCCAGACCTCCGTTCATAACAGTGGCACCAGGCAAAGGGACCAGGCAATATAGTAGGTGAAGCCTAGGCCAGCCTTAACCAACCTGATGTCTTCTATTTGTGTTGTACATCAGTTCTCCCATCCTCAGTCCATACTGGCAGTGGATGATGAGAGCTGTAGTTCAACACCTCAGGAGGTCATTGCAACACTGATCTCCAGCAAGAGCAGGGAGAGTGAAACTCCACGGGCTGAAAGCAGCCCCAACACCCACTTTTGCAGCCTCAAAACTCCCTGCAACCCTATGCATCCTCCCATTAAAAACTGGTATACTTTTTAGGTGATTTTTGGTGTGTGTGTGTAAACACCCCCCCCCCCACTGCTTTAAATCCCGCATTGGCCAAAATGGTGACAAGAAGTGATGTGATGTCACTTCCCATTGCTGTTTTCTTTAATGTATGGTAGAAAAAGAGGTATTTGGGGGCAGTGATAGGCAGGAACAGGCCTTGGGTGATGGGGTGGGGAGGAGAGTGGAATTGGCCCCTGGCCCTTACACACTCACTCACCCTCAACAAAAGCCTACCTTGTTCCTGTAGGAAATGTAGGCACCAGCCTCCACCAGCAACTGGATACATTCTGTTTGTCCGCTGCATGCTGCCAAGTACATAGGAGTCACTCCCCAATTGTCCTGCAGGTTCACATCCGCACCATGCTGGGGATAAAAACAACTGATTTTCACCTTCAAATTACAGGTCTCTTGTATCTCAGATCTGGCTGCCTGGATGAGATTTAGTCCAGATCTCATGTGATGGGCAACGGTTTCCCTTCATCTCAACCACCATAGGACAAGCAGCAGCTATGTCTATCCGGATGAGTGATTTGCACTAGGAAAATGGCTTAGGAAATACGGTTTGGAGAAGAGAAATGTTAAAAGGCTTCAACCAACCCTTAAATGCTATAGTCCCAATGGAATTTACCCTCCCCTTCTGCAACTGTTAAATTAGTTTTCATTGTGCATCTGCAGCCTCAGAAATACAGCAAAGGTATGCAAAGCAGGAAGTAGATACCTAGAGCTTTGCAAAGTTCCTTTTTCTTTTACTACCACTCCCCAAACCCAAAACCACTGGGGTATTTGGGGAGTTGGAGTTCAAAAGGGGAAAAACAAGGAACTTTCCAAAGTTCTGGGTGTCAGCCACTGGAGGATTCAGGAAGTTGTAGATCAAAAAAGAAGAACTGGATACCACTGTCAACAGAATGAAGTGGTAGGTAGGTCAAGCGCTCCTACCTGGATCAGCAGTAAGGTGCAGTCCGGGAAGAGCCCAACGGCAGCATGAAGCGGGGTCCCTCCATGTTTACAGCACGTGTTGACATTTGCGCCATGTTTCAGCAGCAGCTCCACTGTGTGCCTCTGCCCCTTGTAAGCAGCCCAGTAGAGTGGAGTCTTGCCATAATAATCTTTCCTGTCTACCAGCTCCCTGTCTAGAAAACAGAAGAACAATGAGCACCTTGCAACAGCATGGAGACATATCCTTTACCTTAGATTTACTGAAAGCCTGAGGGTCTTTCTATACTACAGGTTTTAAATGCTGTAATGGCTTTTCAACTGTGGCTCTGCCAGGCAGCTACCTTACACTAAGGAGTTTATCACACTGGGAGCCCCGTGCAAAATCGCTGTTTAAAGTAAAAAAAAACAAAAAACCCACAAAAGCGGAAGCTTTTAATGAACGGGATTTCTCCCATACTGCCCAGTGTGACAAGTAAAAGCGCTGTTAAAAAGAGGTTAATACGAACAGAAATTAGACAAAAACTGCTTCTTTTTACTTTCGGATTAACCTCCTTTTAACAGCGACGTCGTCTGAAAAAACACCCGCTTTTGCGGGTTTTAATTTAAAGCCCCGTTTCCGCACGGGATTTCCCCCGTGTGATAAACTCCATAGTCAGGTGTAGTCTGACCTTAGTCTACAAAAGCTCATGCTGCCAACTTCTTTCTTTCAGCTAGTCTCAAAGGTGCTATAAGATCTCTCTACATACTGATTCTACAGACTAACACTACAGAAGCTTTCCATGGGGCGAAGCTTTCCATGGGGCGATTCTACAGACTAACACTACAGAAGCTTTCCATGGGGCGATGCTGGAGTCAGAGGCGTCCTCCGACTCCAGCATTGCCCCATGGAAAGCAACGTTTTTTTCCTTGGGGTGATCCTGGGGTCGGAGGAGTCCTCCGACCCCAGGATCGCCCCAAGGAAGCTTTCCATGGGGCGATGCTGGAGTCAGAGGCATCCTCCGACTCCAGCACTGCCCCATGGAAAGCAACGTTTTTTTCCTTGGGGTGATCCTGGGGTCGGAGGAGTCATGGTCCCAGGGAAAGCAACGCTCCTTCCCCCTGCGTCCTCGGTGGTTCAATGGGCTGCTCGGCCTCCGATCCCAGGAGCAGCCCATTGAACCACCGAGGACGCGCGGCGGCCTCGGAGGGGAGCTACATTCGGCCTATTAGATGCACCAACTTCCCCACCGCCATTTTGGGGAAGAAAATGTGCGTCTAATATGCCGAAAAATACGGTACTTTTTAAAGTATTATAATTACAAATGAGCTACAAGGCCCTGAACTGTAAGGAAATATAAGGAAATATCACTTTTGCCAATTTAGGTAGAGCTGGCAACAAAATAAATTAATACAAATTAAAAATGTTTATCTTTGGAGATGGGACCCAAGTCTAAACATGAAATTCATTTAAGTTTCATATACATCTTATACACATAAGATTTTTCATAATTTTGTGCATGAAACAAAGTTTGTGTACAGCAAACCAGCAGAAAGCAGAGGTGTCACTATCTCAGCCACCCATGTGGATAATTTTGAAGTATTTTGGATTTCAGAATTCCAGATAAGGGATACTCAACTTCCACAATTCTAAACACTTCACAAGTCATTTCCACCCCCCAAAAATGGGCTTTGGAAAATAAAGGGGGCAAATCATTTCTTTTTAAAATTTTCCCAGGTTTTGTAGGCCTTCACATCTCTACATAACTGTAATAATAGCCTTGACACAGGTATTAGCATAGATCTATATTGGGGTGGGAAAATGTTACTCCTGTGCTCCATGACCCCGAACCCCCTTTTTTGCTGACTTAGGTACCCCCAAGATTTCCTTGTATACCCCAGACTTCATTGGGGGGGGGTGTACTATTTTTCAGCCCCCACATCCCCAAAAGGGGTCAAAGCCATCAAAAACAATGTTGTTTTGTTCCACCTAAAAAAAGGGTGAGGGGCTTAGAGAAAAAACAGCTAAAAACAAAAACGGAGGTGATGTCATGTCACTTCTGGTTTTGGCATGGTGGTGCAGCGCAGGTTTGTATGAAAAATGACCCCTGCTGCTGGCATAGTTGCCCATCCCTGGTATAAATGTGCAATGCAATTTGTCTTCAGAACAAGTTGCCTGAAACTGGAGGCTGGAGGAAGAGGGATTCTATCCTGCCCCACCCACTTTTCAACATCCTCCTGGATGTTGAATGCTATCTAACTGCAGCATGAGAGGCTGTTGAGAGGGAAAGCCTAAAATTTCCATAATTGTTTTGCAAAATAAGCAGTTTTTGCATAACATCTACACCATTCTTCTGAGACTTTTCTATCTTATTTATATAAGATAGAGAGCCAGTGTTGCACAGTACCGTAGTTTGAGTGTTGGACTATGGTGCTGGAGGCCAGGGTTTGAATCCCAGCTGTGCCATGAAAACCCACTGGGTGACCTTGGGCAAGTCACATTCTCTCAGCCTCAGAGGATGGCAATGGCACACTCCCTCTGAAGAAACGTGCTAAGAAAACCCTGTGATAGTTTCACCTTAAGATCACCATAAGTTGGAAACGACTTGAAGGTACACGACACCTACGAAGAGCAGGGGCAGGCAATTGCGATGGTTCCTCAGGCCCATCTTCTCCCCCTGGGGCTCTCTCTGATCTACATGAGCTGCTAAAAATGCCCCTACAACTTATTTAAAAGGTGAATTACTGCTCCTGCGGGATTCCAGAAGAGGTAATTTACTGGAGGAGTGGCAGAGAGAAAAAGGCTGGTCCAGGGGTTCTGGAGAGTGTGAGGGATGTCAAACAGACTTGAGTCTCACATGGGCCACACTGTCCACTGGTGACTCAAAAAATTGATCATTTGATTTTTAGTTAGGATTCCCAAGGTGAGGTGCAAGACTAAAAAGCTGAAAATACAGTATCAAAAAACAGAAAATGTAACCCCATCCCAGTCATCTTTACAACACACAGACGCACACGCACCAGAGGTCACCAGGAGTTGCTTCAGTTTCTCCACATTGCCACGGCTGGCCTCGTAGTGCAGCTCTGTCCACCGATAGTTGTAGCTGGGTGCTGCCTGGTACCGCTTGGCTGGGTGGCGCGAGGCCTCCGGTGGGGCCCTGTTGCCATAGGGTGCTCTGGAGAGGGAACTGATGTAGAAGCCCATCTTGCCACTGGAACAGACACCTTCCGTCCACATGGATGGGCCTCCACGAAGGTACCGAGTGGGGTGTCATCAAACTCCCAGTCTGTCCTTAGCTGATCAAGAAACAGGGAGGAAGTGAAGAGCTTAGCTACCTCAGCATTACAGAACCCATTCTTCATGGCTATAATGTTTATCAGTACATACAGTCAGCCCTCTGTATCCACGGACTTTTTAATCCATGGATTCAAGCATCCATGGTGTGAAAATATTTCAAAAAATATATTAATTCCAAGAAGCAAACCTTGATTTTGCCATTTTATATATAAGACACTATTTTACTACCCCACTGTATATAATGCAACTTGGGCATCCATGGATTTTGCTATCCACAGTGGAGTCCTGGAACCAAGCCCTGGCAGATACCAAGGGCCCACTGTACCTGCAACAGATACGCAGCCTGAGGGTACATCTACACTGTAGAAATAATGCAGTTTCACACCACTTTAACTGTGACAGAATTCTGGGATTTGTCATTTTCTGAAGCACGAGCACTCTTTGGCAGTCAAGGCTAAAGACCTGTAAAACTACAGATCCCAGGATTCCATATGATAGAGCTACAGCACTTAAAGTAGTGTCAAACTGCATTATTTCTACAGTGTAGATGTACCCCTAGACCATTTTGTTGCCTGAGGAAAATGCCTCCATCCATTTTATGTACAGAAGCCAGTTGGACTATCAGTGGAAACTCACTTGATCACTACTTTCCTCTGGCTGACTGAGTAATCGAGGGGTGGCCAAACCAAAGCTTGGAAGCCTCATCCGGCTCTTTCACATATAATCTGCCGGTCCTGGAAATATGTTGGCTGAGCTCCTTTTTGCATTGCAATTCATATAAGAAGCAAATAATTTTTTTAAGCTTTATATTTAATTACTGGGTACAAACAGCCATGTAAACCCATTGGGTAAACTTGGGCAAGTCACATTTTCTCAACCTCAGAGGATGGTAATGACAAACCCGCTCAGAAGAAACTAGCTAAGAAAACCCCATGATAGATTCTCCTTAGGGTCGCCATAAATTGGAAACAACTTGAAGGCACACAACAACAACAACAACAACAACAAATAAACTGAGAGTCCACTGGATTAAAATGTAAGCTTAATGTTCATCGTGAATAAATATATTTAAGAATTTAAATCCTAATTTTAAAACTAGATTTGAGGTAGGGATTAAGGAGATTTTGAATTAGCAAGGATTACTATTGGTTTTTCCTAATTTTCTCCATGTTTTGACCAGATATTTACTAAGACAAACGAATATCCTTAAAAATATCTATTTTTACTCCTTTTTATTTTATTTTTTGCAGTCTCATTTAATAGTAACGAAAAGCAAACATGCATATTTTTCTTAGATATTTCTGTAGTTCATTAAAATTTTAAACACTTTTCTCCCACTGTGGGACCCAACAAAAAAAACCTTGAATTCTTTGTTAAATCCTTTTGTGGGCCAAGGTTCGTAGGCACTGCTACTTCTCTGCTTACCAGCACCTCACATCAAGATTTAATTGCCATTAGGAACCTGCCTTCTACTGGGTCAGATCATTGCTCCACCTAACCCAGTATTGTCAACTTTAGATTAGCAGCTGTACTCCAGGATTTCAGCAGGAATTTTTAAAGCCCTGCCCACAGACAGGATCTAGTATTACACTACAGTGCTTGAATAGCACTAGGATGCAACCTTGGAACACAGAATCACAGAGTTGGAAGGAACCCCAAGGGTCATTCAGTCCAACCCATCAAAGACACCATTAAAGCATCCCCAACAGATGACCATCCAGCCTCTGTTTAAAGACTTCCAAAGAAGGAGACTCCACTCTCCAGGGGAGTGTCTTCCATTGTCAAACAGCTCTGACTGTCAGGAAATTCTTTCTGAGATTTAGGTGGAACATCTTTTCCTGTAGATTCCATCAATTGCTCCATGTCCTATTCTCTGGAGCAACAGAAAGCACACTTGTTCCCTCCTCAATATGACATCCCTTCAAATATTTAAACAGGGCCATCACATCACCTCTTAACCATCTCTTCTCCAGGCAGAACATACCCAGCTCCCTAAGTGTCTCCCCATAGGGCATGGTTTTCATACCTTGCATCATTTTGGTCACCCTCCTCTGGACACACTCCAGCTTGTCAATGTTTTTCTTGCCCAGAACATGCTCAGTAGAAGAATGAAAGGAGACAAAGTCCCAGGTGATGTATGATGGTCCAATAACTTTTATTTCTTAAAAAGCCCAATGCGTTTTGGCCTTATCACCAATGGGCCTTCTTCAGGAGCTATTATCTGAAATTTCTGAAGTTACAGTCTGCACTCTCCATCAAAGTGGACCCTCTTGACTATTCCTGAGCCTTTCTTCTAATACTCAGAGAATCTCCTTTGATTGAGACTGCAGACTGTGGTCCAAAACACACTGCAAATATAATCCAGTTTGAGACCATTTTAACTGCCCAATCTCAGTGCTAGGGAATTCTGGGAACTGTAGTTTGTGAAACATTGAGCCTTCTGTCAGAGCTCTAGTGCAGGGGTAGGCAACCTTTCCCCTTTAAGGGCCGAGGGACTTCAGCTCCGGCTGAGGCTTCTGGGAGCTGAAGTCCCTCGGCCCTTAAAGGGGAAAGGTTGCCTACCTCTGCTCTAGTGCCACAATAAAGTACAATTCCCAGGATTCCCTAGCACTGAGTCAGAGCAGTTAACTGGATTGTTTCTGCAGTGTGTTATAGATGTGCGACTCCAGAAATTTTGGATAATAGCCCCTGAAGAAGGCCCATTGGTCATAAGGCCAAAACGTGTTGGGCTTTTTAAGAAATAAGTTATTGGACCATCATACATCACCTGGAACTTTGTCTTTCATTTCATTTCATTTTGTGTCCAAAGGAGGGTGACTAAAATGATGAAGGATCTGGAAACCATGTCCTATGAGGAAAGACTTAGGGAGCTGGGCATGTTTAGCCTGGAGAAGAGAAGGTGAAGAGGTGATATGATAGCCTTGTAGAAGTAGTTGAAGGGGTGACATACTGAGGATGGAGCAAGCTTCTTTTCTGTAGCTCCAGAGAATAGGACACGGAACAATGGATTCAAGCTACAGGAAAAGAGATTCCACTTAAAACATTAGGAGGAAATTGCTGACAATAAGAGCCATTCAACAGTGGAAGATGCTCCCTTGGTGTGTGGTGGCATCTCCTTCTTTGGAAGATTTTAAACAGAGACTGGATAGCCATCTGTCAGGGGAGCTTTGATTGTGAGTTCCTGCATGGCAGGGGGTTGGACTGGCACCCTTGTGGTCTCTTTCAACTCTATGATTCTATGATTCTTCTGCTGTGAATATGTGCTTTCCAGTTTTTTTGTTCTGTTCCAGAACATGCTCAACAGTAATCAAGAAGCCTATGCTCCTAAGCATACAGAGTGCATTCCCCTCCTAGCTAGGCACACTCCCCCTTCCCGCTTGTTGTTGCGTGCCTTCCAGTTGTTTCCGATTTATGGCAACCCTAAAATTAACCTATCATGACATTTTCTTGGCAAGATTTGTTCAGAGGAGGTTTGCCATGGTCTTCCCTAAGGCTGAGAGCATGTGACTTGCCCAAGGTCACCCACTGGGTTTCCAGAGCCTAGCTGGGAATCAAACCCCCTCTGAAGAAACATGCCAAGAAAACCCTATGATAGGGTCACCAGAAGTAAAAAAAAAATCATGACAGAGTGATATATATGGGTGTGTAAGTTTTTAAACTTTTGTATGTTTTTATGCCAATTTTATCTTGTTTTAAATAGATGATTTTAATTTTTTTTAATTTTTTTACTGTTTTTATCTTTTTATTATCTTTTTATTGCATAGATAAATCAGACAAATCTAACAATTACATATTCATTACATCTTCATGGATCTACATACATTCAATGGTTATTTTATTATATATTTTAAACCATCTTACTTTTTATATACATATTCTGTATATTTTATATCTATCTGTCTATCTAGATAGATATACCTACACTCGTCCCTTCACATTTGCGGCTTTGACTTTTGCAGATTTTATTATTTGTGGATTTGATTAATATGCTCTCTCCATAGGACTCTCTAGGTCCTCCAGAGAAATTCTGCTGGAGGCTGACCATAGCACTTCTCTAGGCATTTATAGGACCTACAACATAATTCTATGGTCAAATGCTGACCACAGAATTCTGCTGGAGGACCTAGAAATTCCTAGAGAGGTATTCTCTCAGGTTAAAAAAAGTACTGTTTATTTATTTGTTGTTTTCCCACTTTCGGGGGGGGGGGTCCTGTGCCCCAGTGAATGTGGAGGGAGAAGTGTATGTATGTATATGTATGTACCCATATACACACATGCACACAAACATATATATATATATATATATATATATATATACACACACACACACACACACACACACATCCATACCTCAAATTCTTATCACTTTATTTATAGCCTATCTTTAACCATCAAAATCCCTTCCTCTTATCCTCCTTCTTTATTCTTTCACCTTCATCTTCCATATTTCCCTCTTCTTTCTAATACTTTGAACATCTTATCTTTCCAGTTTCTTTATATACTTACTCTAACCTTCTTAAACATTCAACATACTTCCTTAACCTTCTAACCACTTCCTCTAACTTTCTCAACACTTCCACTAACCTTCTAATATACTGTCTTCTACTCTCTTCATTTCCTCATTTTTTACCCCCTAATTTTTTTAAAAAAAATATTAATTTGTCCTTTTCTTTTCTATTTTCTAAATATGAGCCCTTAGAATCAGGTGAATGTGGGCCTTTACAGACTGCCAGAAATAGTGCAAATTGAGGCCACTTTAACTGTCCTGGCTCAGTGCTAGGGAATCATGGGAATTGTATTTTTTTCTGGGACACTGAGCCTTCTCTGCCAGAGAGCTCTGGTGCCACAATAAACTACAGTTCCCATGATTCCTTAGCACTGAGCCAGGACAGTTAAAGTGGCCTCAATTTGCACTATTTGCTATTCTTTTTGTTGCTCACTCAGATTCACTACCTTTTCCTTTCTCTTCTTCTCTTACTTAATTCTTTCCTTCTTTGAGATGTTTTTTGTTTGTTTATATTGTAAGCTGCCTTGGGTACCTTCCTGGGAGAAAGACAGCATAGAAAGGGAATGAAATGCAAGACATAATAAAAATGGCAACAACAACAACAACAACAACGATTCTGCAATCACTGGGGATCCCAGTGATCTGAGGCCCTGCTGCTGTAAGCAAACCAGTGATGCTTGTGACCCTGCCACAACAGTGTCTATGCGGGGGGAGACGTACTAAAACAAATGACAGTACTTGCCCATAGGGAAACAATACTTGCCCATAGAGAACCATTGGAGAATGCTTGCCCATAGGGAAACATTGGAAATGTTTCCCATGTCTCCCTATAAGCAAGTATTCCCCCAATGTTTCACTATGGCCAGGCAATTCCCAATATTTCCCTATGTGCAAGTATTCCCCCAAAGTTTCCCTATGGCCAGGCAATTCCCAATATTTCTCTATAGGCAAGTATTCCCCCAATGTCTCCCTATGGCCAGGCAATTGCCAATATTTCCCTATGGGCAAGTATTCCCCCAATGTTTCCCTATGGGCAGGTAATTCCCAACATTTCCCTATAGTCCCTATGAGCAGGTAATTCCCAATATTTCCCTATGGGCAAGTATTCCCCCAAAGTTTCCCTATGGCCAGGCAATTCCCAACATTTCCCTATAGGCAAGTATTCCCCCAATGTCTCCCTATGGGCAACTACTGTCACTTGTTTTAGTACCTCCCAATGGCGGGTGTCCCTGAGCCAGATTAAGGGGCGCCTGACTTCCTGGCTCCTCTCTCTCCGGCTGCAAAGAGGCCTAGGCCTGGCCCTGGCCCTGGGGTCCCCCCTTTCTCCGCCCCATCCCCTCCCCTCCCCTCTCCTCCTGGGGTCTCTCACCGGATCATCCCCGGGGCCCTTACCGCCTCCTGAGGCCTCCGCTGGGCGGGAAGCAGCGCCTCCTCCGCAACCTCTCCTGGCCCACAACGGAGGCCGCCATTTCCAAGTGAACGTCGGGCTGGGACTGGGGGAGCTGGGAGTTGTAGTCCCTCCCTCGGCCCGACGGAAAAGCGGCCTCCTCACTCATCCATTCACTCACTCTGGCTGCATCCGCACTGCAGAAATAATCCAAGTCGATACCATTTTAACTGCCCTGGCTCAACGCTGTGGGATCCTGGGATTCCGTTCTGTTGTGGCCCCAGATCTCTCTCTCTCTCTCTCTCTCTCTCTGGGGGGTTGCAGACTGCCAGAAATAGTGCAAATTGAGTCCACTTTTAGGGTTAGGGAATCATGGGAACTGTATTTTATTGTGGCACCAGAGCTCTCTGACAGAGAAGGCTCAATGTCTCAGAAAAAAAAACAGTTCCCATGATTCCCTAGCACTAACCCTAACCCTAAAAGTGGACTCAATTTGCACTATTTCTGGCAGTCTGCAACCCCCCCTCTCTCTTTCTCTCTCTGACAGGGAAGGTTAAATATCTCAGAGAACTACAAATCCCATGATCCCATAGCATGGAGCACTTTAACTGTCATAGTTCCATCCTATGGAATCCTGGGAATTGTAGTTCTGTTGTGGCCCCAGATGCTCTCTCTCTCTCTCTCTCTCTCTCTCTGGGACAGGGAAGATGTCTCACAGAACATGCTTGGTCTCCAATAAATAACTATTGTAAAATAGTTATAGCTATTTTGATATGAGAGAAATGTATAAATAATTTAAAGAATAATGGTCAAATATAAAAGGTGGAACCATAACAATTATCTCTTAGAGAAACAATGGTGAAAAAACTAGAGAATCTGAAGGTATATAGACTATAAATAGTGTCAGCACAAAATAGATTCAACTATGGGGAGTTTATATGTTGTGATATAGTCTGAAATCACTTGTAAAAAACTTTGAGATGTGATTTTATGTTTTTATTTTATTTATTTTTATTTGGAAACTGAATAAATATATTGAATCGTCAAAAAAAAAGTCTCAGAGAATGACAAATCCCATGATTACACAGTATGGAGGACTTTTACTGCCCTGGCTCAGTCCTCAATACTATGGAATCCTGGGAATTATAGTCTGTTGTGGCACCAGAGCTCTCTGACAGAGAAGGCTAAATGTCTCACAGAACTACCATTCCCAGAATTCCCTATAACAGAGCCAGGGCAGTCAAAGGGCAGAAATAATGCAAATTGAGGCCACTTTAACTGTCCTGGCTTTAACTAAGGAATCATGGGAACTGTAGTTTATTGTGGCACAGAGCTCTCTAGCAGAGCAGGCTAAATGTCCCAGAAAAAAATACAATTCCCATGATTCCCTAGCACTGAGCCAGGACAGTTAAAGTGGCCTCAATTTGCACTATTTCTGGCAGTCTGCAAAGGCCCAAAGTGGTGTCAAAGTGGGTCATTTCTGCAGTGTGGATTGCCTTCCCCCGAGGCTGAGAGTGTGTGACTTGCCCAAGGACAGCCAGTGAGTTTCATGGCTGAGCTGGGATTTGAACCCTGGTCTCCAGAGTCGTAGTCCAACACTCAAACCACTACGCCACGCTGTCTCTCATAAACAATCCATAACTAGCCCAAATTGGCGTTGGTTAGAAGATTCAATTAATTGTCAGGGGGTTTTTTTGGGGGGGGAAGGGGGTAGTGTAGGGTTTACAAACCAACGTACTCTATTTTGTGTACTTGCACACTTTTGTGTGGCAGTTCTTAGCCATCTATAACAAGTGTGGGTGTTTGACCTAAGTCTGGAAGGGATAGAAGATGGAGAGATGTTTAATTGTTGTAATTGTTCCATGCTTTTAATTAACTTTTATTATTTTACCTGTCGTTTTGTATTTTTAGATTGTACGCCTTTGGCAGGTTTTTATTTCTACTTTATGCTTTGATTGTCTCTTTGTACGGCGCTGTGTACATTGACAGCGCTTTATAAATATAATAATAATAATAATAATAATAATAATAATAATAATAATAATAGAGAGGGGCCTATGGCTGCTGGTAGGGCAATGGCAGCTGGATTTCTCCTTGCCCTAGAAGCCTTTCATCTTATTTTATTTATATACTTTATTTTATATACCACCTTTCTCACAGAGTGGACTCAAGGTGGCTTCCAGAAACTACAGATTAAGAATGTTTACAAAAAAGTTTAAAAAACAATTTAAATCTTATATTTAAAAAACATTTTATACTTAGGGACTAGGCATGATCATAGTTACAGATGCATATTTTATGGCCTTGGCTTGAACCATGTGTTTGGGAAGGCAGGATATACATTTTATTTATAAAAAAAAAACCACACACATTAAAATATATTCCCCTTTTTTGCAACAATGGATCTCATCCCCAAGTTCTGTTTAATATGAAAGCAAACTTATACTTAATATAAGTATTATGGAAAAGATAGATAGATAGATACTGTGTAAAAGTATGTAACAAAAAGGAATACAGGTTCTTGAACAGATCAGACCAGGGCTCTCCTTGGAAGCAAAGATGATCAAGTTGAGACTCTCGTACTTGGGCCACATCATGAGAAAGCATGGATCACTAGAAAAAACAATAATGCTAGGAAAGGTAGAGGGTAAAAGAAAGAGAGGAAGACCACAAACTAGATGGATGGGCACAATCAGAGAGGTTATGGGGAAGGATTTATAGCAGGGGTAGGCAACCTTTTTGAGCCGGGGGCCGAGTTGCTGTCCCTCAGACAATTTGGGGGCCGAAGCACCAAAAATAAAAATTAAAAAATTAAAAAATTAAAAAATTTAAAAAAATATGCATGCACACTCTCTCAGCCCCAGAAAAGCCATGGCAAAACCCCTGTGGAGATTTTGCCAAGAAAATCCCAAGAAAAAGTAATAACAACAATAATCAATATCATCATGGCGGGGGGCGGCGGCGGCGGCAGGACTGGCCTGGGGCCGGTCCAAAGGCCTCAGGGGGCCGCATCCGGCCCCCGGGCCTTAGGTTGCCTACCCCTGATTTATAGGATCTGGGCAAGGCAGTGGAGGATAGAGTGTCTTGGAGATGTCTCATCCACAGGGTCTCCATGGGTCGGAACCAACTCGAGGGCAGCTAACAACAACAAATGTAACAAATATGAAAAGATATAATAAATCTCTAAAATAAAATAAATTGTTTAAATTAAAACCACACAGTTCAAACCCATAAGCAGCAATATGGGAGAAGATCCTTGAGATATAAATCATGCTCTCAGCCTCAATGTCTTGTCAGAGGACGGAGGAAAATGTCTTGTCAGAGGACATTATCACACGGGGCCTAAAGCAGAAAGAATCCACACCCAATCCCATCCTATTGCGTTTTTTTCCCGTGTGTTCACACGACGTCGCACAGAACCCCGTCCCAACTCCGTCCCAATGCGGCATCATCCCCGTTCTTTTGAATGCCGGTTTCTTGGGGAATTACAATTGCGCGACCAGAATGATACCACAATAATACCACTTTCGCCGTTATGTCTGATCACGAGATACGTATCGTGGAGCATTTCCCCGACATGACCCATGGTTCCCTGCGCTATTTCCCATGGATCTGTGAGGAAGCATCTTATGACGTGTATTTCCTGTTTTGATCGGGCAGCAAGAGCATCCTTGCTGGGTTCTGGAAGGGATCTTCTCACTTGTGTGTGAACGGCAGATACAGTTCCCAGGAGTGCATCTATCGCGGTTTCGTTAATTGCGCAATGATGCTAGTAGCGTCTGATAGCCATTTCCGTCTTGTGGGGTCTATACCGGTATAGTTCTGGATTGATTCCATACTGCTTTCTTGCCGCTTTGAGACCCGCGTGTGATAACGTCCAGAGTCTTCATACAAAGAGAAGCCAGATGTGTTTCCATTCGCAGTTCTCCTCAGTGGTAAATTCTTCTGTTCTCCAATGTCTCCTTCAGACAAAGGCTGAAGTGTTGGTAAAAACCATAATCACATTGATATTGAAACTACATATATTCACAAGAAAATAACTTTAATCCAGTACTTGCCAACACTAGAGTATGGATTTTTATAAATGAAGTATGGCTCTGCTCCACTCCAACTTTCATGCCTCATCTGTCAACTATTACGTATCAGGTGTAAATGAAAAAGTGTGGGGAAAGTGATGGACCGCAAACTCCAGAGCGAGGAAGTTTAATTTAAAGCAATGGCTATTGGGTGCACCAAAATCAAAAAGCTGGCGAACCCTAGGTAACGAACAACCAAAGCTTTTACACTTGTAGGAACCTTGTCTTTTCTACAATTCATTGGCTTAATAATGCTGCATAGGCAAAGAGGAAGCAGTGAAGCATTTCCCTCATTTCCTCATCCCTCATTGCTGGTCTTCTGCTGGTCAAGCTTCTGCAAGGTACTGTTTTAGTGAGGTTCAAGGTGGAACATTTTATCTCTGTGCCACATTCCAAAAAACTCCATGGCGGAGTTCTCAGAACAGATAGTAGAGGAGTCATAACTTTTCAAGAAACTAAGCATGGTTCCAAGGACTGCAAGATCCATCAGGCTGAAACTAAGTCATAACTTTAAAGCAGCTGCAAAGGCCATCATGCTCAAATATTGCAGTGCCAGACCCTTCTGAACATACATGACTGCATATGTTCACCACAAATAACAAATTAGAATCAATTTCATCACATGTATTTTCAAACAAACATAAGAGGTACACTGTCCCTTTTTGAAAGATATCCATTGTCTTTAGTGTTTTACTTACTACAGTATGTTTGGAAGTGTACCATTTTATTTATTGCTATTGTTTTTGTGTGCCTTAAAGTTGTTTCCGACCCCCCCACCGCCCAAGGCAAGCAAATCTTGCCTTCTTGGCAAGATTTGTTCACAGGAGGTTTGCCATTGCCTTCCCCTGAGGCTGAGAGCATGTGACTTGCCCAAGGTCAGCCGGTGGGTTTCATGGTTGAGCTGGGAATTGAACCCTGGCCTCCAGAGCTGTAGTCCAACACTCAAACTACTATGGCACGCTGGCTCTCTATACTATTTTATACATGATATAATTGATTCTAATTTGTCATATGTAGCAAACCTATGGAGTCATGGGTTTTCAGAAGGGTCTATCATCTTTGAGGATTCATTAACTTTAGGTTTACACCAGATTGTTGCCTTGACTCAGAATATTATAACTGACAACAGATAAGGCAGGAAGGTTCGGTCCAGAGAGTGGGAAAACCCCAAGGAAAGGGCTATACTAGCTGATTTTTAGAAGGAGGTAGAATTGGAGAGGAACTGAAGTTGCAAGGACTAAGGACCAGGCATTTTCACTTTGGATAAGGTGGTGATATTTTCAGTTATGTTTTTAGGAGAGAAACAGAAACTTAAATTCTTTATAGTGTAGCATTTGCTTGTATTTTGTATTTAGGGCTTTAAGATTTGCATCCAAATGTCGCAATGCAATTTAGCAGCACAGGCAAAAAGGTCTTGCAGTCTATTCTTGCATTGGCAACTCATTGGAACTTTGGGCAGAGTGCATATGTGTCTAATTGCAGAAAGTGTTGTATTGCTATTTATATATGGACTTAAAATGTGATTGTGTTTGCAATATTCAATTAAAGTTGGCCCCACAGAACCCAGAATGGATTAATAAACACATGTGTAAGTGAAAAGAAAAGGGAGAAAACAATAATCCTAAATAACAGCCACGTTGCATAAAAAGAGAAGCCCTTCCAGGTCAAAATCTTGTCTTGTGGTATTCCCAAATAATGTTGCCATCTTTTTAGCTGGTTTTGTTCCAGCTAAATGTTAGACAGGAGTGAAGCTAACTCAGCCCTTGGTTGATGCAGGAAATCTACAGCATCCCTGTGACAGAGGTTTCTAGCAGAGGCTGGATAACCATTTGCGAAGGCTAGCCCACCATCTTCTGAGGCAATCTGTTCTGTGACTGAATAGCTACTATCATCTGGATGTTCTCCCAGCTGGTTACTCTAAATCAGGGGTAGGCAACCTTTTTGAGCCGGGGGCCGGGTTGCTGTCCCTCATACAATTGAGGGGCCGAAGCACCAAAAATAAATAAATAAATAAATAAATATTTTTTTAAAAAATTAAAAAAATTAAAAATATGCATGCACACTCTCTCAGCCCCAGAAAAGCCATGGCAAAACCCCTGTGGAGTTTTTGCCAAGAAAACCCCAAGAACAAGTAATAATAACAATAATCAATATCATCCTGGCGGGCGGCGGCAGCGGCAGGACCAGCCTGGGGCAGGTCCAAAGGCCTCAGGGGGCTGCATCCGGCCCCCAGACCTTAGGTTGCCTACCCCTGCTCTAAATCTTTTCTCTTGTAATTTGAATCCAGTGGATTCGATCCTGTCCACAGGAGAAAAAGACAAATTTGCTCCATTGTGTTTCTGGGAACCATCCAAATATTGGTGGTGGTGTAGCATAGGCTGAAATCCTACAGGGCTGAGCATAAGGCATGTGAAACTACACTATGGCTCGGACACTAGCTCCAGGCTTGTCAAGTCACTGCAATAATGCCCTCTTGGTGGCCATTCCATTGCTGGTGGATGATGGATGGAGAAGTGTGTGGACATTTCTCCATAGCAGATCAAAGACATCTTCTGCCAAGATCCATTAGGGTTCCCCCAGAGCTCTTAACTTAGCAGAAGATGTCATTGATTTGCCCAACGCTTCTCCAATCTCCTCTGCTCTCCACCAGCAATGAAATGGCTGTTGGTCAGAGTGCCTCTGCAGAACAAGTCAGGGAGGCTTTGGATGTTGCAAAGAGAGGAAGAGAATACCAACCTCTGGGATGACTATCCATCAAACCATCCATACACAAGCACACATATATATAATTGCAAGGTGGCCTTATACTTGTGAATGACACTAACAGGATGTTGGCTGTACTTTTTTTCCTCCATGCTAAATGTAAAGAAATTTTCCCCCGAGGATTTGGCGTCCAGGCTCCTTACCATTTTGATTACCCTCCCTTGGACATGTTCCATGTTGTCAATATCTTTATTATAACAGCAATATCTAGATTTTTTCCACACACATCATGGGGGAATCAAGCTGCTGGAGCTTTTCCTCACTTGGAGAGAAGAGCTAGGAAAAGCTTTGTGTGTAATTTTTTGTACCTGTCTGCTGCTTAAAAGCACAAGAGTAGAGCCAATAAAAATGTGGCAACCGAACTTCTCCCACACCCTTCATGCATCATCAAGGAAGCCAATCGCATAAGAAACCCGGAGCCAGAGCCTTGTTCTGTGTTGTATATTAAAGTTTATTGAATTACCGTGTAAGAATTTTGCTCTGTAATAAAGTCATCTGGGATCTAAACTGATTATTTACAGACAAAAGTTCTCATTTCATGATAAAATTCCTACTTTGCTCAGAACAGTATCTACAATAACATTATTATACTATAGAACAAAACAAAACAACAGGCTGGTTTTTCTCTCAGGCTTTCCAGATTAATAATAATTAATTCTGCAATCAGTTGAGAAAAAAACATTTGAGGAACTGGAGCAGAACACACAGAGGGATCCTGACCTGGGCTGGAAAAAAAAATTAAAGGTATATCAAATTCCCCCAAGTTCAGAGAAGGGCAACCATTTCCTGACTCCCACCATAAGGAGCTGCTATGTAAAGACCTTAATCCTCATGGATGAAGTTCCTGCAACCATTAAGCATGTAACGAAAGATAAGTGAATGTTAGAACTGCCTGTCTGCCATAATTTTGAATATAATTATACATTTTTAAAATTCTGCAGGATGTAGAGTTGGGTGGGGAACCATTGGATTTCCAAATATTTTGAACTACAACTCTCATAATCCATTATCAATGGCTGGGGATTTTGATATCCCCCAAAGGTTCCCCAAGATGCAGAATTGTGATTGAAGCTCCTCTTGGAGGTAGGACTTAATTTAAACCAGACCATTTCACAACCTGTTTTCAGTTATTGGATCAGTTATGGAACAGGGATAAAACCTACAACAGCCCTGTTGAGCATGTACAAAGTGCCTTTCTTTCAACAGAACATAAAACCAAGCCAGCTCTCAGCCACCTGCCATTGTGGAAGACCTTCCAGGTGAAAGGATATGCCATCTAAGCCAGCTCAAGCTCTGTCACTTCTCTGTCACTATTTGAAGTGTTAGCAACTGGTCCGAGGAAAGAGGTGAGGTGCAGAAGAATAATCCATCAAGAGGAGCCTGAGAATTTTAAGGATAGCTGCAAAAGATTGTGTTACTATACCACAAGAGGCACAAAACTGGTGACATTCTAGTATTGCAGGTGTGACTGTTATTGTTGTAATGTGCCTTCAAGTCATTTCCAACTGATGGCAACCCTAGGATGACCTTATCAAGGTGCTTTCTTGTTTAGAGCAGGTTTGCCGTTGCCTTCCTCTGAGGCTGAGAGAGTGTCTTACCCAAGGTCACCTACTGGGTTTCCATGGCTTAGCAGGGATTCGAACCCTGGTCATAGTTCAACATTCAAACCACCACATTGGCTCTGTTAAGTGTGACTGTGCTAAGAGCTATATGAGGTTTGTGGCCAGGCCTGCCTTAATATTTACATAGCCCTTCTTTCCCTAAGCACCTCAGGCACATGGTCTTAGTAATCCTGACAGTTACTAGCTAAGGTATGCCATTATCATTATCAGCAATTCTCGTAAGCACAAAGTTGAGGCTGAAAGATAAGTTGCTGGTTTAAGGCACTAGGGAAAGATTATAGCTAGGCTGAGATTAGGACCAGGAAAGTTAGTTAATGAAAATATATTCTTCTTACCACTGTGTAATACCACTGTTCAACAGGCATTAACTTTTGACTCTCTTAGGACAATCTCCTCCAAACCAGGGCCATGCCACATTTTTTGGACTACAACTTCCACTGCCAATGAACATGCTGGCTGAGGATAGTAGGATTTGTAGTCAAAAACATCCAGAGTTTACTGAAGGCTATGCATGACTTAGGGTCAAGCTAGGCATGACACAAGAAATCCATCCATGAATAGGATTTTTTTTTTACTTTTTAAAAAAAGAAACCAAAATAAAGAATGCATTATTTGGATATATACTGCAATACTTTTTTGAGGGAGGGTCTTTTGCCCCCACGCCATTTACCAAATTTGAATCCTCTTGACTTGAACCTAGTGTTTGCCATACAGAAGAAAATATGTGTGAATCTATATGGTACCTGTATATTTTCCCCAATAGAGCAAAGTGGCTACAGGAGGGATCGAAATGAGAGAAATGGCAGAGAGAGAAAAGATTAATCATCTCCTACTCCAGCACCATAACTCAGGGTGACCAGATGTCCTCCTTTCCCAGAACAGATCCTCTATTTCAACCTTCTGTCCAGGAGGAATATCAAAATGTTTCCTTGTGGAGCATGGCTAAGAAGCATGAATTTATATTTTTATATGAGTGTCTTGAGCTTTTATTTAGTCATGTCCTCCATTTTTCTTGAATATCCTACATTTTGTGATGCCTTGTCCTCCTTTGCAATTAGGACATCTGGTCACTCTGCCATAACTCCAAGCTGAATAACATGGTGGTAGCTTTTATTTTATCATTTTAATTTACAGATATCCTATTCATCAGTCATGTACATTATATGTAGTTCAACTCTTACCTTATCAAACTAATTAGGTTCAAGGACATAGACTTTTAAGTTACACAAAACTCTTAAGAAGAACAAAAATGCTATGTCCCTCTAAAGCTTACATCTCCCTAACTCACCAGAGAGCAGTTCAATAAACACTTTTCATCTATTTTGCTGCCTTAGGATGCAGCAGTGAGAAAATCTGCACCTCTGGAGTGCCTGCCTGTTGTGCAGAGCCCTGTCAAAAAGGTGCTAATCTTACTAGATGGTTTGCAAGGAAGGATGGGAACCTGTTGTGTCCAGTAACACAGCCCACTAATTCCCCATCCCTAGATCTGCTTATGATTATGGCAACTGAGAGAGGAACTAGGGTTGCTTTTTGTGGGTGTGAGCTGCAAACATACAAAAGGCAATACCAACACCTAGAGAGACAAGGAGGAAAGAAAGGAAGTTGGGAGTGCTGATGTGGAGACTTCTCTGGATTTTTCCTGGTAGGAATCAATGCATAAAAATTCAGTAGTGCTTCTTCACCATACAATTTTGGCACTGTGATTCCACCTTAACAGCCATACCTGCAGCCTATGGAAAGCTGGGATTTGCAGTTTAGGGAGGGCTATTGAGAATTCCCAGCCAGAGAGCTCTTGGGCCTCACCAAACAATTAACTCCAAGATTTGATAGGTTGGAGCCATGGCAGCTAAGGGCGGTTTATAGTGCTATGGTTAGGTAGTACAAAAGGGCCCCTAATGATTTGAGTTTCATCTAAGCTGAGCAATAATATTGCCAGCTTTAGCTAAAAGAAACCCACCTGGCTTGCTCCTGTGTTTCAGTAGCAGATTGATGATCTTCTACACAGTATGCTTTTCATGGCATAGAAATTAACATTAAAAACAATTAATGCTGCCTGTAGTCAAACTTCTCTCAGTGGCAAAAAAGGCTGGGAAAAGGCTAATAAAACATTGACAACTTCAGCTACAGGCATAGAAATAATAAAGGCTGCCATGGGAGAAAGGGATTTCACTCTCAGACTCTAGAAGTCAGGATTACAAACAACTGTTGTAAAAAATCTGAGTCATTTCTGGCAGAGTAAAGAAAGCCCCCATGGGGGACATGGGAAAAGTTTGAGGAAGTTACAGTTTGGACTACAACTCTCAGAATCCCCAACCACAATGGCTAGTGGGGGATTCTGGGAACTGTATTCCAAAATAATTTTTAAAAGCTCTAGGCTATTCCAAGTGAGTATGCGGGAGGAAGTAAAGTCATGAAATTGAGTTTTTGTTGGAGGAGAAGTGCTAACTCAAAAGGAGAGGGGGGAGTTAAAACTTGCATTTAAATACTACTCCCCCCTGCCCTACGTCTACAGTGCGATCTATAAAGCAGTAGAAAATGGAGAGTGTGAGGCAGCCAGAGGGAAGCAGGGTTTCCTTTGTGCTTTCTGTGAAAAGGACGGTGGGCAACAGCTCTGCCTGGAGAACCAGTTGCAAATTCATGTGCGATGGGGGGCGGGGGACCAAGCGCATGTGCTGGGAGCGAGGAGAGGACTGAACAAATCACTTTGATGGATTGATGGAAGCCACAGGCAGTTTTGAGTTGCAGGTCAGCTCTTCCTTTTGAAGTCTGTTCCTTTGGGCTTGTCCTAGCCTGCTGTGAAGTAAGGATGCTGGCAGAGGAAAGGAAGTACCACCGGATGCCACGAGAGAGATGCCTCAAGGGCAGGGCAGACAGGGGGGAGTTCTTCCCTGCTACTTAGCCAGGGGAGGGGTATTTTCTCCCTCAGGGTCCCAGATCAATAGGTTCAGGTCCTTGCCTGCCATGGGCTTCTCAGTGTCTTCAGGCTGCAGGGCAGGGATGCGAAGATCCACCATCTCGCATGGCTAAAGCTGGTCTCATGGCCCATTCCCAGGATCTGGCCTCCTGGCCGCTTGGCTCGGCTCATCCAGAGGGAGCTCATGTTCCATTTAGGGAAGCTTTCCCTTAAATAATGTTTGTTGTTATCACCATTAATTTTATTATTTTTAGAAAGTCTGTAAAAAACATAGAGAAGAAAGAGTCCACTGGCACACTTGGCCCCTTGTGATCAGCATTTCCTGGTCCACCGCTGCTTCCTCTTTCTGCCTCAGTGTGGAGCGCCTGGTCCTGACTGTAGCAGGAGGCTGTCTGCCTCCCTCCACTCCAGCTGACTGTCCCCCCTGCCCTGGGCGCATCACAAGTCAGTGACTTTGTTCTCCACTGCTGCGGCAATCTGCTGCAGGCGGTACCCCAGCTGCATCTTCTGGGCCGTCGGATCCTCCTCCAGTGCCGTAATGATCTAGGAGGAGACTCAGAGCTATTAGTCAGGAGGGATGAGCTATGGGGGAGAGGACAATAAGCATTGCCATATCCCAATATATGAGAATTACTAGAATTCTAGACAGCGGAATTACAGACAAGCCAAGGATTCTCAAAGTTAATGGAGTTCCTTCTCTAGTCTTCCCAAAGACAAACTTGAAGGAGGACACCCAACAACCACACTCACCTGGTCATAGTACTTGTTGATGTATTTGTAGAGTTCATGCAGAGCCACCAAGGAATTGAGTTCACCTGAGTAATTCTGCAAGCAGGAGATAACTGCTATTAGTTACCCTGGAAACCAAAGACCTATCCCTTCATGCCACCTAGCCACTCTCAATAGCTGGGGATCAAGCTTTAAATTGGGCAAGCAATAGAGTAAAGGTGTCACAGGATCTCCTCATGGTTCTGAGCTCTGTATGGAAGACAGCCAATGAGTTTGGAAATGTTTTTTGGAGTACAATTCCCAGAATCCTCCAACTTTGGCCATGTTGTTGTTGTGTGCCTTCAAGTCACTTCCGACTCATGGTGACCCTTTTCTTGGCAAGATCTGTTCAGAGGAGGTTTGCCATTGCCTTCTCCTGAGGCTGAGAGCATATGACTTGCCCAAGGTCATCCAGTGGGTTTCATGGCTGAGCAAGCAATCAAACCCCTGGTCTCCAGAGCCCTAGTCCAACACTCAAACCACTACACCACACTGACTCTCACTTTGGCCATACTGTCTGAGGATTCTGGAAGTTGTTGTTTAAAAAAGTAGTATTTCCATGTTCTGAGCATATGTGCATTGCAAGCTGCCTTACTCCTGATCAGATGATTTGTTCATTGAACACAATGCTATCTGCTTCTAGCAGCAGCGCCTCAATGTCTCCTACAGAGTACAATGTCAGGTTCTTTTAAGTGGAGATGCAAGGGACTAAAGCTGGACTGTTCAGCATACAAACCATATGCTCTACCACTGAGCTATGTGGATCACATAGCTCAGTGTTAAACTGACCACATAATTAATACTTCCACATAACTCACAGTTCCTAGTTAATTAGTTAGTAAGCTCCAGGCAGTGTACAGAGTTCTCCTCCTGACATTATCCTCACAACAAACCTGGGAGGTAGGCTAGGCTGGGAAAGAGACTGATTGGCCCAAGTGAGTTTCAAGAATCAATGGGGACTCACACCTGGATGTTCCAAGTTCCAGCAACTTAATCATTATTTTCTTCTCAATACCTGAACAGAGTTGTCAAAGGGAAGCTGAAAGCTCCATATCCTGAGAGATGAAAATCATAATCATGTGCTATGATATACCCCTACAATATAGATGATCATGGCAGGGGACATCCAATGCTGATATTGCTGCTGGCATTTCTACAGGCACCATGTGCCAAGAGTGTTTGACACTACAGAATTATAGCACTATGATTCCAGTTTAACTGCCATATACATCCTGTGACAACCTTGGATTGGTAGTTTAGTGAGGCATTAGAGCTCTTTGGCTTAGAATTCCAGACACCGCTATACTACAAATCCCAGGATTCCTTAGGATGGAACTATGGCAGTTCAAGTGGAATCACAGTGCCATAATTATGTAGCATACAAGAGTCCCTGATCTAGCAACTCTGCTGCTATCTACAAAAGAAAGGAAAACTGTAAATCTCTTGACTCAGGTTAAAGAAAAGGAAAAGCCAGCAACTAGGAGAGTACTTACTCGTGATAGCTCAGCAAGGGCAGAATTCATCTCCTGGTCACTGGCAGAGATGGTTTGACGAATATCTGCATAGTACCTGCAAAATGGAAATGCTTGTTTACTTTCCCACCCAACTTTTTGCCTTCTTCCCTTTCTCCACATATCCAGCTTGCCCTCTGATCTTACCGTTCTACCATCTGCTTATAGCGTGGAATGTCACGGGCATAGAGCAGCTTGTTAATTGGGGAATCCTGGAAGGGAAACAAAGGGAGCAAAACATTACTGACTAGGTCCAGAAATATTAGATAGTTGAAAGTGGGTTTGGGAGGACATAAAGGAGAATAACCTTTGTAGAAGGTTTACACATGTCCCATCCCTTAAAACCGGGCAGACAAAATGTTGTTGTTGTGTGCCTTCAAGTCATTTCTAACTTATGGTGACCCTAAGGCAAACCTATACAGCATTTTCTGGGGCTGTGTGTGTGATTCACCCACTGTCACCCAATGGGTTTCCATGGCTGAGTGGGTTTGGGAGGACATAAAGGAGAATAACCACTGTAGAAGGCTTACACACGTCCCATCCCTTAAAAATGGGCAGACAAGTTGTTGCTGTTGTATGCCTTCAAGTCATTTCCAACTTATGGTGACCCTAAGGCAAATCTATACAGAATTTTTTGGGGTTGTGTGTGTGATTCACCCACTGTCACCCAGTGGGTTTCCATGGCTGAGTAGGGAACTGAACCCTGGTCTACAGAGTTGTAATCCAACACTCAAACCACTACACCAGGGGTCCCCAAACTATGGCCCGTGGGCTGGACCTGGCCCGCCGAGGCCTTCCTACTGGCCCGCTGCCACCGCCGCTCGCGCCCGCTGCCAGATGCCATTTTGGCTTCCAAACCTATCACAGGATATTCTTAGCAAGATTTGTTCAGAGGGAATTTTCCTTTGCCTTTTTCTGAGGGTCAAATAGTGTGATTTGCCCAAGGTCACCCAGTGGGTTGCCATGGCTGAACAGGGATCAAAAAGTCCGGGGACCCCTGCACTACACCATGCTGGTCCCAAGGAAATTTTTGCAGGTTCAATGGCATCCTAACCCCCCCTTGCATTTTTTTTTTTTGCTCCAAAATGTAAATTATGCTCCCAGGAGCATAATATAGGGAAGAATTTGACATATGCAACCATTCAGAAGGAAATGTTTTAAGATAATGTTTTTTTTTTCAAAAGCAAAGGGCCCCATCAGCCTAAAACAGGCCCAGTGGAGGGGAGGGATTTTTGAATAGGCAAATCCTTCACCTTGGAAGTTCTTGGGGACAAGTATTGTCATTTTTGACCAATTTTTTAAAATATTACTTGGAAATGTGCAAGGTGGCAGATCCTGTGGGGTGCGGGTGGAGGCCTCCTGGCCCTTTGAAGTCACTTTGTTGTTGTTGTTGTGTGCCTTCAAGTCACTTCTGACTGATGGAGACCCTAAGGTGAACCTATCACAGGCTTTTCTTAGCAAGATTTGTTCAGAGGGAGTTTTCCTTTGCCTTTTTCTGAGGGTCAAATAGTGTGATTTGCCCAAGGTCACCAGTGGGTTGTCATGGCTGAGCACGGATTTGAACCTTGGTCTCCAGAGCTGTACTCCAGTGTTCAACTATTATGCCACACTGGCTCTCTGAAGCCACTTATCCCTTCTTAATACAAGGAATGTATACCCAGCCCTCTAAACTCAAAGGAATTTTCCAGGAATTGACTGTGGATTTCAGAGATAATGCTAGAGAATTATCCAAACAGTCATATTAATCTGTTTTAGAATAGAAAGACATCAAGGATTCCAGTATCACCTTTGAGGCTAACAAGGAAAAAGAAATTTCTAAGCTTATGAAGCATCTGATGAAGTGGACTGTAGTCCACAAAGCTTATGACAGAAATGTATTTTTCCCAATTAGCCTCAAAGGTGCTACTAGATTCCTTCACACCTTTACATGATATTTCCTGCCACCAAATGTCTCTACTCTAAATGTTGCTCTATTCCAAATGTCAGTTTTGAAGTACCTGTGGATACCTGATTTGACAGTTCTGTTTAAATATTTGAAGGGATGTCATATTGAGGATGGAGCAAGTTTGTTCTCTCCTGCTCCAGAGAACAGGACCCAGAACAATGTATGCAAGCTACAGGAAAAGAGATTCCACCTAAACATTAGGAGGAACTTCCTGACAGTAAGAGCTGTTCAACACCGGAACACACTCCCTTGGAAAATGGTGCAGTTTCCTTCTTTGGAGGTCTTTAAACAGAGGTTGGATGGCCATCTTTCAGAGATGTTTTGATTGTGAGTTCCTGCATGGCAGGGAGTTGGAGTGGATGGCCTTTGAGATCTCTTCCAATTCTATGATTCTATGTGGAATATACACAACTTAGTGAAGTAATAATGTTGTTCATGGAATCATAGAATCTTAGAGTTGGAAGAGACCACAAGGGCCATCCAGTCCAACCCCCTGCCATGCAGGAACTCAAAATCAAAGCATCCCCGACAGATGGCCATCCAGCCTCTGCTTAAAGACCTCCAAGGAGAGACTCCACTACTCTCCGAGGGAGTGTGTTCCACTGTTGAACAGCCCTTACTGTCAGGAAGTTCCTCCTAATGTTGAGGTGGAATCTCTTTTCCTGGAGCTTGCACCCATTGTTCCGGGTCCTATTCTCTGGAGCAGCAGAAAACAAGCGATCTCCCTCCTCAATATGACATCCCTTCAAATATTTAAACACAGCTATCATATCACCTCTAACCTTCTCTTCTCCAGGCTAAACATCCCCAGCTCCCTAAGTCGTTCCTCATAGGGCTCATTGTTCCTTATTGTTGTTGTTATTGTTATGTACCTTCAAGTTGTTTCCAACTTATGATGACTCTAAGGCAAACCTATCATGGGGGTTTCTTGGCAAGAGTGTTCAGAGGGGGTTGCCATTGCGTCAGTCCGAGCCTGAGAGTGTGACTTGCCCAAAGCTTACCCGGCCCAATTTGTGGTCAGCAAGGGTGCAGGAGTCCATGAAGGTTTGAGCAATGACCAGCAGCACAGCATCAACATTATCTGATGTCTGTACATCAAATACAAACTGGGGGTTCTTGATGATGTTGATCCAGAACCTCAGGGGCAGGCTGTGGAGAGAAGAATAGCTCAACAAGACATCTTTTGAGAGTGTTTTAGCATGGTAGAGGGTTTGACTAGAAAGCCCTTGTGATCTCTTCAAACTATGATTAAGTGGACAACATCATCAGCTGAGGAGCTCTACATGTAAAATGCTTTGGCAGCAGGAGCCAAATTAGGGAATTCCAGTGCATTAAGGCAAAGGAGATGCAACATTAAATGTGTAATTAAAGGCAGTGTGTGTGTGTGTGTTGATTTTAATTCTGACTCAATCAATACATGAGGAAAGGAGGTCTAATCCATCACTCCCCAAGTGTAATACCATGGAAAGTTCATCTCTCCACCAACTTTTCTAGTAAAAAACCAATAACATTCTGCTTAATGGCACATCTTGTTTGGCTCTTCGATTGTTTCATTTGAATCTGCAAAATCTGTGCCACCACTGACATGTTAAATATATATTGGGCAGGTGACATTCTCTGAGACTCAGTTCCCTTACTTGGAAAATGGGGATAACAACAGCCTTGCCCATAGCACTGATGTGAGGATGTAGGTTAAATGGGCACAGTGAAGGGTGCTGCTGAAATTCAACCTGAGTATTTTATTTCACTGGGTGATGGAGAACATGACAGACAGCAAACAATGTCAGTAGGGTACTCTGCTTTTGGAAAGTGCTAGGGCAGAAGCTTTGCTTACATACCTGTTTGTCTTCCAAATATGGATGGTCTCTGGGTCTGTGATTCCATGATTCAGTGCCTGTTCATCCAGAAGGTCAAAGAAATACTTCACAGCAAGAGGGACGGGACGGCTGGTACTGAGGATCACTTGGAACAAATCATCCACAAATTTTTGTAGTGTTCCCTGTAGGCAGAATTCAGAGAAGCGATTTCAGGTAAGAAAACCCCATTTTACAAATAGGTACAGGTGGAGTCTCCCTTATTCGGAAATCCAAAATTCAAAATATTCAAAAACCACTTTTTTTCAGAGTTGGATGAGATAGTGACACCTTTGCTTTCTGATGGTTCAATGTATGCAAATTTTGTTTCATGCACTAAATTATTAAAAATATTGTATAAAATTGTTTTCAGGTTATGTATATAAATTGTATATGAAACATAAATGAATTTTGTGTTTAGACTTTGCTCCCATCTCTAAGGTATCTCATTGTTGTTGTTGTTGTTGTTGTTGTTGTTGTTGTGTGCCCACAGGTTGTTTCTGACTTATGGCGACCCTAAAGCAAACCTATCATGGAGTTTTCTTATCAAGATTTGTTCAGAGGTGGTTTGCCATTGCCATTGCCATCACCTGAGGCTGAGAGCATGTGACTTGCCCAAGGTCACCCACTGGGTTTCATGGCCAAGCTGGGAATTGAACCCTGGTTTCCATAGTCCAACACTCAACCACTACACTATGCTGGCTCTAGAAGATATCTATGTATATGCAAATATTCCAAAATCTGAAAAATCCAAAATCCAAAACACTTCTGGTCTCAAACATTTCAGATAACAGAGACTCAATCTGTAGCGATCTTAGGGGGTTACATGTGGCCCAAGGGCTCCACCTTGCCCCCTGCCCCCATTACAAGGGCTTTCTAATGTTCCCCTTTTTATTTTTAGCTCCCATGATGAAACCCTATCAAGTTGCCAAACCTAGGCTAACAGTGCAACTGTATACATTTTTATTGAATAATAATAATAATAATAATAATAATAATAATAATAATAATTATTATTATTATTATTTATACCCCATCCCTCTGCACAGCAATTGGGGTGGCTTCCAACATAAAAATACAATGCAATAAAATCAATCGCAAACTCCTACCCTCCTACCCCTTAAAAAGTTATTAAACAAGCATCAGCTAAAACAGTTTAAAAATAAGGCAAAATGCCAACAAATACAATAATTACAACAACGACAGCTATATTAGCGGCTGGAATGGGGAAGAAAAGGAGGTGCAGATGGGCAGGCTCTCTGACTGGGAAGACTAGTCGGGAAAGGCCTGCCGGAAGAGATCCGCCTTGACAGCTCTTTTGAAGCTGTCTAAGGTCAACATATGATGGATCTCATCCGGCAGGCCGTTCCATAGTCTGGGAGCGGTCATCAAGAAGGCCCTCTGGGAAATAGATGACAGTCTAGATTTTTTCACCTGTAGCAAATTCCTCCCAGAGGACCAAAGTGTGCGGGGTGGATTGTATGGGAGGAGGCGGTCTCGAAGGTAGGTTGGACCTAAGCCATTTAGGGCTTTATAGGTGATAACCAACACCTTGTACTGGGCCCGGAAACTAACAGCCAGCCAGTGAAGAGACTTCAGTACAGGTGTTATATGGTCTCTTTTAGATGTACCGGAGACCAACCTGGCTGCAATATTTTGTACTAATTGAAGTTTCCGAACCAAGCACGAGGGTAGAGCACATTACAGAAATCCAGACGGGAGGTTACCAGCGCATGCACCACAGTTTCAAGGTCCCTTACTTCCAGGAAAGGGCGCAGCTGGAGTATCAGCCGAAGCTGATAACAGGCACTCCTGGCCATTGCATTCACCCGATTAATCATCTGAAGTGACGAGTCCAGGAGCACCCTCAGACTGCGAACACAGTCCTTCACAGTACTACACCTCACTGTTTACCAAGGGGCTTCCTCCCAGGACAGTGTGCGCAGGGTTGAAACTTGAAGGGATAGGTGCAAAGAAATTAAGAAGACAGAAAAGACCAGCGGTTGAGGGGCTCCCCTTTACCTTCATGGAAAGGAGGCGGGTTAGATAAATTTCTGGGATGGCCTTGGCTCTCTCTCGCTCCCGCAGGCTCCCTCGCCGATGTTTTGGCAACTCAGGTTCCTCAGTGGGCTTCACAAGGTGCCAAAGCTTCATCCCACCTTCGTCAGCATCTTCCAGCATTGGAGTCTCTACAGTACAGAAAGCAAGGAGGTCTCATCAATGTTTAAGTTTGGGAACCGGTGTCTAAGAGAGTATTCTCTTTCTTTATTCCAGTCAGATCCCACCCCTTCCCCAAAGAGTTTTGTGTGGTGTAGATAGTTATTTTACTTGCATTTCTTGATTTCTCTATAGATAGGGAAATAATTGGTGCTTCCAAACCTCTCAAGGTGGCTAACAACAGCTAAAAACCAATCACAAACTACAGTAAAATTCCCTAAACAGCAGGAATGTAATAAAACAGGCAGACACAGCAGATGAATAATTTTAAAATGACTTCTTAAATAAGAAAGTCTTCACCCTACAATGAAATGCTATGAAAGAGGGGGTCTACCTGGATTTCCAGAACAAAGAATCTCACTTTTATGTACAGAATTTATTCTCACAACAATTCTGTGAAATGGGGGTGGGGGTGGTGTATTGAGGGTGTAGCCACACTGCAGAATTAAAGCAGTTTGACACTACTTTAACTGCCATGACTGGGATTTGTAGTTTGGTGAGGCACCAGAGCTCTCTGAAAGACCAGGCTGAATAATACCTCACCAAACTACAAATTCCAGGATTCTGGTTACATTACTGTAGAAATAATGCAGTTTGATACCACTTTAAGTGCTATAACTCCATCCTGTGGAATCCTGGGTTTGTAGTTTCACAGGATCTTTAACCTCTGCCAAAGAGTGCTGGTGCCTCACCAAACTACAAATCCCAGGATTCCACAGGATGGAGCCATCTCAGTTCAAGTGGTGTCAAACTGCATTATTTCCATTGTAGATGCACTCATAGTTGCCCTTTAAAGTCTATTATAAAACCAATATATTTTATACGGAAACATGCACACATTTCCCCCCTCCATCAGCCAGTTCAGTCCCAGTGTTATTTAATTAGTGGCTTAATTATTTCAGGGCGTTTCTCTGCTGGTTTTTCATTCTTGAAGCAATTTGTAATATAAACAACTGCAATTACAAATTAAGAAAAACAAAACAAAAAACCCAACAATGTCTATTAAAAACTGGTGACATTACCAAAAAGAATTGGGAATATTTAGTTATTTCAATGACAGCTGGAAGTGACTCACTCTCTCCAGGGATGTAATCATGATTCTCCCTGGGAAGGTGCTTGGTCATACGAGGAACAAGGGCAACAGTGGCTCCATCGGGCACCTGAGAGAGAAAATAACCCCTTAGAGAGCACCCTGCATTAAAAACACACTCCATTATTTTCTAGACTTGTTACTTGAAAATCGTGGGTATATTCAGGACCAAATCACAGTATGCACCATCTGTATAGTAGAAACAGCTGTGGGCTTTGGACATAGTAGGGGTCAGTCAGAAGCTGGGATAACTCAACAGTGCGCATATATATATGCGCTCAGGGATGTTCCAAGGTGAGAATAGTGCACAGAGTCAAAGCTGTTAAGGGCATATCTGCATTTCCTTAGCTTGTGTGTTGCTCACTCAATATACATGTGGGTTTATTTTCTATAAAAATGGTAGGGCGCATCTATACTGTAGCAATAATGCAGTTTGACACCACTTTAAGTGTTGTAGTTCTATCCTGTGGCATCCTGGGATTTGTAGTTTCTCCAAGGTCTTTAGGAGTCCTACAAAACTACAAATCCCAGGATTCTGTAGGATGGGGCCATGGCAGTTAAAGTGGTGTCCAACTGCATCATTTCTATAGTGTAGCTGCACCCATATAATTGTTTTGTTGTTGCTGTTGTTGTTTTAAATGGAAGGCTTTGGTTGCTTCCAGGCAAAGGATTTCTTTTGCTACCAGTCAAAAGGCACTGCAGAAGTTCTTCCACTACAAAAGTCTCAATTGGAGGCCTCCTTCAGTCTGAAAGGTATGGTGGTGTGATGATTACCATTTAACCTATTTTAGCAAAGTGTATATCATGACTTGTCATTGTCAAAATAGCTCTTTAGCTGGTTTGCATCCTTTTCAAAACAAATCAACAATATTCAGGTAAACAACCTAAACAGAAAAGTGGAAGAGTTGGGGGAGGAGAAGAGTGTTTACTAAGCATAGAAAATGAAACGAATGCTCACAGAATGTATCCTGAACAGATGGACACCTAGGGAAGGACGTACATGGAAGTCACCTGCTTTGCATACAGAAGGTCCTAGATTCAATCCCTGGCATCTCCAGTTAAAATGAATACAGAAGAGGTGATAACAAAGAGATTCTGCCTGAGTCCCAGGGAAGTTGCTGCCAGCCACAATGGACCAGCCATTGGAAAAGTTACCTTTTGAAGCTACAACTCCCAGAACCTCACCAGCCTCACTAGCGCAATGGTGGTGTTTCTGAGAGATGTCGTCCAAAAACATAACTTTAATGCTTCTGAAGTACATCTACACTGGACAGACAAATCACACAAAATGTGCTCACAGTATAAATGCAGGGGCTTTTAAACCTCAGTCCAAAACAAACTGCAGAAATAATCCAGATTGAGACTGCTTTAACAGCCCTGGCTCAATGTTAGGGAATTCTGGGAACTGTAGTTGTGTGAGACATTTAGCCTTCTCTGTCAGAAAGCTCTGGTGTCACAATAAACTACAATTCCAGGATTCCCTAGCATGGAGCCAAGGCAGTTAAAGTGGTCTCAAACTGGATTATTCTGCAGTGTGTTTTGGACCTTTGTGTTCCTATTCATCCAGATAATTTGGCACTGTTTTTGAAGTTTTGGGCAAATAAGGAACTTGGAATAAATTTCATCCATCTGGAATAAAACTACAACTTTCTCATGGAAGTTTTCATATGATCAAATGAATATGATGAGAGGATAAAAGGGCTATCTGGTACAACCTCATGTCACAAAACAGGACTTTCCTTTCACTGGTCCCTGTCAGCCCAAAATTAGCCACAAAGTGTTACATCCAAAGGGCCTGCTTCCAAACAGGCACTTACAGAGAATTCAGTATGGGAAGCTCATGCACACATTAAGTCAAGCTATGAAGGCTAAACTAAAAAGGCAGCCAAACCAACAAAGAAACAAACACTTTACCTTGTAGTGTTGTAGCGTATTGAGACGCTTCCAATTGCCCTGGACAACTGAAGTTACATCCTCATCAGAGAGGATGAGATGCCCAGCCAGCCCTGATCTCCATTCTGGCACCATCAGACACAGAAAAGCAAACAAACAAAAAAGAAAACAATAGTCATGTTTTGAGAATATCATGGAGCAAAGACCATCTCCTTCACACCATTAGGAGGGTAGGAGGACACAGGCTCTGTATACTGCTATCTTCAGCCAGATATTCAACATCCTCCCGATGATGTCTCCTCAAAGCACCTTCTTGTTGACCACCTAGGGTTAACCCAGAAGCAGACGGATGACATTTGTTTGCAGTTGCCTACCATTCTATAGAAAATGGTCTCTACTCAGGTACAGATGTGGAATGAAGGACAGACATAAAGCTGCAGATACAGGAGACAGGCCAGTGGGTTTCTGCACTGCCAATCCACTGTAAAATACGCTTTTTCCAGGACCACTAAGCCTGCTACTCACCCAGGTCAAGAGTGTCCGGGTCTGGCCGATGGCAGTAAGGGGTCCCTTTGTAGATCTGGTCAAGGATCTTCTCTTTCACCTGGGTAATTGTGTCACAGTCCAGACCCTTCACCAACACCCCCTGGGCACCTTCTGTGCCTCCCACTGTGCTTCCAGCTTGAGTCAAGACAGTCAGTGTCTGCAGATCAATCAATCAGTTAGTCAGTCAATCAAAAAAACAAGTTGCCTCAGCTGCACCTCACTTGACCTTTTCTCCTTGTAGCTATATGCCAAGGGCTAATGATGAACCCTAATATTATTGTGATCTTAAGAAGCAGCCCAGGGCCAGTGGATAGGACCAGAGTCTCGGCTACTGAGCTAGAACTAGACAGAAATCCTAACACTAAGTTTACTCTCATAAAACCCATACAAGAGGTGCAGTGGCATAACATTTGCAGAGGATAACTGATGAGCAGAGGGGGGGGGGGTATTCAACCCTTTTTCTGTCTACCTATCTTCCCTGAAAATGCTTTTCTTCTTGGGCATCTTTATTTTTCATTTCATTTCACTTTTCATTTAAAGCGAAACTTTATATCACCTCCTCCAAGGAACTCAGGAAGGTATATAGAGAGCTACCCCATTCTGAGGTGGGTTAGAGTAAAATATAGCAATTGGCCCAAGATCTCCTGATACACCTTATAGCTTAGTGGGATTTGAACTTGCATGAGAAGTCATCATAGGTGCTTTCCCCAAACAGTCCCCCAAAATAGAATTAAACCTGAATGGGAAAGGGCATTTAACAAAAAATTATCATTGGATGGGTTGAAGAAAATTTTCCTCTTCATGATGTTCTCCTGGATACCATTTATTTTGACAACTCGGGTTGGAACCATGTATTTCCTGAAATAAGAATCAAGCAGAAAAGAAAAAGAAAAAACCCAGAGACTCAGAGGCTGGAATAGTGGCTCTAATTTCATCCTCCCTTTCCACCATGTGTAGTAAGTAGGGTTACCATATTCCCAGATTAGTTACAGGTAGCAGGGGGCATTTTGAATTAAAAGAAATTAAGTTTAGTACTATTAACTGTTAAACTGTTCTTACTCTTGCAGGTCAGTGCTTACAGTGTCAAGGATGAAACGTACAAGAACAATGCAACAATTAATGTGATTAATTCTATAATATTAAATTTTGCATAATGCATTTCATTTGCCTGTTATGCACATTTCCATCATATGCAGATTTTGGCACCTGACTTTGGGAAACTGGAATATGGCAACCTTAGGAGTTGGAATGACTAGCATGGAGGCGAGAAGGAGAGGTGTGTTCTGGATATGTAAAGCTCTTGAAATAGGGCTGTTCACTTCTGGATGGCAATATCACTAGGAAGATTCGACCTGGACTCTGCGGCTGACCAAAAGGATATGACTAAAATAAGAGTCCCAAAACTGGCTCTAGCTGGACTTTATCCCAGCCATACTTCAGTAGCATTCTCACCAGTGTGCGATATTCCAGGTCCTCTCGGAGAAGGCGGTTGTCATTCAAGGTGTACTTAGCTTTCCCTGTTACCCAGTCCACTGGCCCCTTGTCCACCTGATGTTTGATCCCTCGGAAGAGCATGTAGAGGGGCTCCCCAATAGAGTCCTAGCAGAGAAACAGAGACTTCAGCTCTCATATAGGACTTCAGCTATCATACAGGACAGTGGCATTGCTATTCACTATTATGGACCATCAAAATTTGGCCAGTGAAAATATCACTTCAACAACTGGTTGTGAATTAGTGGGCTGGTCCAGCCTGATTTAAACTGGCTCATATTAGCAGAGTTACTACCATACAATTACATAGACATATACATCTATGAAGATACAGGCCCCAAAATGCACGTTTAGGCCAAAGTTGGGTCTCTGTTTGAAAAGGATAAAGGCTACAGATTTATCTTTGATCAATAAGTCACTCAGTGGTGCACCAATGCTGATTATTTTTTAATATCCCCTCCTCTCTTCAACAGCCTTTTCCGAGTCTTGCAGAGCTGCTGGCTGGGCAGCAAAGGAAGGTGACTCTCTTTACCACCCAGCCAGAAATGCTGCCAGATACAGAAGGCAGTCCAGTCCTACCACTGCCCACTGGTGGGGGTGAGCAGCTGCTGCCACACTGCAGCCTTTTCCAGGTCTGACAGAACTGCTGGGTGAGCAGCAAGGGGAAGTGACTCTTTTTACTACCTATTGAACTGAGCCGCCAGATCTGGAAGGCAGCCTCTTTCCACCAGGTGAGATCAACAGTGCACCAGGTAACACCACTGGGTGGTACCACCCTCTAAGGTGTCACCTGGTGTGCTCTACACCTCCTAGTGATACCCCTCAGTTTACTGTGGCTCAGTCCTGAGTAAAAGATGAATTAGTCATCAACCAAACAGCTTGACATAGTGGTTGGGCATTAGACTATGACTCTGAAGATCAGGGTTCAATTCCCCACTCGGCCATGGAAACCCACTGGGTGATCTTGGGCAAGTCACACTCTCTCAGCCCCAGAGGATGTCAATGGCAATCCCCCTCTGAGGAAACCTGCCAATAAAACCCTATGATAGGGTCGCCTTGGGGTCACCATAAGTAGAAAATGACTTGGAGGCACGCAACAACAACAACAACAACAACAACAACAACAACATGCAAACATCAACAGCAAAATGTTTTGGACACAGCCCAGGTGCCAGTACCAACAAGGGAGGGGTCATATAAGTTCCTATTTCACATTTGTGAAGAATAAATGTTCCTGTCACCTTCTCTTGTTATCCTTATTGTATTGAATCCTTGGGAATTTTATTGCACCTTACATGTGCCTCCATCAATCTGACCCCCATCTTTTTCAGGTAATATTGGGAGACAGAGCAAAGAAGCTACATGACTGAATTATATGTCAAGCATTTCATCTTTATTTTTTCTCTGCACAGACAGTTAGGTAGATGTCTTACCCTTACAAATGCATAGAGGCAGATGGACATCCAGTTGGTCAACAACTTCTCAACGACTGTTTCTGTCCTAAAAAGGAATCCGGGTTATGATTTTGTTCTTTCCGGAGATAACCTCTATCCACAAGCAGTTTATTTACTTATTTATTAGTCACATTTAAATCCCACATTTCCTCCAATGAGCTCAAGAAGGAATACATTGCTCTTCCCCTCTTATTTTTATTTTCATAATAACCCTTTGAGATTGGACACAATGAAAAAGAGAATGTGACTGGACCAATGCGAATGTCATGGCTCAGTAAAATCTTGAACCTGGAGCTCCCAAATTCCAGTCCAGCATTCTAATAAATGAACCATACTGGTGTTTATGCACCACAGATTTGGATTATGCATTAATGATGGGATTCACTACTACAAAATGTGGTGGTAGTCGCTACCTTAAAGGGATTTTATCAGGAGGTTAGAAAAATTCAAAGATCAACAGCTAATGCTTTATTTTGAAGATGATCTGAATGTCTCATTTCTTTCAATCTTATCAAGGGCCCGAAAAACAGTCTACATAACAAAATCAATATAAAACACCATCAGTAACAAAAAATTAAAACAAAACCATAATATCAAAAGCAATAAGGTTCAATCATATATTAAAAATAATTAAAAGCCAGGCAGAGTAAACACATTTTTGCTGCTCAATTATCTGTCCAGGCTAATCTCAACTCTTGTGGGATGGAGTTCCATAACAGGGGTACTGTTACAAGAAAGGCCCTATCTCAGATTCCCATCTGCACAGGTAATGAGCCACTGAATAGCACAATGGCCATAGCAGACAAAGATGGGGAAGGCTACCGCTTTCCTGCCTTGCTTGAGGTTCTTCTTGGAAACAGAGTACTGAACTAGATAGATGTTGTGAATAGCCAGCCAGAGTTCATATTCGGTTCACCCATGTTCACTCCCTGTTCCTGGGTCTGTGCAAACTTCCAGGGCTACCAAGAAGCCAGTCTGGGCTGACAGGTGGCTCAGCTTAAGAAGATAAGAGCTGTGCTGGATCAGGCCAAAGGCAAAGGAACCCAGCATTCTATTGGCCACCTAGAGTCTCTGAGATATTCACAAGCAGGACACAATAGCATTTTCCAGATTGTGTTCCCCAACAATAAGTCTTTAAAAACACATCATCTCTAATTGTGGTGATAGCAGGCAGCTGTTATTACAGTGGGTCCTTGGTATTCACTGAGTTCTGGTTTCAGGACTCCCCATGGATACCAAAATCTGTGTCTGCTCAAGTCCTGTTAAATACAATGGCATAGTATAATGGTGTCCCTAATATAAAATAGCAAAATCAAGGTTTGCTTTTGGAGATTTATATTTTTTTGAATATTTTCAAGCCATGAATGGTTGAATCTGTGGATAAAGAATCAATTGATATGGTGGGCTGACTGCATTGATAGACTTGCCCATCATGAATTTAATTAAGCCCTTTACCTTCCTTCTCCTGATCAAAACTCTCACCTTCTGAGCATCAGCTTAGGGTTCTTGGCTACATATTGCTCCACCAAGTCATTCAGGAGTGTCTTGAGGATGTCTGTGAAGTACTCAAGTTTCCCATGCAACGAGACTGTGAGAAGTGATGCAACGTAGGCTCGGTCCCTTGGAGAGAATGTCCGCTGGATTTCCAAGGTGTGGATGAACTAGAAAAAGGGAAAAGACAAAATAAGGCACTCTTGTTTGTAAGCAATAATTTCTTCAGAAATGCAAGAAGGTTGACACCTAACACCTCCCCCCAAGGTTGTTGAGATCAATATTGGAACAAATTGAGAAAGTGCAGTGCAGCCAAATTAAGAAGGGCCAAATGGCAGACATCTGCTGTTGTAATTTGTTAAAATTGCTTTATTGTTGTGAAATTGTTTTAATTTCATGATGTTTAATATTGTTTTAAGGGGAGGGTGGGTTTGGGTTTAGGAGGGTTTACTGTGAGATTTTATTGTTGTAATCCGCCCCAATTGCTTCGGTAGAGGGGCGGGATAGAAATAATAATAATAATAATAATAATAATAATAATAAGATTCTGAAGCAAACTTAAGACTCAGTACCTTGAAGATTATGGAGATCTGAAAATGACACTTGAACAGGGCAGCAAAAATGCACTCATTGGCCACAGATTTTTCAGGAAAAATGAGAAAGAGGCTCTGCATGCATATAGCTGTACATGTTAGGAATGCCAGAGACATGGATACTACTGATGCATCATCGTGCAATATATTTGCTCAGCAGCCACCATCTCACTTATCCTTCATGTGTTAACTCAAACAGAACCTAAATAAATTAATTTTTTTGGACAAGAGCTCCAAAATCTCCCAGCCAGTTCCCAGTATCCTCCAGCTAGGGGATTCTGGAGCACTTGTCCAAAAAGTACCTTTTCCAAAGTCTGCCTTGAATCCATTAATTGAGTGGTTTACATAGCCCAATTATTTCTATCCTGTGGTACTTAAACAGTGGGCCCTTGGTATCTGTTGGTGTTTGCTTCCAGGACCCCTCATGAATACCAAAATCTGTAGATGCTCAAATCTCATTATATACAATGGTGCAGTGAAATGGTGTCTCTTATATAAAATGGCAACATCAAGCTTTGCTTTTTGAGATGTGTATATTTTTGGAATATTTTCAAGCTGTGAATGTGTGAATCCATTAATAAAGAATCCATGGAGATACAGAGGGACAACTGCATCACCTAAATCAATTGATATTTGGATAAAACTGCCTCTCTTCTGACACTATTGTATCTATTGTACTATTGTGAAGTAAAAGTACAACCATGGGTCTGTTTTTCTCTGCCATAACAACAAAAAACATTAAGTGTATCTGCACAGTGCATCACCACAATTTTAACACTGCTCTGATGTCACAGAACTTCATAAAAGGAACCCCAAGGCTCATCTAGCTCAGTCCTCTTCCAGCACTGGAATTTCTGTCTTTTCACATGTCTAATAAGACCTGTTAGATGGGTGGGAAACTCTCAGGTAGTCAGACCTTGAAGAGCTACCTCCTACTATATCAACCCTCACATAATTGTTAATTTATGTTACAAGTTCAGAATACCTCCCTGCACCCTTTAGAGGGAAAGGGAAGCAATTTCAGGCCCCTGGGATATTTTGTTCCCAGACAGGCCTTTATTAAACCAGGCAATGAACTGGAAGTCACATCTGAGGGTTGGTTTTTTTTTGGGGGGGGGGGGAAGGGGAATTCTCTAGGCCTAAAACAGCAAAATTGCTGTAGCATCTTCTAGACGATACAAGGGTCATTCTGAATTTTTTTTAAAATTCCAAGAAACGATGGGGGAGGTGGGGAATTTTAGGGACCTCAAAATCAATCTTGGGGTTCCATGTAGCCCATGGACTGTAGTTTCTCCACTTGTGTATTAAACCAACAGTCTATTATGTATTTTCTATGTTCAAGTACATTATGGTCTTTCTATGGCATGCTGTAGGAGTAAACTTTCTTGCACTACCAAGTGGTTGGACCAGATAACCTTTGAGAAATCTTCCAGTTTCATGTTTCTCGGAAACTGAGCAGTGTTCCAAACACAGATGGAAGGACACTTGGCAATGCTTATCTGAATAGCTAAGTGCAAAGAGTCAGTGGAATGGGATCACTAGGTGAAGAGAAATATCATTGCTGATTCATCCCACAGTAAGCCAGTGGCTCAGAGATATCATATACATGGTACAATTATAAACTGCATTTTTGCCCAATCCCTCTCCAGGGTACTTGGTAGTAGTATACATGTAGTATACATGGTGTGTATCCCTTCTCCTCACTCCTGTTTCAGTTACACAATGACACTGTGAAGCAGATGTTAGATTAGAAGATCCTAGTGCAAGAGGATTCAGAACTTTTAGATGGCTGAGCAGGGCAATGAGAGATCCTTACTAGCATCATTTCAGCTTTGCCACTAGGATTCAGACTCTATGGGGTGGAGAGTACACAGCAAGGAATCTGGACTGTTGTACCGAAAAAAGAAAGAAAGAAAGAAAGAAAGAAAGAAAGAAAGAAAGAAAGAAAGGCATTCTATATTTGCTGTATCTAGTTCTGCAAATGGAATCAATTACGGTATGCCAAATACACATGCTTTATTTTGAAGTGTTATCATCCTCTTTGTCTACCACATCCAATGTAATAACTTGAACCATGCTCATTTTTGACACAAGTGTGACAGGAACAGGGAATGGAAGTTAGACTGTGTGAAAATCCCAAATTCTGACTTCTGCCTTGTCTATACTGGCAGGAAACCCTGTACTCACCCTATAGAAGCTGTGACCTGGGCACATGATGTTCCTCAGGATTCACAGGCAATGTGGGACTTTTGCTCTGAAAATCCAGAGAAAAAAGATCTTCCTTTTACCCCACATTTGCCTGGAAAATCCATATCAGCAGCCAGGTGGCTGGAAATACTCTGAACTATAGGCTATGTGATTGTCATAGGATTGTTCTCTTCTTCTCAGTTACTTGATATAGTGAGTGTGGCATTATTGGAGACACTGCAAACCAGGAAACTGTGCTGCAGCTATGGAATGAGTATGGGGTTTCCTGCTGGTGTAGACAAGCCCCTAGTCTGGTATGTTAAATCTTCACCACAAGAGCAAGCAACAAGTGAACCATGGGCAACATGTGTCATCTAATAAACTCCCTGCCATGTTGCAGCACCCACTGCTCCATCTAATAAACTCCCTGCCATGTTGCAGCACCCACTGCTCCCCTCACTGTAGAAATGGTGGCATTAAAAAAAGCTTCCATCATCTGCTTACTGGAATCACAAACATTTTCTCCTAATTCTGATCTTCAGAAAGGTTAGTAGACTTCAGCCCTGCAGCCTTGTAGGACTCTACGATGCAGGAAGATGCTCTGTCCTGCTACTACACCATAGACAACTGCCACAATTGTTGCCAAATTTGGGTGGCAAAAGCAACCAAGTCTGGTGGTGGCAGTAAACACATGCATTCTGGCTTGATCAGCTTGTTAAACCTTTAAAAGAAACAGCCTTCAAGTTCTGAAATGTTTATCTGCAACAGTGAAAACTAGAAACTTGGCTTGGAATGGATTTTGCTCCCAAGGACACATTCTTTGCTGTGTTACATGACTTTTGTCTTTTTAGCATGGCCTCAGCTCTGCCTGATACATCACTGATGTTTATGATATAATCACTTATTCATTCCGAATTCCAAAATAAACATTAGTGTACCTTTTTATTGAAAATACACATTTACTTAAATTTTAATCAAAATACCTTGGTAAGAAAGAGCTTGCTGTTGAGGAGATTGGAGAGCTGCACCAAGCCCTGTTCAACTGTCTGTCTCCGAGATTCTGGCACATCCAGATCCCTTTGTAATGGCGACTCACGGTGACCAGGAAAGAAGATGCGCTCTGCATAGGTTTTGTAATCCAAGAATGGAATCCCAGTCCCAACTAAGTCACTGGTGAGATCCATAATCTCTGTCATGAGATCTGGAAAGAAAGGAAGCATCTATGTTATGGGGAAGAGGCCTGAAAAGAGAGGAATACAGGAAGCCAAACCAATTGTCCATCCAGCCTAGATTGCACTGACTGGCAATACATCTCCAGGGTCTCAAGAAGAAAACAGTCTTTGCCCTCACCTCCTGTCTGATCCTTTGGTCACTTGAACCTAGGAGTTGTGCATCCAAAGCATGTGCTCTGCAGCTGAACAGTCCCTCCCCTACTATGGCTACCAACCATGGTGTTCTGAGGAAGTTCAAACTAGGGGCCTTTCCACACCACACAAGTATAACACAATGATTTCAACATGTAAAGAGATCTTATAGCACCTTTGAGAGTAACTGAAAGAGAGAGGTTGGTAGTATGAACTTTCCTAGATTTGAGCCTACTTCCTCAGATGCAAGGGGTAGAGTGAAAAGTCCAAGGACAGACCTATATAGCAATCTGTGTGTTGGAATGTCCATAAGAATGCAAAACTTTGTGGGTGTGGAGATAAGGTGACACGTTCCATTTTAATTATGGTTGTTGGGGGACAAGGCAGGAGGAAGGATGTTGCTTAAAGCCAAGGTGAGTCAATAACCATATGAATGAGTATTCATAAGAATGGCTTCCTAGCACATTACACACATTATAACACTAGCTAACCCCCAGCCTTAGCAGGGCTCTCTTGGCTAGCTCATCATGTCTTCTTTTTGGTTCCCACACTACATCCCAATACTCACTCATATGGTTATCCACTCACCTTGGCTTTAGGCAGGACTGGTTCTGCCCAACTCTATGGGCTCCCATACCTAATAACAGCTGCCTTAAACTGGGTAATTAAACAGTCCTGGTGCAGGTAAGAAAGCAATTTGTTACAGCTGGCTTCCTCAGCCTGGCACATAACCCTGCAATATGTTTGGGTTACACATTCCATCATCCCCAGACAGCAAGACTGAGATGAGAGGAGCTGTAGTCCAAATACATCTGCACGGACCTTGGGTTGGGGAAGCCTGCCTTAAAGTGTGGTCCCTGAAAGGATTCCACATCACCAGTGGTGGAGGTCAGAGCACTCCCTCCAATTTATCTACCTGTGAATTCTTTTTTGCATCGGTCCCGGACACTTGTTTCCAGATTTTCCAGCTGGATCTGAACCTTCTTGTAGTCCCTCAGGGCCTGTTTGCTCTTCCTCCTAGAAAGAAAAAAAAAGAAGCAACATTAATCCCTATGCCTTCAGCATTCTCTGCTAGACATTTTTGTCAGTTTTTCCAACTATGAAACCAAAACAAACAAACTCCCAGGTAGTATTTGACCTGATATAAAATGTTTACACTGTACATTTCATACTTTGCACTGATAGGAGGGGAAAGTATTTTGCAGAGTGTGGGGTTTCTCATAGAATTTCGAATTGGGGAGAAACTGCAGGGAACAGAGGAAAATAGGCTGATGTCTGGGGAGACGTATAGCCAACCAATGAAGAATCTGAGTGTAACTGCAGGAAGATAAAACTCCAATTAAAGCTTGCCCTATATTAACTATTGGATCAAAAACTTTGACCACTTTTTGCCATTTTTAATGATAAAATATCTTTATAAAACTTTCCTATCCAAACACAAGTGTTTAACTGTTTATAATCCAATTTTTTTGTCTAGTACCTGGTAAAGAAACCTATCATAAATCTGTTTTCCAATTTTAGTTGAAACAGTGACTATGACAAGTTTATCTTCAAAAATTAGTTGTTAACAAGTACAATCTGGCAGAGAAACAAATGCCAATTGATAGATATTTAAGAATAAAAGAGAGCAAAATCAGCTCAGAAGAAACATCAAGCCTTCCTCTATGGCTGAGCTTTAAACACTGTTGTGTGAAGGTTTAGAAAAGGAAAGAATGAGATGCAAAATTAGAAAATATTTAAACTCAAAACATTTTTAAAATCATAAGTTGACTCTATATTATTTCTGTATTATTAGAGAATTAAAACAGATCTGTATTATTTCATCTCTAGAAAAGGAAAGTTAAAAGCTTTTCTATTCAAAGTTTATTTGATGAGTAACAACTCTGCAAGTGCTATCGTCATACACTGCTCATTAATCCAGCTGACTGGAGTATTCTTCAGCGTTTCATGACACTGAGACCTTTCTCATACCGTTTCTTGTACATCACCCTCAAAGAAACATCTTCATTTTCTCCTTCTGTCCAGTAAACCCAAAGAAATCCATCAAAGAGTTGAAAAAACCAAAGTTCTAGCTCATAGGAAGTGGAAGTCCTTTCCTTGCTCATAATCCTCCAGAATTTCAAAAATGGAACATGTAAAAAAAAGGAGCAACATCTCAAAGGTATGCAAAGGGATACTGTAGCACCTTTGCGACTAACTGAGAGAAAGATGTGGCATAAGTTTTTGTAAGACTAGAAAAAGAGCTACATTCATGGAAGTGTGATTAATGCCAACTTTGCAATAATTTTGGCTGAAGATCATTTTTATCTTCTGACTGTCCAGGCATTTTAAACTGGGGAATCTGCCTTACATGTTTTTAAAACTGCCTTTTATTATTGCATTACCATCATCATTCCCTTTCTTCTCCTTACTATTGCACTGTTCTTATTATTTGTTGTGGTGGTATAGCCATTTGAGGTTATATTTATTGTTCACTGCCTCAATACCTTTTGCAATGATATACACTGAGTTGATTGACTTGAACTAAGTTTCTTCAGTGACTCAACTTGGACTCGACTTGGCAATAAATGAGTCTTCATTTGACTCAAGACTTGTAAACTAACTTGCTAGGCTAACTTCATCCAGAAGAGCAAATGTGTTAGGTAATGGGCTTGAGGCCAGGTTGAGGTCTACTCAGTAGCCAGTTCCTGCTGCACATTGGAGGAGCCTTCCAAAACTTTTGAAAAGCTTAGAAGGATCATTCTGACTCAAGCCCATTGCTTAACACATTTGCTGTTCCTTTGTGAGATTTTTTTTACCCGATTCTGTGCACATCTTCTTGATTTTTACTGTTCCTGTGTGAGATTTTTTTTTACCTAACTCTTTGTACATCTTCTTGATTTTCCAGTTATTGACAACCCCCCCCCCTCTCAGAAACACACTACCACCATCTCCATTTTTTCCTGTTAAGGTTACTCCCAGACTTGAGACTTGACTTAAAAATATCTTGCATGGATTTGAAATTTGACTTGAGACTTGGAGTAAAAGACTTGAATATATCACTGACCTTTTACTAAAGGGCAATTTATGCACACAAACCAGCTACCTGCCTTATAATGGGATGGAAATTCCAAACTATCTGGCAGGTTTCAGGAAGACTGGAATACAGGTTTGCAGACAAAACACCCTCCCACTTCTCACCTGTATATGAAGACGATGATGAGAACAATCAAAGCAACGAAGGAGGCACCAACACCTAAGCCGATCTGGGCTTCCAGGGGAAAGTTGAGCTGACTCTCTGTGTCATATTGCACCCGACCCAGCGAAAAGTTCATATTCCCCATCTGGACCTGAAGGGCAATGAGAAGATCCTAAACCAGATACCACCTTGAAGACTCCTCATCTGATTCTGAAAGGTAGGCTGGGTCAGGCTTAGCTACACTTGGATAAAAACCACCAAGACATCTAAGAGACATCCAGTAGGATTAGAACAAAAGCTTGACTGAACTCCTAGAAAGCTGCTGCTAGTCAGAGTTGGCAATATTAGGTTCTTATGCTTCAATGTGAAGAGATGATAAAGATCTCTCTTAGTGTATATGTTTATGTGTTTGTATGCATGGGTGTATGTTTTGGGTCCTCTGAAGATTTATCTGGGAGAGGGCTTTTAACCCTTCCTTCCCCTCCTTTCCCCCAGATGTAACTCCTCCTCCATCTTAAAGGTGCTGGTAGACACACAGTAGGAACCAATGAATAGTAGCTATAGCAGAACCACCCTCCAACCCCTCCTTCCATAATGGGCTATTGATCATTTTGATCATTGCAATTTTCAGGGCAAAAAGCAAACAGTATAGCTGTTAAAAACAATGTCCTCTTTCAAGCAAGTCAGTTTCATATCCAGGTGGGACTCTGAAAATAGCTTGCCCCCCCTTCCCCATCTCACTCCTGATCCTCTTCTCCAAATATTTCCTCCTTCACTTACCCTATTTCAGTGCCCTTCCTCATTCTAACTTTCCCATCTCTGTCTTGATCCTCTTTCTTTCCTCATTACTAGTTATAGCTCTATGTACTAGTTATAGCTGTATGATTCCTCTTTAACTGCCTTGGCTGCATCCTATACAATCCTGGGTTTTGCAGTCTGGTGAGGCACTACCACAGTCTGGCTGAGAAATATAAATACTTCACAAAACTACAAGCTCCAGGATCCCATAGAATGGAGCCACAGCAGTTCAAGTGTTATCAAAGTACTATAAGTGCCTCCTATGAAATCCTCCATCCCACTCCTCAGTCTGGATCTAGTTCCACCATGCCAATATCCACCCCTTACTGTGAACTCTGGCAAGGAGTCTGCGCCTTCCCGCTTGGCCCGGTGCTGAGGTGCTGGTTGCTCAGTGGGAGGTTCGCAATAGAGGTGGTTCTTTGTGAGAGTCTTTACTGAGCAGATTCCTACTCCGATCATGGCTTTTACCTCTTCTTTGCTAATAGCCAAGTCCAGATTTTCTCCCTGCAGAAAGGGACACAAGACCAGACTTGTAAACAAGTTCACAGAAGTTACTAGCCTGGGGGAAAAGTAGTATTAGCCTTCAAGGGAGAAGTGGGACCCAAATAGTTAATATTGTTGTTTTTGGTTGACGACTCTCACAGGCCATGCTGGCTGGGAAATTTTGGGAGTTTTTACCCAAACAATGATGTTTCCAAGTTCTGAGAGGATGGAGAGCTCTGTTCCTCAAGTATATCCATCTCCTTCTGTCTCAAGGGTAAGGGACCTCTTCAGTGCCAGGGATGAATTCAATTTAGTTGGGTTTTTAGTTCTTAGAGGCAGTAGATTTATTTTTGTCATTGTATACAATGCTTTTTATCATTGTATTAGTCCCCTTGTTCCCCTGTATTCCTTTTTTTAATTATTGGACTGTAGGTTTTTGGCAGGGCTGCTTGTCTGTTTTAGTGCTTTATTTTTGTACAGCAACATGTACATTAATGGCTCTATAGAATAAAATAATATCAGTACCAATACCAGTTGTTGTTACAGAGGCATCAGGGGAGGAAGCATGTTTTAGCTTAAATAGGTTTATCATATTCTGCAGAGCAACAAAGGAGACATATTTACTGATTCACTATTTCAAACTACCAACCATGATGGCAACCTTCACTCTAAATACCCTGGCTATGCAAGCTATGATAACCGAGCCTTCTCTTTCCCCCTTCCCTGCCTGCTGTGACAGCTAAGTTGGAAGATAGTGAAGCTGGCTGTTTTGGGGGGTTCCCTTGCCCTGCTTTAACCTGGCATTTTTCTCTTCCTCCTCCCCACAGCTCTACTATCTAATTACCCACTTCCTCTTATCTGGATCATGTGAGAAAACCCAGATAAATAAATCCTTTTAGACAGAAATTTTTAGCTCTGAAAAGCTCTGAAAAGGATGACAAGTCTGGGAAAAGGAGGACATATGGGCTGAGTCCACACTGCAGAAATAATCTGATTTGATACCAGTTTAACTGCCATGGCTCAATGCTATGGAATTCTGGGAAGTGTAGTTTGCTGTGGCACCAGAGCTCTGGTACCACAACAAACTACAGCTGGCCCTTCGTATTTTCAGGGGTTCCATTCTGGATTCCCACGCAGATACCAAAAATCATGGGACCTCAAGTCCTGTTGGTTTTAAAGGTGCTGTGGCTGTGTGCACATGCCACCGTTGGAGTGAATGGGGCAGAGCCATCTGCAGATGCTCAGCTCCTCGGATGGCAAGCCTTCAGTTGGGGTGGGCTACCTGTACAATTCCCAGAATTCCACAGCACTGAGCAATGGCAGTTAAAGTGGTGTCAAACAGGATTATTTCTGCAGTATGGATGTAGCCATAGTAACCCTAGCATAGAGCTCCCTTACCCAGTCACTTAGGGTGCATCTCTACTGTAGAAATAATGCAGTTTGACAGTATTTTAACTGCCATGGCTCCATTCTACAGAGTCCTTGGATTTGTAATTTGATGAGGTATCAGTACTCTTTGGTAGAGAAGACTAAAGACTGTGTAAAATTACAAACCCCAGGACTTCATAGGACAGAGCTCTAGCACTTAAGGTGGTGTCAAACTGTATTATTTCTACAGGCTAGAAGCAAGAAGCATATATGCTTTTTAGAACAAGGGAAAACCCCATATAACAAGTGGGAAGCCACCAAGTGATATTATGGGGGAAGGGGTATAGATTTCTGGGGAACTCCACAGAGATGGATTGAGAACTAGGAAATCCAGATTGAACCCCAGTGCCTGAGGTTCTCCACTCCATTCCATGGGAAGTCAGTCACCTGTAACCAATGCAGGGAGCATGGCAAAGTAAAATGATGAAGGGAATTTCCAAGCTCCCAGTGAAGAGGGGCAGGTCTAGAATTTGTGCATTTCAAAATGCGCTCACCTGGCAGCAGAACCAGTGTGGTGTAGTAGTTTGAGTGTTGGACTACGACCCTGGATATTAGGGTTTGACTCCCAGCTTGGCCGTGGAACCCCACTGGTTGACCTTGGGCAAATCACACTCTCTAAACGTCAGAGGATGACAAGGGAAAACCTCCTCTGAACAAATCTTGCCAAGAAAACCCCATGAGTCAGAAACGACTTGAAGGCACACAACAACAAACAACATCACTTGGCAGTATGTGTAAGCCAGAAAACCACATTGTCTCTTCATAGCCTTTTTAAAATACAAACTTAGCTCTAGAGACATTTCACTGTGACATCTGTGGCTTCTGCATCTTATTAGCCCTTAGCAATTTCCTAATGAAATGTTATTAACCTTAAATGCCATTGCAAATAGATGGCATGGAAGGAAGGGACTGCAACTTAAAATGTCTTGTGGCTGGTATAAGATAATAAGACTGCATTATTACAAAGGCTGTGATAAAGAAATGTAAATGCTATCAGCCCGAAAGTCTGATATCTGTAATGAGAGTATGTGATAGGAATCATGCCAAATATTAAAAGGGGAGTGAGGCTTGCATTGTTCTGCAGGTATCACTAGTTTATTTTGTCCTGATAGATAGGGATATGGAACTTGTTAGCTACACACCAGGTGTTCCTGGACTATAACTCTCATTATCTCCAATCACTGTCTAGTGGTGGCTCCAATGATAAAGAGAGAGCAGATACATTTGAGTGAGAGACCTTTATAGGTTTATACTAATGAGGATAAGAGAGAATGTGACAGAAAGATGTTGTTGTCATCTCCATCATTATTCATTTTATGCATTTTATGCATTTGCCACCTTCCTCCCAAAACCAAAACTCAAAGTGGCTTGTAAAATTAAATAAATAAAATACAGAAGATGAGCATTAAAATGGAATCAAACTATTAATAACATTAAAAACAATTTAAAACATACCAAAATAATAAAAAAGTATAAAAACAGTTCAGCATCCCACTGAAAGACTTTTCTTTTAAAAAAATTGTAAGCCAGAGTTATACCTATTAAATATGACACACACATTAGGAAAAGAGACAGAGAAGAAATATACGAAATTGTTATTATATATGGTAACAACTGCAAGGATATAATAATAATAATAATAATAATAATAATAATAATTTTTATTTCTATACCGCCCTATGGCGAACCAATCCGGGCGGTGAACAACAGTAAAATACATACAGGCTAAAACAATATAATTCCCTCTTCCCCCCCTTAAAAATTTATTAAATCAAGATCGATTAAAACAATTACAATTTAGCACTAACAATTTAAAATAGAATATAAAAATTATAAATACAAATCAACAACCCCTGCTAAAGGGAGTTATAGAATATTCATAAAAGGGAGGTCACGAGGTCTCGAGGTCTTGAGGCTGGGTAAATTTAATCTGGAAAGGCCTGCCGGAAGAGATCCGTCTTGACAGCCTTTTTTAAAGCTGTCCAGAGATGTTAATTGACGGATCTCATCCGGCAGGCCGTTTCAGAGCCTGGGGGCGACAACAGAGAAGGCCCTCTGGGAGGTCCCCGCAAGCCTAGATTTTTGAGGCTGCAGCAAGTTCCTCCCAGAGGAGCGGAGAGCGTGGGGAGGATTATACGGGAAGAGGCGGTCTCTGGGATAGCTTGGACCCAAGCCATTTAGGGCTTTAAAGGTAATAACCAACACCTTGTACTGGGCCTGGAAACCAACAGGCAGCCAGTGGAGGGACCTCAAAACCAGAGTGATGTGATCCCTCCTAGATGTTCCAGACAAAAGCCTGGCTGCCATATTTTGAATCAACTGTAGTTTCCGAATCAAGCACAAGGGTAGCCCCATGTAGAGCGCATTACAGAAGTCTAGGCGTGAGGTTACCAGCGCGTGCACAACAGTCTCAAGATCCCTTACTTCCAGGAAAGGGCGCAACTGGCGTATCAGCCGAAGCTGATAACAGGCGCTCCTGACCGTCGCGTTTACCTGATTCGTTATCAGGAGCGACGAGTCAAGGAGCACCCCCAAGCTGCAAACACAGTCACTGGAGGAGAGTGTGACCCCATCCAGGACTGGAGGTTGCAACCCAATTCCTGGTTTCGGGGCCGCTACCGTGAGCACCTCCGTCTTGTCTGGATTCAGTTTCAATCTGTTTTTCCTCATCCAGCCCATTACCGCCTGAAGACATTCATTGAGAGAGGAGATGCCATTGGAATTCGAGGCCGACGAACGAGACACGGAGAAATAGATCTGAGTGTCATCAGCGTACTGATAACACCCAGCACCATAACTCCATATTATCTCACCCAGCGGCTTCATATAGATGTTAAATAATGTCGGGGACAAAGTAGCTCCCTGAGGGACCCCACAAGTGAGTTCCCTCTTACTGGAACTACTGTCCCCGAGCAGCACCCTCTGGGACCTACCCGAGAGGAAGGACCGGAACCACTGCAAAGTAGTGCCCCCGATACCTAACCCCTTCAGGCGGTCCAAGAGGATGCCGTGATCTATTGTATCAAAAGCCGCTGAGAGGTCTAGGAGCACCAACAGGGTCACACTACCCCTGTCGATGCTCAGACACAGATCGTCGGTCAAGGCAACCATGGCAGTCTCAACCCCAAAGCCTGTCCTAAAGCCGGTTTGAAATGCAAACCGGCTTTATGCACAGAAACCGGCTTTCTATATGCACAGAAATGGAAATCCTCTCAAATACAAACGGTAGAAGTCTGGTTAAATAAATTAATAGATATGAGAGAATTAGACAGACTTTCAAGAAGAATAAAGGAAGAAAGTAATACTGTAAAGAGGTAGGCTGGAAAGAAAAAATGTATAGATAAAAAAGACTTTAAAAATTTATATGAAAAAAACAGAATAAAAAATAATTAAAGGTGAATACAGTAGCAATAACAGAAAAGAATAAATAAATGAGGAGGGGGAAAAGGGAGAGAAAGAATAGAGCTCTATTTCTCTCTTCGTTAGGAAATAAATGGGGAAAAACATTAAAGAAATAAGGAAAATCCAAAAGATACAATAGCATCGGTGGTAAGAAGTAACCATACAGAAGAATTGTGTTAAGAGAAAGGTTGAATATAGGTAAGAAAGGTTGTAAAATTTGTAAGTATTTGTTGAAATGTAATGTGTGAGAAGTGATTGTGAAGATGTTTGATTGTATTTTAGGTTGCAAATTTTAATTGAAAGAAAATTTAATTTAAAAAAAAAGCACAAAAAGAAATTGCCATTGCTACTTCTTGTCCCACTGCTTTTATAGATTAAATATCTTCTAATCTAAGGCATTCACTGCTGCAAGATGCAGCCCCTAACAGGCATGATTGAAGATGTTGCTGGATTTTGCTCCCAGCAGCCCCATACAGCACTGCCAATGCTTGGAGATGATGGGAGTTGTAGTCCAGCAACACCTGGTGGGGAGTTGACAGGTTTCACATACCTATTTTGGCAGAACAGATGAATTAATGGAAGGTCTAGCCATGATAATTAAATGCAGGAATGTAGCTAGTGTTGAGGTGTGTGTGAGACCATTGCCCTTCCCAAATAAAAATTCTACCTCTGGACAAAATTTTCCTTTAGTCCCCAAGTTTCTAGCATTGCAGTAACTCAAAACTTAATTTGAGCATTCAGAAATAGAGTTTAGGCAGCCAAAGAAAACGGGCAGGAAAAGTTACTAAAGGAATACAAACACAACAAATAGAAGAGTTCTGAGTTTGAATGATTTTCTATGAATCACTCTGTGCAATGCTACAAATCTAGGGACTGAAGGAAAATTTTATTTGGGGAGGGGCAATTACCTCAGTTTGCCCACCTGTCATAGCTATACCCCTAGTTCAATGGCACCTCCAGGTGAAACACTATATTTTCTGCAGTCAATAAAGCAAGGAACATAGTGTGTTCTATTTACTGGGAAACAGCTGCTCCATTTACCTCCACAGAGATGACACTTCCAGGCTTGTGACGATAGGGTTTGCTTTGATCCTCTGTGTTGAGTGGCTTCAGGATGGGGTCCACCTCATAGGAGAAACCATTCGGATGCAACACATTAAAGTCAAAGATAAGATTATCCAGGACAAACTCCAGTTTCACTTGGACGGAGTGGGGCAGCTGTTGAATGGCTGGTGTTTTGCACAAGATGAGGTTGGAGGAGTTGACCTCACAGGGTTCTTCAAACTAGGATCAGAAATGAAGAGGCATGAATAGCTGAATTCTGCTTGCTATTCTTCCAGAGATATGCCATCTCAGAACCCTCTGCAGCAGAACGAATCACTGAGGTGGCCCTGGGTGAATAGTGGGAGATGCATGACAGACAAAAGGAAGTACCTCTTCTTAAATAAAATGGTCCATGGGTGGGGGAGACTTGCAATCTCAGCCCTCTTTTTTGTATTCCAAACCCCAGAAGTTTAATTTTTGCAGATAAAAAACTGACCCCAAAATGCCATCTAGAGCAGCAGTAACATTTATAACAACCCCAGCTCCTTTAGAATCCTGCTTTTCAGTCAAAACCCACCTGCAAACTGAATAAAAATGGAAGCACATATCAGGAATAGATTTGTTGATTTCAGAGCTTGTTTTCAGTCAAATCTGGCCCCACTCCTGCCACAGTGGAATCCACAACCACATGATCTAGAGCTCTTTCACACTACATGATTATAGCACTTTAACTGCTAACTGTTTAACTTTAATTGATTATTCAACTTTAACTGCCAAGGCAACATCCTATGGAAATGTAGGATTTGCAGTTCATCAGCCAGAGAGCTCTAATGCCTCAATAAACTGCAAATTTCAGGATTCCACAAGATGGAGCCGTGGCCGTTAAAGTGGAATCAGTATTATATTTGATAATGCTTTATTTTTGATGGCCACCAATTTGAACAGAACTGAAAGTGGACTACACAATATCATAGAGAATAAAGCTATTGAACATCTGCTTGTTATGATGGTTATGTATTATTGCCAGAATCAGAAGAATTGCATTAGGGATGGGCAACCCGTGCCTTCCAGATATTACTAGACTGCAACTCTTATCAATTTTCACCACTGACTGTGTTGGTTTTGGCAGATACACCATGTAATCCAATAATATAAGAAGTGGCCACAAGTTGCCCTTGCTATGTAAAAATATATTGACCCAGTGGTGGAGATGCTGCAAAAGGACAGGTTGTTTACCTGTTACTGTAGTTCTTCAAGCAGTCATCTGCAAATTCATACAAATGGGTTATTCTGTTCCTGCGCAGTTAACTTTGGAAACTTCTGGAATCACTAGGGAAGACTTTTTGGCGGTAGCTCCACCCACCCTCTATATAAGCCCAGCATCTTCCCACTCTTTCTCAGTTCCATAAAGTACGATGCATAGCAGTGATAGGAAGGAAATAAAAGTGAGCAGGACATGAGTGAAGTACAGGTAAGCTGAATCTTAGATATAAAAATTATTCACAGAATTTCAAAACAAATTCCTACAATTCTTAAATTAAGTTCTGCTTCCTTCTTGTTCTCTTATCTCCCTTCTTATCTAATATCTAATAGTATCATCTCTTGATTAATTTTGATTCTATTATTACAAATTAACACTTAAAATCAGCTTCTTCTGTTATATAACATCAATCAAAGTATTCTGGAGTTTTATCACGACTTTCAGATATATTTGTCAAAATTAATTCCAGCAGTCTAATCAAAATCAGTTCAACAGACAGATTAATTGCCTCCTAGAACTTACAAATATGAATCAATTTCAACCCTCCCCTCCACGTTCATTATTTAAGATAAATTGTAAATTATAAGTTGTTCAATAGTATAATATAACATTGTATTGTAAGTATGATAAGTCTCCTTCTTTGGAGGACATTAAACAGAGGCTGGATGACCATCTGTTGGGGATGCTTTGATTTTGAGTTCCTGCATGGCAGGGGGTTGGACTGGATAGCCCTTGTGGTCTCTTCCAACTCTATGATTCTATGATAAGTTAATTGAATTGTAATTTGTTATCCTCAATATATCAAATCTGTTACAACTAACACGTCTGTCTGAAATAATTACCTATAATCAATTCTATCTTATCTTTACTTTGTCTTGCTATTATATATTATGTACTCCAATACTTTAAAATTAATACATAAGATAATTATTCAATTTCAATTCTAAATCAATTCTTACTGCATTTAGAGCTAATCATTACTTCAGATTGTTATTATCTACAATCTCAGCCTTATTCTGTACATCTTACCTCTTCCTTTGTATTAACACTTTTAACTTTGTTACTTTTAAAACAATCCAAATTAATTATCAAGTCCTCTGTCTCTTTCCCGTTCCTTCTCTCTCCTGTCTCCTCCTTCAGTCCGCTTTCTATCTCAGTCTCAGTCTCTCTTTATTAGTTCAGACCTTTCTCCTCTTGGTGTCTCTTAACGTCTCGTTGTCCCATCCTCCTTCCGCCGCACCTTTCTCTTCGTTGTTCCTTCTGACCTCAGATCCAAGCCTCTTGCCTGCTCTCGTGTCCTCCTGCCGCTTCTTTCTCACTGATCATTGCCCCGTTCTCCTTCCACGCTCCCTTCTCTCCGTTGCTCTTTCTGGCCCAAGATCCAAGCCTTTTGCCCACTCGAGTCCTCCTGCCACTTCTTTCCCACTGATCGCTACCCCATCCTCCCATCCTCCTTCCGAGCTCCTTTCTCTCAGTTAATCCTTCTGGCTTCCGATCCAAGCCTCTTGCCCACTCTCGTGTGCTCCTGTCGCTTCACTCTCACTTATCATTGCCCTGTCCTCCTTCTGCAACATCTTTTTTAGCAATATAATCTGATTTCTGAATAAGAGAGTGCACTTCATTGAGTAGGGTGTCTGAAGGGGTGGTGGAAATAACAACCCCAGTAATGGGGAGTTCTTCAAACTCAAGGGCGTAACCCCTACAAATGATGTCAAGTACCCCTGAGTCAGATGTTATCTTGGCTGACACATTGGCAAAGGGGGCCAGTCTATCCCCTAAGGGGGTAGGGACAAAGTACGCAACCCCATCTGTCAGCCTCTTCTTGCCCTCGTCTCCATCCTTTTTGTGGAACCCTTGCTACTACTGAGGCTGAGCGGCGGCCAGATGAGGAGGTAGACTGAGAGGGGTGGCACTGTCAAGGTTGCTCAGGAGACTGGTATTGGTAGTCTTGGGATTGATATTGGTACTGCTTCTATTCGTAGGGAGGGTACCAGGGGCGCTGACCTCCGTAACAGCAATGTGGAAATTGGAAGGAAGATGTAGACATACCATGCTTCTGCGCCACTGTCTTCCTTTTGTAGCAGAAGTTGAGCTTCTAGTCCATCTCCTTATTGAAGAGGCTGGAGTTGTTGAAGGGCATGTCCTCTATTATTGCCTGGGTTCGGGGTGTGAGATCTGAGGACTGTAGCCAGGCATATCTCCAAAGGGCGATGGACCCTGCTAATACCTTACTGGCACAATCAGCTGAGTGCCGTGCAGAGGTGATCTATTGTCCTCCCAATGCATGGGCCTCGGATTGAACAGCCAGTGCCAGGTTTGTTTGTTTTTTATCATCAGGTAGATAATCCAACAGTAGGAGCATCTGTTCCATAATGTGCCGTTGGTAAGCCCCCATGCAAGCCAATTAGCTGGTGACCTTGAGATCCAACATAAAACATGCTCACCAGTCCATCAACCTTTTTGCTTTCCTTATCTGTTGGAGAGGTAGAAGTCTTTGGTGTGAAAGCTCATTGGGACCTCTCAACAATTGCAGAATTTGGTTTTGGGTGTTCAAATAGCCAGGATGAAGAAGAATGAGTAATACGATAAGAGATTTTCTATCTTTATGGAGGCAGGTGAAATGGTGGATGGAATGCCTCATGAGTGTTGGGCAATTTTCTCCATTGATGGGAGGAACCCGATAGGTGTGGGCACCTTGCCATGAACTCTCCAATTTATGGGATCCACTGCATCTTGGTCCACGTTGTTGATCTCAATATTAAGAGCATTGGCCATTCATACCACTTGTTCCGCAAACAACTTGATGTCGTTAAGTCAGTGAAGCAGGGTTGTACATGATCAAAGACTGTGGTGACAAGGGCCTTACAATATCAGAGCCCAAGGAGGATGATTATGAGGACCTTGGGGAACCATCCAGTGTTTTGGGCAAAGGCTTGTCCTTCAATGATTGACCCTGAGGTGGAATGGCAGGCAGAATTGGGGTAGGGGCTCTGACAACTTGAGCCTGAGTAGAGATGTGAGTTGTAGGTAGCACACGAGAAGGGGGAGGTGTACCAGAGAGGGAAGATCCTGATGTTTTGGATCGATGGACATGAAGATGTTCCGGATCGATGGGCATGAAATAGCGGTCTATATCACTATCATAGACTAGGTCAGGATAGTGACAGAATAGGGATTCCTCTGGGTAATGTGAGTTGATATCCTGACAAACACCCACCCTCTTGGTACCGAGATGTACACAGTCCTGAGGCTCCAGGAGAGGGGAAAGTTGATCCTGAGTGTGTTCTGTTGACATAATGCCCTCTGGGTTGGGAGTCAGGATAGAAAGATCAGGTTCTTGAATCTCCCCTTCAGATTCGGACCCAAGGTCGACCTGAACAATATGGAGCGAGTCTTTTGGATCCTCGAACTCCTGAACAGTAGTTGGTTGATCTGCCATGGCCTCCCTTGCCTGCTCAGGGTTGGCTCTGAGGGCAGCCAAGGAAGTTTTGGCCTTTCTGTCCAATTTGGCCCCACTATAGGAATCTGGTTTTTTTGGTCCTGTGTGGGGAAGCAGAAGATTCAGATTTCTCCCATGCAGGAGAGGAATCCTTGTCATCCAAGTGCTTGCGCTCGGAAGATCTCTTAGATTTGGTGTCATCCGAACTCTATTCCCGGTCAGGCTTATCGGCCTTTTTGGACTTGTCCTTTGGAGGTTTGACCTTAGAGGATTTGTCCTTGGATTTTTCTTTCTCTTTTGGCTTTTCAGCGGCTGATTCAGCTGAAATTGATGCACTCTGAAGACCAGGGGCTGATGAATGCCTCAGAGCCTGCTAGTAAAGGGCAGCCTTAAGTCTAGAGTCCCAATTTTTACGGGCTTGCAGGGTCAGAGATTGAACATTGTGGTCCTCTCCTAAGCACAAAATGCACATATTGTGCAGGTCCTGCCCGGGGATTCCCGCCCCCCCCCCCCCCCCCGCATTTTATGCAGTACTTAAAGGAGTAGACCAGGAGGCCATTACCAACCAATTTTAAGAAGTCTTTCAGTTTAAAACGAAGCAAGGTCAAAGACAATCCGAGTCGAGCAATCAGCAATGAGCATTAAATCTTAATTCCGTAAGAGTAGTCAAAACAGACCATAAACAAAGGATATTGTGAAGCAACAAGTGATTCCAACTAGCGAAGTTCCTTCTAAGCTGTTAGCGCAGTGGATGAAAGGAACAGAGAAAGAGCGGGAAGACACTGGGCTACCACCAAAAAGTCTTCCCTAGTGATTCCAGAAGACAAATCTAACTGTACAGGCGCAGAATAACCCTTTTGTGTGAATCACAGAGACCACGAAGAAGAAAAGGCAAATTTCATTACACACACAATTAGAAAAGGAAATGAAAATAAATCAGTATGGCAATATCAGTATGGAGCAACTTTCCACTGAAGAAAGGTTACAGTTTTGGGGAGTATTTAGCTTATTTTAAAAAAGGAGCAAGGGGAGACTTGAAATGAATGTATACAATTATGCAAGGTGTGGAGAATGTGGTTAGATCGCAGTTCTCTTCCATTTCTCATACCACAATACATGGGCATCTAATGAGGATGAGCAGAGGGAGATTCAGAGCAGATTGATTGTGTCATGGTTAGACTTGATCCTCTTCACCACTGCCATTCCCTTCTTTTGTGTCATGTCTTTTTAGATTATAGCCTAAGGCCAGGGAACTCTCCAATTAACAATCTGCGAGTTGTAGTGTGACCATATCATGGGTATCCTATATGCAACCTGACTGTAAGTAGGTTCACATTAACATGACTGTGGCTCTGCTCCCATGCCTAGACTGCCTGTTGAAGTTCACCAGTGATGCTCCTGCATCACACATATTTAGACTGGCATCCTCTAAGTGATGTATACAAGCATAAAGCCAACATATGCTTGCACATGTCTTTTTGTGGTTGTTGTGGGGATTAATATCTCCTACCTCCTTCTGAAATGACCATAGGCATCACCCCATTACTCACTGTCTCATTAGGATAGCTCTTCCTCCATGGCCATTAAGTGGCTGGTGGAGAGTGGGCAGTTCTGAGAACCATGGCAATCCTTAGCAGATAGTGTCATTGTTCTGTGTTTGGCTATGAGAATGTAGCAAGATGTTTTTTTCCCCACCCCTGCTCAGTGGCTCTCCAACAGCCACTGAATGGCTGAGAGGAGAGAGGCTACTGAAATGAAACAGCGAATCCCTGGGTTGGTGAGAGAGGAGCTGTGACACAGAACTGTCCTTTTCATTTTAATTTTAATGCTATGCTTGGTGATACAGGATCCTGACCTCTGTGGGCCCCAGCCTGGCACAAGATACATACTTACACTAGCCACTTGGGCAACTTACTTGTTGGACACTGCAGAGAGCATTTTCCAGGCATTCTGTCTCAGGAATAATTCTACGCCATCTCCCCAGGCCCCGGCGTCGGCGCTCCAGTGGTGAAACCGTGACCCGGATTCTAGGCTGCTGCACAACATCAAGGTTATGTCCATGAACTCGGATCTCTCTTCCTCCACTGAAAATATAAAAGTGCATTTTGGAGACTACAATAAATGTAACTTGAAATTCTGCAGCTTCAGGATCTTCCCTTGAATGGAAGGCCCCTGGTTGTGTAGTGGAGCACATATTTTCCATTAAGAAGGTCCCATGTTCATTTCAGGCCATTTTCAAGTAGGACTTGGAATATACATTGCAGAATGAAACCATGGAGAGCAAGCCAGTGTGAACCAGTTTCCCAAGCTGATTTTCTTTACCCTCCCACCATCTTCAGGCACCATGGTCAATTACTGCCTGGGGATGATGGGACTCATACTCCAAAACCATCTAGAAGGCATTGGGCATGAAAATGATAATGCAGACAATACTGAATTAGTGTGACTCAGGGGGGTTGCAGACTGCCAGAAACAGTGCAAATTGAGTCCACTTTTAGGGTTAGGGTTAGGGTTAGGGAATCATGGGAACTGGGGCTACCCTTGTGCCTAACTCGGAAACTTCAGTTGGTACAAAATATGGCAGCCAGATTAATTACCGAAACATCTAAGAGGGAGCACATTACACCAGTGCTTAAATCCCTCCACTGGCTGCCAATTAGTTTCCGGGCGCAGTACAAGGTGTTGGTTTTGACCTTTAAAGCCCTACATGGCCTGGGTCCAACTTATCTTAGGGACCGCCTCTCCCCATATGAGCCCCCCCCGTGCCCTTCGGTCAGCCGGGAAGAACCTACTTCAACAACCGAAAACAAAATCTAAACAGACCTCGCAAAGGGCATTCTCCATCACTGCCCCTAAACTATGGAATGGCCTGCCGGATGAGATCCGTCTCATTACAACACTCACTGCTTTTAAGAAAGCAGTTAAGATGGATCTCTTTCGGCAGGCCTTCCCAGAATGATTCTCCTTAGAGAATGAACATTGAATCTCCTCCCCAAGCTCTCTGTTGTTCTGCCAGTGTTACACAAATTTGCTTTTAATTTATTTATTTGTTTTAAATTCTCAAGTTTAATTCTGTTTTAAGGGGGGTGGGAGGGATGGGTGGAGGGACTGGGATACCAGAATGTATTTTAACTATTGTATTTTTAATTGCTGTAAGCCGCCCCGATTGCTAAGCAGAGAGGCGGGATAAAAAATAAAATATTATTATTATATTATATTATTAACTGTATTTTACTGTGGCACCAGAGCTCTCTGACAGAGAGGGCTCAATGTCTCAGAAAAAACAACAACAATTCCCATGATTCCCTAGCACTAACCCTAACCCTAAAAGTGGACTCAATTTGCACTATTTCTGGCAGTCTGCAACTCCCCTCAGTACCGTATTTTTCGGCATATAAGACGCTCCGGCATATAAGACGCACCCAATTTTAAAGGAGGAAAATCTAGGAAAAAAAGATTCTTAATAAAATACAGTCGGAGGACGCATCCGCCCAAGGAAAGCAACCGGGCTTTCCTTGGAGGGACCCTGGGGCCTGAGGCGTCCCCTGACGCACGGAGGATGGCTCGGACCCCAGGATCCCTGCAAGGAAAGCAACTGGGCTTTCCTTGGAGGGACCCTGGGGCCTGAGGCGTCCCCCGACGCACGGAGGACGGCTCGGACCCCAGGATCCCTGCAAGGAAAGCAACCGGGCTTTCCTTGGAGGGACCCTGGGGCCTGAGGCGTCCCCTGACGCACGGAGGACACCTCGGACCCCAGGATCCCTGCAAGGAAAGCAACCGGGCTTTCCTTGGAGGGACCCTGGGGTCTGAGGCGTCCTCCGACGCACGGAGGATGGCTCGGACCCCAGGATCCCTGCAAGGAAAGCAACCAGGCTTTCCTTGGAGGGACCCTGGGGTCTGAGGCGTCCTCCGACGCACGGAGGACGGCTCGGACCCCAGGATCCCTGCAAGGAAAGCAACCGGGCTTTCCTTGGAGGGACCCTGGGGTCTGAGGCGTCCTCCGACGCACGGAGGATGGCTCGGACCCCAGGATCCCTGCAAGGAAAGCAACCGGGCTTTCCTTGGAGGGACCCTGGGGTCTGAGGCGTCCTCCGAAGCACGGAGGACGGCTCGGACCCCAGGATCCCTGCAAGGAAAGCAACAAGGGCTTTCCTTGGAGGGACCCTGGGGTCTGAGGCGTCCTCCGAAGCACGGAGGACGGCTCGGACCCCAGGATCCCTCCAAGGAAAGCAACAAGGGCTTTCCTTGGAGGGACCCTGGGGTCTGAGGCGTCCTCCGAAGCACGGAGGACGGCTCGGACCCCAGGATCCCTCCAAGGAAAGCAACCGGGCTTTCCTTGGAGGGACCCTGGGGTCTGAGGCGTCCTCCGAAGCACGGAGGACGGCTCGGACCCCAGGAGACCTCCAAGGAAAGCAACAAGGGCTTTCCTTGGAGGGACCCTGGGGTCTGAGGCGTCCTCCGAAGCACGGAGGACGGCTCGGACCCCAGGATCCCTCCAAGGAAAGCAACCGGGCTTTCCTTGGAGGGACCCTGGGGTCTGAGGCGTCCTCCGAAGTACGGAGGATGGCTCGGACCCCAGGATCCCTACAAGGAAAGCAACAAGGGCTTTCCTTGGAGGGACCCTGGGGTCTGAGGCATCCTCCGAAGCACGGAGGACGGCTCGGAGCCTGGTTGCTTTCCTTGGGCGGATGCCTGGGTCTGAGGCGTCCTCCGACCCAAGCATCCGCCCAAGGAAAGCAACGTTTTTTTCCTTGGGGCAGTGCTGGGGTCGGAGGCATCCTCCGACCCCAGTATTGCCCCAAGGAAAAAAACGTTGCTTTCCTTGGGGAGATGCTGGTCCCAGGGAAAGCATGGTCCCAGGGAAAGCGACGCTCCTTCCCCCTGAGTCCTCAGTGGTTCAATGGGCTGCTCGGCCTCCGATCCCAGGAGCAGCCCATTGAACCACCGAGGCCGCGCGGAGGGAGCGTACATTCGGCATATAAGACGCACGAACGTCCCCACCGCCATTTCGAGGAAGAAAATGTGCGTCTTATATGCCGAAAAATACGGTAAATGTCAGCTTTTCTATGCACTCACCAGCTATGGTGAACTGTACGCCTTTGGGAAGTATTGCTTCCTAAGTGTTCCAGAGAATGGAACATTGAAAATTATCCACACTGAGAACTTTAATATCTGCTATGTTTTGTTTCTCTTGGTATTTTTTCTGCCTCTTTTATTTGGATGCTGAAACTATATTTCCAAATGCTCAACTGAAGTTTTCAGTTACTGCAATGCTAGAAATTTGGAGATGGAAGGAACACTTCACTGGGGAACAGATTTCTTATTTGGACAAGCTTTTATTTGGCTTGTTACACCCCTGGTTCCCACCTACAAGTTAATCAGCTCTCCATAGGCTTAACACTGTGGGGGGAAGCAGACCAGGGCGTTCGGGACGCCCTGGGACGGTGCGCCGCGGGAGCAAGGCTTCCGCACCACGGCGCACCGTCGGCGCCTCTGAAAGGAGCGCTAAATCAGCGCTCCTTTCAGAAGTCAGTGAAAGTGCACCCTAAACGTGTAGGGCGCACTTTCACTGACTTATCCACTGCAGCATGTGTGGACGCTGCGGCGGGAGGTTGCCCTCGGAGCGCCGGCCATCCGGAGGGCCGGCAGCTCCGAGGGCAACCTCGGGAGGAGGAAGGGGCGCCGTTCGTGCGGCTGCCCCTCCTCTTCCTTGCCTCGGAGACGGCTCTTTTAGCCATCTGCCGAGGCCCTGTGACTTACAGAAAGCCTTATGAAACCTGACAAGATTGGGATGCTCCCAAGGACAACTGCACATCTGCCCACCTTTGCAATCATCAATGCCTTGTAGAGGGAATGAATGCTTTATATGGTGTAGTGGTTAAAAGTACTGGACTAAGATTGAGCAAGAATTCCTGTTCGATTATGGTTTGATGTCAGCAACAGACCCATCATGTTGACAAGGCAGGGTCTACCATCTCCAGATAGAAGGGCTGCGGGAGGAGAGGAATTCTCAACCAGAGACTTTTGAGAGTTGCTGCCATTAAGAATAGCAGGTACTAAAATCATGGCATATAAAACCTACAATGACTCAATTGCCAATGGACCAGAGCTTGGGAAAAGTAATTTTTGAAGGCTGTAATTCCCACAGTCCCACAGCCAGTGTGGCCACCCCAAAAAGTGCCTTTTCTAAAGCTCTACATTTGGCTCATGTGCCTCTACTTTCTCCTACAGAAACAACAACCAGGCTTCAAACTTAAACTATAGGAAGGAAACAGGAGGCCATTTATGTCTGGGGTTTTTTGCAAAGGGATTTTGTAGCACCTTTGAGACTATGTGAGAGAAAGAATTTGTAGTAGAAGCTTTCGTAGGCTGGGTCTACTAGGTCTACATGAATCTGATGAAGTAGACCCAGTAAGTGAAAATTATGTTATAACTTCTTTCTCTTAGGGAAGTTCTACACAGGACAGAATACTTCAGCTTGCTCCCAGAGTATTCTGAACCTGGAGCTGCCCCAAATTCCCCCCATTACCTCCACACAGATGACGGGCAACATGCATCCTGCTGTGATATCCAGCACTGCCACTGCTGGTGCAAGTCATTCCCTCTGAAATTGAAAATGAGGCACCCAGCATTGATCACATGGCTGGACCCCTCAGAGGGAGTAACGATAACGATAATGGCGGCACAGTGGGATGCTGTGTAAACAGCTGCCCAGCATTACTTCTCAGTGCTCTGGCTTTTCCTGGAAAATCTAAAGCAAAAGGTAAATCTTTTTAACCTGGCCCAGATTCATTGCAGAACTGACCACTCATTGTTAAGACAGTCCGCAGTCAAATCAAGGTTTTGGTCTTGCACCGTGAAGACAGGGCTCTTTGAGGGAGGAGGGAACTGGTTTATTTGGCCCATGTAGATATGCCCTCAACTGGTCTCAAAGGTGCTACAAGATCCCTTTGGGTACTGCTGATACAAACTAACACAACCATGTCTTTGAATTTAGTGTGGTAATGTCCTAAGCATAAAGTCAGCTGGAGAACCTGTTGTTGGACTCCAGTATGAATCAGCTGTAGCCAGCCTGGCCAGTGATCAGATGTGATGTGAGCTATGGTCCAGGAGCATGTGAAAGGCCACAGGTTCCTCACTCCCAGGGTAATCGCCCTCATCACAATTATTAATTGTATCTTGTTACCTGTGGAAACTCTTGGCTGGTTCTGCATATGTGATGTTGGGATCCAGAGTATATTTGAAGAGGGAATGCTCCAATCTCCGTTCTTGATCTCCATACCTGATTGTGACCGGAAGTGCTACAGATGCATTACTGGGACTTGTTAGGCACTGCAGTGCATCCTCCTGCATATCGGAACGACTAGGGGGAGAAATAAGAGAAAGAGGACATGTGTGAATTTATTCATTGCTTTTTTAGAAAATATTTTCTCAACCAGAGCTTCAGAAATATTGGACTACATCTCCCTGGACATTCTGGGAGATGTAGTCTGACCTCTTTTCTAAACAACTTTGCAAAAAGAAAAAAAATGAAGTAAAATTAATTCGAAGAAGCCATCCCTACCCACTCTCTTTCAAGGTTTGGGTTTTTGTACAGGTAAGTGTTTTATTAGTGATATCACACTGCTAACTGCTCAAAACGGGGCAGTTTTGGTATGGAGGTTGGATCCAATCTGAGGGTAGATGGGACCCATATGTCCATCATACCCAATATAGAGATTCCCCTCAAGGAACCTTGAGGACGTAGGCAACTAAGTCATGCCCAGTTCAGGGGCAGATGGCTCTGTCTCAGTCCCAGATGGCAGGGAAATCACATAGTGGTTTCACCCAACTAGATTCTTGCATCTATCATTGTAGTGCTACTCAACAGGCTGGCTGAGTTAATGTGTTTCAGCCAGTGGGTTGACCAAACAATGGGATGCCATTGGTTGGCAGTGTTGACCATGCCTGGATCTAGACCCATATGGTGGGCCAAACGTATTCAAGCTGTAACAAATGTGTGGCCTTTTCCATTCCAACACAATGTGATCTGCACTCATTCTTGTCAAAAATGAAGCCCCACAGTTGCTACTAGCTGTGTAAATGCAATCCCAGAAGCAACTCAAGGCTTTTTAGTCACATCCTGGTGACTTTCACAACCAGTGTAAATTGTATTCCAAACCACTGGGGCCCACCCAAATATGGAATGGTGAGATGCATGAGTATATCATCTGTCCCAAACCCTGCCTAAATAAAGTTTAATAAAAAATAAAAATAAAAAGGGGAAAGTGGAACACATTCCTGGATTCAGGAATTCAAACTCTGCTTTTCTTAAAAATCAAAAGCTAAGTTTCTAGGCCTTTTTGCTTATGAAGACATTAAATAAAACCATGATGCCAAAGTGAGTCACACTGGGGGGTTATGTGACTCGTGGTCCAGTTCCAGGCTGTGCCTGCTTTTCCCAGAAAGCCCCTATGCAGTCCTGCCCCTTGGTAAAACAGTGAGATGTGAGACTCATCTGTATTGGCAGTGTGTGTGTGTGTGTGTGTGTGTGTGTGTGTGTTGTGCTGACCCTGCTTAGTTTCCAAGATCAGATGGGATCTGGTGATGCAGAGCTTAACATTTTTTTTTATTTTAATTTCCCCAATGTAAGGCCCGATTCCAAGGAACATGGAGGGAAGTAGTATCCCAATAAATTCTGTTAAGACCAGAACCTGGAAAAGTTACTTTGTTTTTTTTACACAGTTCCCAGAATTTACCAGACATGACCACTGGGGGATTCTGGGAGTTGTAGTCCAAAAATAACTTTTGCAACCCCAATTAAAGCATGAGCTCAAGCACTGCACCTATATCCACTGCCACTGGGCAACACTGGTAAAGCTTATGTTTCCCGACACACAATTTCTGCTTACATGTAACAAGGGAATGTTCCAATCAGAATGCTGATTTTGCTGGGGTTTCCTGTCAGGAGCTTGGAGCCCTTCAGAGTCAGGCAGGTCCCTCCAGCCTTGGGACCTCGGGATGGAGAAATAGATTTCAGCTCTGGGTCCTGCATAAAAGAGCAAGGGAGGCATGAATGTTCAAGAAACGGCACCCATATGGACTGCATGTATAAGTTTCATCCTCTTACAAACCACTGGCATTTTTAAAACTAGCACAAAGAACAAAGGGGGACTTTAGTTATCCACAAGTCTGGCTTCTTTAGTGCCTGTTATCATACTTCCTACTCCAGAAACAAAAATTCTTCAGCTCTGTGTCCTCAGTCAGGTGCCATAGAAGTTTTACTTTTATGTATTTTTGGGAACAGTATTGCCCCATGGGCTGACATAAAGCTATTAACTGGCACAAGAAAGTGATGGCAAACAAATACCTGTATGCCTTTTGTGTCTGCTGAAGGAGTCATAATGATGAGGCCATGTGAGAGTGATCACAGAGTTAGGAGTAGTACAAATCAGCCCCCAGAACCTGCAGCAGGACCATGAAACCTGCAGCCCTCCCAATGCTGTTGGATTAGAACCCCAGCCAGCTCCTACCAAAATGATCAATGGTCAAGTATGATAACTGGAATTATAGTCTATCAGCATCTAAAAGACCACAAGTTCTCCATTCCTGTCTTTGGCTAGTAACGAGCAGACTTTGAATCTAATGCAACAGATGCAAGGGAAGGCACACTTTACCTGGCAGGAGCAATGTGTTTTTCCATTCTCTGTACAAGCAGGATTGATAGATGTGGGCCATCTCAAAAGTATGTATGTGTATATATGTGCATGTAGCATGCAAAATCCCAGTATACAGGATTTTTAAAAAGGTCCAAATGCTAGTCCAGGACATAATGGGCAAGAACTATTTGAGTGACCATGTCAAACTTTAGCATGATTTATTCAGTGCACATTCTTTATTATGACTGCAAAGGCCCAGTGATGCTCACACAATCAGTGTGAGCAACTTTTAACTGAAAGAGTCCTAACATAAATGAAACAACTTAAAATATATACATAAATAAATACAACCTGCTGAAAGCAATACAATCATCACATCCCACAATGGGGAGTTAGGTCTAGATGTTTCAGAAACTCATGGGTGCCAGTGAAAGCAACAGCCCCCAGCCATGTTTCTTTTTTCCTAGTACTAGACAAGGAAGGGCTGCATTCACACCAATCCCATGAGTATAGTAAACAGGTAGAGGAGGAGGGTGGCACTAAGAGGTAGAAGAGGAGTGATTATGCACATAAAGCTACACACATATAAGTCAAGGTGGGAGACATGGTGCCCATGGGCAACATACATCCCACTACTAATTTTTCATCCTACACCATTTACCGGCTATTTTATTTTTTTACTATGTTCCTAAATGTTGCTGGATATGGCAGAGGCAACAAAATGTCCCAGTAGATTACCTTTAAAGCAAGACACATGGACAGCATGTGTACCTTTACCCAGTGGGTGGAAAAATCCTAAGGAATAGACTGTATTTAATAGTTGAATTCAGAAAGAGAGGAAGAGCTGGAGTTGCAGTTGCCAGGGCTAAGAAGTAGATCCTTTTCACCTTCAATAAGATTCTGGGATTTTTTTCAAGTTATGGATTTAGGAGGTAACAAAAGGGTAATTTTTTGTGATGGAATTTATTTACTATGCTTGCATCTAGTATACATTTTTTGTTTAGGGCTTTATGGTTGCACCAAATGTTGCAGTAATACTGAGCAACACAAGCAGAAGAGTCCTGAAAATGAGTTTTGTGTTCACAGTTCATTAGATACATAAAACATTGGGGGCAACGCAACATATGTGTTAAATTTAATATAAATTTCTTGTATGGTTGCTAAAAATCTATTGGGACTTAAACTGAGATTGAGTTTACATCATTAAATTATAATTGGCCCCATAGAACCCAGAAAGTGGTACATATGCACCTGAATTTCAACCTGAACTATGCTCCCAAGATTATGATTCATCTTGAAAACAATGTATGATGTCTCCATGTGCCTTGTTTTACAGATAAATTGCTGGTTTCTTTGCAGCTGATATATCAGCAAAATTCAGTGACACATTAATAAAAGTAGTGCATAACTGCAGTGAAGGTGCTACTCCTAGTGGTTTGGGAAAAGTGATGTGACCTCTCACCCCTGGAAATTGCCCAAGCTTAGTGTATGTGCTGCTTACAATGAGAAGATAATGATTATGTGGAATGATCAATGTACCGAGGCACTCCTTCTCCCTGGTCCCTTTCAACACACTGATACTGGAGGGCAGAACAAGCCAGGCATTGCCCCATGCCTTCTAGAGATCTACCTTGTGTGTGGAGCACACGTAAGCAGGACTATGGTGTCATTGCATTGTCATGGCCATTACAACTGGCAGCCAATATTGGGAAGACTGCAGTGTGTCAATCTCACACCATGCATTCTTTAGGGACTGCTGCTTATTGTGTTCCACAGTGTCTTGCCACAGTCTGAGAGTTACTGACAACAGACAGCCACTTTACCTGGTATGTGAACACATGAGCAGAGACTCCCTGTCCTCCTCCGGGAACCTCCACGACCACGTGCCCGGACCTCTCTGTGCCACTTCCGCCCGTGGTGCATACGATACTGCAGGACAAGGGCAGAAGAGAGGATGGAGAAGAATCCCCCACCAAGGTGCACCACATGGGCTGCTCTAAACCTGAGTTAATGAGAGGGGGGCACTTTTAGCTCTTGGCCTGGCTGTGGAGGAGACTTCACCCACCTGGATAGTCATGCTGGTAAGCTTTTTGTTTTTTAAACTTCCTCCACAGTCTTTTGCCTTGGCTTGCTTAAACAAACCACCTGGAGTTATTTCAGTTTGCAAAGATCTTTTTCAAGTATAGTAGACCTTGGTGCAGATCACATAACCTGAACACATATCAATGGGGATGGGTGCTCCTGACTTGTAGCAGGGACATGCTTTATATGACAGCCTTTGGGCACCTTCCAGTTCCATTGGTAGAACTGCTTCTACCAAACTCTTTTTTAAAGATCAGAATAAACAATTCCTAGGAGCTGGGAGTTCACACTCTCCCCCAAACTCACTGGGTGCCATACCCCCTTACTATTGCTATACTGCCAAAATCTGGCAATGCTCTGAAACAGTGATTCCCAAAGTCTTGCCTTCCAGGTGTTTTGGGCTTCAACTCCAGAATCCTAGACCATTAGCCAAGATGGCTGAGGCTTCTGGGAGCTGAAGTCCAAAACTCCTAGAGGACCTGAATTTGGGAATCACTTCTCTAAAATGAGGACCGCTACTTGTTATGAAGATCACTACTTGTTAAAGTGTGCAGAAATGCAGACCTTGTTTTTAAGCTGATTTGTGCTCCAATAATTCCTAATCAGCCTAGTAACAAGGGATAACCTCTATGAATATCTTATTTTAAAGCAGGAGCACTTATTCTTCAAGAGTTCTTTGGTGGCAAATTAAAACAAAAAAGCAAATTTTCATTAGCGCCACAGCAAATCTGGCAGCAGGCACCTTTCAGAGACTGCAACCAAGCCATGGAGAGAGGGTTGCATGAGGCCAACAGCTCTCCTGTTGCTCATCCTTGCTCTAGCAAAATCTTTGAGTTTTCCTCCAGTCCCCAACATGGAGATAAACCACAACACCACACTGTCTCTGTGTCTACATCATTTCAAGAACAAAAATGACCAGCACTACGTCACATGCTACTCTACCTGTCCATACCAGAAACCATTCTTGAACTGTAGTTTCCACTAAGCCAACATGGCCAATAGTGAAAGATGATGTGAGATGTCACAAACAAAATTTGTAGGGCTAAAGACTCCACACCTGCCAGAACCTTCCTGTTTTTCTGACTCGTCAGCTGCCAACAGCAGTAACTATCAAAGGCATCTTTTCAAGATTTTTGTGGATTTCTGTCTCACTGATGTGATTGTTGTTCAAGGAAACATAGAGTTTCTTTGACCTACAGGCAAGTACATCTGACCTACAGGCAAGCACATTTGGGAATTAATGGCAGATACAGAAGAACTCAGCTTTTCCCTCCCCCCCTTGGAACAAAGCAATGCCTGTCCTAGCCCTCTGGCTTTGAGACTCCAAGTAGTCTTCAAAAAAGGAAAAGGCAACAAACAAGTCTGTCCAGAATTTTGTTCTAGATGTCCTTTGTAGGATACCTTTTGCTCCCTTGAATCTCCCAATTCCTCTTTGACTCTTTTCTCCTTCTTGATGCCTGTCCTGTAATCTACTGCCTATCCTTGCACAATCACTTTCTGTCTCTGATCCTGTCCCTTTGAATGCACATTAGGTCCCATCTTATCTGTTATACAAATGGAATGGCACTGGAAGTGACTAGGGTGGCCATGTGAGGAAGTGGACAGGGTTCCTGTGCCTTTAATAGTTGTATGGAAGAAGGAATTTCAGCAGAGGAAGCTCAAAAGACAAACTACACCTGCTGAAATATTCTCCTTCCATACAACTACTAAGGGCACAGGAGACCTGTTCTCTTTTTTATGGGGCCACAGTCAAAGCAGCTAGAGCAGAGTGAAACGGGAATGCAGATGGAGAGAAAAGTAACTAATTCACAGGGTAGACATAAACTTCAACTCAGTGCTGAACACAAGATAGTGGACTATGCAATATCTGCAGATTCCTATGAGCCCATAGGAAATGTGCCTACCTGCTGGAAATCTCATACACCAAAGCATCAACCTCACAGGGGATTCCTGCCACAGTGACTGTCTCTGCAATATCTTGGTGCTTCTGACCAAGGTTTGAGCCAGTGATGGTGATTCTGGTGCCACCTTCTGTCAGCCCAGTTAAAGGATAAACCTGAGAAGGATGACAAAATGTGTATAAGCTTAGTATTAGAACATAACTTCCATACATTATCTACCATCCTACACAAACTCACTTGAGACCAATGCATAACATGGTGATGGGTATCCAGAGCTTTTTTGGACTACAACTTCCAGTATCCCATAGGCCATGTCAGGGTGTTTTTATCCAATTCTGGGAATTATCATCCAAACAAGCAACTTTTCAACCTCTGGATATGATCACTGTACTCATTTGTAAAACTGCTTGCTGCTTCAAGAGTATTGAGCCAGTAGCTGGTAGTTCACTTCTGTATTCAAGCACAGCCTTTCTCCTTGCTCTTAAACCCCATCCCTTCCTAGCCCTGCATGATCTAGACTGGAAACACGAAGGTCCAAAACACACTGCAGAAATAATGTAGTTTGAGACCGTTTTAACTGCCCTGGATCAGTGCTAGGAAATCCTGGGAACTGTAGTTTATTGTGGTACTAGAGTTCTCTGAAAGAGAAGGCTAAATGTCTCACAAAACTACAGTTCCCAGAATTCCTAGCATTGAGCCAGGTCAGTTAAAGCAGTCTCAAACTGGATTATTTCTGCAGTGTGTTTAGGACCATAGTCAAAACATGACTTTCATTTGCAAACTTTGGTCCAGAATTCCAACAGATGTTGTTCAAGGGATGGGGATGTACATACACACAGGTATGCAATCTGCTGGTTTGCTTTATTGTTTCCAGGTGGGTAGCACTATTAATCTGTTCCAGCAATACAGCAAAGCATCTTCGGAACCTTAAAGACTATTCCATGTACTGTGGCAGAAGCTTTCTTTAATGGGAGCCCAACTCTGCGGACAAAACTCCCTGTTGCTTTTCTGTGCCTTTAAATCATTTATAAGTTATGACAACCCTAAGGACGTTAGGGTTTTCTTGGCAAGGTTTGTTCAGATGGGGTTTGCCCCTGCCTTCCTCTGAGGCTGAGAGAATATGACATACCAAGGTCACCCAGTGGGTTTCCATTGTAGAGTTGTAGTCCAAAACTAAAAACACTATGCCATGCTGGCTCTCATAAAACTCCCTGCATCTGATCAAACTTCCTCCAATCCATGAAAATATATCCTGTACTCAATTCTTCTACTCTTTAAGATGTCAAAAGACTCTGCTTGTTTGTTTTTTGACTGTTAATTTATGTTCCTACCTCAAAGTCAACTACTCTTTAAATTTTGCTTCTCTACTATGGCTCTATCTTTTTTCTTTTTATCTTTCTTTCTCTTTCTCCTCCTTGCTTTGCATAAGCTTATCACCTGCACAGACCTCTGTCTTTTGTCCTCTCCTTCCACTCTTTCTCTTTTTTCCTGCCTTACTCTGCCCTCTCTATTCATTAAGCCACTACCCTCTCTCCCACCAAGTTCATCTTCAAGACCCACTTCTTCAGTAGAGCTCTTTCAATTCTTTAAAAAAGAAAATGGTATTGATTTTTCTCTTCATGATTACAACTGTGAAAATGCCTTTCAAAACACACAATGAACTGTTTGTTTCCTTGACTAGTTGTCTCAGAGATGCTTGTCATGATATATCTGTGGGAACAGGGACTGATCTTTTCCTGCATTTATTTTTTCACAATTTTAATGGTCTTATTCTTTTATCAATAGTATGGTATAGAGATATTTTGTATACATTGGCTTCCATTTCCTGAATGCAAAATCTACCATACACCAATGCCCTTGATAAGTAGTTGTATAGGACTGAGACAATAACAAAGGAGAACTTGTCATCAACGTCTTCAATAGTTTCACAAAAGCATATGCTCCATTTGTGACATTTTGAACAAACAAGGATACTTGATAGCTTTTATTAATCCAGAAAACATCCTCCCTCTCTCTGAACCAGAGACCTTCCTCTTTGATTTGTCAGATGAAGCTGCTGAGTGTGCCTAAAATGGCTGAATTGGGTAGTCACTGATGAGGATTTGTTTTGGAGCTATAATTCGCACAATCTTCCAGCCAACAAGGCCAAAAGTGACAAAGTCATAGTCAGGTTCAATTTGTCAGATCCTGATCAACTCAGCCCCCTTGTCATAGTGGGAAGTAAGCTGTCTTTTTTAAGATAGAACAAGCTGAAATCTGGAGCTACACTCAGAGGCAAGCCAATGCACCTTTGTTTATTGCCCTCAGCTCAGAGTTGGAATGGGGAAATGGGGCCACACAGGCATCCTCTAATCCCTAGTGAGAGCAACAATGATCATGAACAAGATTAAAAATGTGGACGTGCATGCAGTTTACTGTTTTAGAGGGAAGGTATTTCTATCCCTCTCAGCCCCCAAAGCATTTTTGGCCTTAAAATTAACGATGAGAATATTCAATGCAAACAAGTAGTCACCCAATTGTAGAAACTGAAGCTAATTAATCACTATGAAATTGGAAATGAGTTGTTAATGACCTTGAGTTAACCCTGACTCATGGTGACCGTGTGGATGAGACATCTCCAAGCTCTCCTGTCCTCCACTGCTCTGCTTAAGTCCTCAGGCCTGTACTCTCCTTGCTTCAGTCCTTTATTTATTCAATTCATTTCATTTTAAATATTTTAAATGTTTAAATATTTGAAGGGATGTCATACTGAGGAGGGAGCTAGCTCGTTTTCTGTTGCTCCAGAGACTAGGACCTGAAACAATGGATGTAAGCTCCAGGAAAAGAGATTCCACCTCAACATTAGGGGGAAATTCCTGACATTAAGGGTGATTCGACAGTGGACTACACTCCTTCGGAGAGTAGTGGAGTCTCCTTCCTTGGAGGTCTTTAAGCAGAGGCTGGATGTCCATCTGTCGGGGATGCTTTGATTGGGAGTTCCTGCATGGCAGGGGGTTGGACTGGATGGCCCTTGTGGTCTCTTCCAACTCTATGATTCTATGATTTCATTTCTATGCCGCCTTTCTCCCCAGAGGGACCCAAGGCGGCTCACAAATAAATGGACTGATGGATTGGGATTGGGGGTTTGGGATTGATTTTATTGTGTTGTATTTTTATGTTGGAAGCTGCTCCGATTGCTATGCAGAGGAGTAGGGTATAAATAAATTTTATTATTATTATTATTATTGGATGAGGCCAAACAAACTGAAGCTTAATCCAGAGATGACAGAGGTGCTCCTGGTCAGTTGAAAGGCAGATCAGGGAACAGGGATTCCTTCTGTATTATATGAAGTTCTACCATGACCCACAACCCCAAAAACACAGGTTCACACTTTGGGAGTACTCTTGAATTCAGCACTGAGCCTGGAGGCACAGGTCTCAGCAGTGATCAGGAGTGCATTTACACAGTTAAAGCTTGTGTGACAACTGTTCCTGTTCCTGGAGAAGTCGGATCTGCCCACGGTTGTACATGCCTTGGTTATATCCCATTTGTATTACTGTAATGCACTGCCTTTGAAAAGTGGTCAGGAACTTCAGCTGCTCCAAAGATCTGCAGCCAAATGGGGCTGGCTACAGGGATTACGCAACCCCCTTGTTGCAACAGCTCCACTGGCTGCTGGTCTGTTTCCAGACATCATTCAAAATGCTGCTTTTGACCTATAAAGCCCTATACGGCTTGGGTTCAGGGTATTTGAAAGACTGTATCTCCTTCTACGAACTCATTTGGGTTTTAAGACCATCTGGAGAGGCCCTCTTCTCTGTCCCATCACCTTCTTAGGCTTGTTTGGTGAAAACAAGGGAAAAGACCTTCTTGGTGTCTGCTCCCTCCTCAGACAGGCCAGGATGGCTGCATCCTTGCTCTCCTTCCAGTGGCAAGTTAAAATATTTTTGTGCCACCATGCATTCACAAACAGTTGAGGTCGGGGTCTTAATGCACTGTGGTACTAGATTTGAAGGTTTTAAAGTGTAGGTATATAGTTTTATTTTTATTGTTTTAATGTGTTTTTGTATTTTAACTGTATTTTACTAATACAGTTAAAATAAAGTTTAACTGTATTTAACTGTTTTTGTATTTTAACTTAAGGTTGCCAGACTGAATAAAGGATAGAACTCCTGTTGATTTAATATTTAGCAGATCCTTGATCAGGAAGTTACTATAAAATTCCATCAGGAGAAGCTACACCACTTCTCACCCTCCCCAAACCCACCGTTAGCTGATTTCTCCCTGCATGGCCATTTACTGGCCAGTGAAGGGTTGGTGGAGGTGGTGTAGCGTCCAGCTGCATTCCTGCAACAATAGTCAACCCCCCATGCCTCCTGAGGTCCCCAGGAGGTCCCAGAGGAAGATCTCACACCTGTGCAGGAAAACAGCTGGATGCTTCTCTAATGCCATTCTTGCTTCATTTTCCATTGGCCAGTAAATAGACACATGTGGGGTGTATCAGCTAAAAGGTTAATTGTGTGGCAGAAAGGCAAAATGCCCTAGTTCCTCCTGATAGAATTTCACAGTCAGTCTTCAGGACAGAGGGTCTGTTAAATATTAAAGCCCTGCCCTCTATTTGACCTGGCAACCCTCAAATCTCTTCTATTGCCAGCTGCCCTTTCTACTATAATTTTGGCTAGCCTGATGACTCATCAGGCTATTTGGGGGCATCTTGAATTCCTGTGGATTCCTTCACCAAACTTCTGGCTTCCATTGCACTGGGCTCAGATTCTTGATCTGCTTATACAGAAAGTGATGCTACAACTTCTTTTGCTCCATTAGTCTCAAAGGTGCTGCACAATCCCTTTGTATATTGCCATGGGCTGTTACTCACAGCATGAATGAGAGGGGCTGGGCACACGCCTGTGACCTCTTCTTTACAAGAGTCCCGGAACAGACAGCTGGGCTGCTCCCCTCCACACCACACACAGTTATACTTGGCATCTGCGGTTTGGCAGCGGCTGCAGTCCAAGTGTCCCACAGAGCAATTGTAGAGGGTCACTGCAAAGGAGGAGACGGATAAAAGTCAGGCACTGGTGAGGCATGCTGTACAATCCTTTCAATACAGAAATGAGGACAGCTGAGGCAAGAGATACCAAAGAGCTAGTCTAGTCTCTCTGTTTGCCCGCTCAAGACATCAAATGCTATAGCAAAGGTCATGCTTGAGATAAAAGATTAGGTTGGAAGGTGAGGGTTATTTTTAAACACTAAACAATAGGTCCTCTTTTCACATCAAATCAGTGACTGTATGAAAAATCTTGGTTATGGATCAGGCTTGACCCAAAGCATATTGCTGCCTGACATGAAGAACAAGATGATGTACCCTCCCACTCCATTATAGCACTTAATGCTCATGATGGTACAGTATCCTCCATCACACTTGTGCTCATTAGGGTAATGGGCACAGGGTAGGCTGCACAGCATACAAAGCTCTCCTCCAGTACTTTGCCATCACTTCCCAATTTCTGCCACCTGGGGTGACCACCTTACTTTGCCTGATGATAGGACCAGTCTTCATGACCCATTCTAGTTAAAAGCCCCTCCATTGAATGAATGCTTCTGTAATGGGGAGATTGGAAAAGGAGAGTAAGTTTCCTGGACTATCTTTCAAGGAACCTGTCTGGCATTACTAGCTATCTCCTGCTACAGGTCCTTGCCTCCTTGTGCACAGTCACAAGGAAGCCCAGGTATTTACGATACAATAGGGATGGGCAAAGTGCAGCCCTCCAGATGTTGTTGGACTTCAACTCCCAGCATTCTTCACCATTATTATGCTGGCTAGGGCTGACAGGACTTATAGTCCAACCCCATCTGGGGCCCATCCATTTCAAGCACCATGGCCCTCCCTCTATTCCAACTGGCATCAGCATGGCTTCAGAGGGAGAGAAGGGGTAGGCACAGCTCCACCATGTCTGGCCCAGAAACAGAAGACCCTCCCTCCATTCCAAATATCATCACCCTGGCCTCAGAGGGAGAGAACCACCAGCAGTTTCTGTTGAACTTGGACTTAATCTCAAGCCCTGGTGGCACAGTGGTTAAATGCCAATATTGCAGCACAACATTGTGAGTTCGATTCCAGAGGGCTCCAAGGTTGACTCTGCCTTCCATCTTTTTGTAGGTTGATAAAATGATTACCCAGCTTGTTGGGGGCAATTGGCTTACAGATTGTAAACCGCTTAGAGAGTGCTGAGTTCACTATTAAGCGGTATAGAAAGGTAAATGCTATTGCTATCCCCTTCCCCACTGCCATTCCCTTCTCCTTTTGTGTCATCTCTTTTCTGGATTGTAAGCCTGAGGGCAGGGAACGGTCTAATTAACAATTTGCTCTGGCAAAAGATCGAGATATAAATACAGTACTCTGAATGAATGAATGGCAACATCCTATGGAATCCTGGGGTTTGTAGTTTAGTGAGGCACTAGAGTCCTATGGCTGAGATTCTAAATGTCTCTCCCTGTCAATCCTAGGACTCCATGAAATGTTCTCATAGTACCGTAGTTAAAGTTGAAAATAGCACTGCAGTTGGACCTCCACATTTGCAGCTTTGACTTTTGTGGCTTTGGTTATTCACTGGTTTGATTAATATGTTCTCTCCAGGAATCTTCAGGTTCTCCAGTGTGACTGTGTGCTCAGCGCCCACCAGAAATCATGCTAGAGGACCTAGAGAGAACACTTCTCTAGGCATTTTTAGGTCCTACTGTGTAATTCTAGGGTCAATATCTGGCAGATGTTGACCAGAGCCTTGCCCTGGAGGACCTACAGATTTCAAGAGAGGTGTTCTCTCAGGTTTAAAAAAAAACAGGTTTTTTTATTTGTTGTTTTTCCATTTTCATGGGGGTCCTGTGCCCCTAACCCCAGCAAATGTGGAAGGCCCATTGCATAATTGTGTAATGTGAATGGTTTGCTAGAGGGCAAGATTAGGGTTGCCAGAGTAAAACCTGGAAAGGACTTCTGTAACTTTAATGACTGTGTCGAAGAGGGAACTTCAGTGGATGTTTCTTGTCACACAACCAGGTAACAAGGAACATCTGCTGCAATTGTCAGGGTCCCTCTGCCATGGATTTATTATTGTTGGTTAAGTCTTATTATTGTTGTTTCAAAGTAGTTTCAGTTTTAAAGCTTATATTGAAGCTGTACACAGTTGCTGGGTCTAATGATGAGAAAGTTACTGACCGTCACCAAAGCTTCAAAGTCTGGGAAAGAATATGAGAGTCTGTGAGAGCAGGGGCATGAAGGGAAAGTTATATGAATGCAACTGTCTTTTCTGGCAAACATTTGCTTTCTGGGATGAGCTGCTGAATAAAGCCTTTCTGGTTCATCCATGAAGTTTGGTTATTTGAGTTACGTAGTTAGATACAGGGCATCATAATTTCCCTCTCCTATACAAACATTAAAGGTATAGGAAACCTGTCTAGTTTTTACTCTGGTAACCCTAGGCAAGATAGAGTCCTGGCTTCAACACTGGCAATGGGAGAATCTCTTCTAATACAGCTGAAACACTGAGCTTATTTGAGAAACACAGCACAAGTTTTGTTTGTGTAGCAGAGAAAAACAACTATGATACCCAGGAGTAACAGTCAGGAGACTGCCACTGTATTCCCACAGTATCTGTCACCTGAGATGATAACTTCACTCTGACCAATATTAGGATGGGTTCTGGCAGTGCTTTTGAAACTGCAGAGGAGTCGAGGGCACAAAATTCCAGGGAAGGATAGGATCTTGACCCACGGAAGTTCCCTCCTTTCTTTAACCAAAACCCAGATGGGTTTCCAATCATTGCGCAGAGGACTTTCATTGAGATTTCATCCCAATCACTCATCATAACCCTGAAGACTTTGTTTGAAGGCTTTGTTCTAAGGATAACTCTTTTTTTTTTTTACTCTTTTTAAAGGAAGGGGGTGTTAGAATTTGCCTGCCAACATCCCTTCATCGGTGCCACATTTCTATTTAAGTGTACCATACCCCTCAGTCATTTGTGGAGCTGGTTCCATCTTGGTAGGCCACAAGTATGACTTGAAACCAATGAAGCTTTGTTATTTTACAAAATGAGGACTGTTTTGTCCCTAGCTAGCTCTCATGATTTTTTTAAAAAAAACACTATATTAAACTTCAAATTTATGATTGCTCCACATATTTCCTGTACCATGGAGATCTTCTATGCTGTCCACACGGAGACGCCGCTTCCTTTGCACAAATATCACTGCGCTGAATTCAAGTTGGGGTGCTGAGTAGCTATACTGAAAGAGAGACCACAACATCCATCTTTGAAAGGAATTAGACATTTTCTTAACCCAAATGCTACCCTGAGTCTTGGATCTTAAAAAAATTACAGGATATAAAGTAAGTAAATAAATAATAAATCAAACACAGAGTTATTTGTTTATTTTTAAAAGAAGAAACACTAATAATATGTTATCTGTGGACTTGCCATCCATAGATCCACGGACAGCAAGCCCCGTGACCCCAATGGTGATAAGTGCATGTGGCTGTGCCACAATTAGGGACAGCCCCCGTGGCAGTGTGTGCACTTGGTTGTGTCGCCATTAAGTCCTGTTGTCACCAACACCGCCATAAGATAACAGGGTCTGTCTCTAATGACCTCTCTCTCTCTCTCTCTCTCTCTCTCTCTCTCTCACACACACACACACACATTCTAATAGCCTCTTCCCCCTTACACATTGTTCATTCTGTATTTCTGCAAAGGTTTCCTCCAGTACTTTTGTTCATAGCTGGAGGCATTTTGGCTACGCAAGTGAGGACACTCATAACTTGCCCATAGAAAACAGAGGGAATGTCAAGATATCTTGGAGATATCTAACAAGTCACTCTTCTTCCTGATTTTTTGATGGGCTTTGAAAACCCACTTATTTCAACTGGCCTTTGCGACTTAAATTCGTTATTATCTTTGGAGCATTACTTTATTTTGTATTCTTCACCCTCCTGCTATTTTGTCTGTTTTAAGCTTTATCATCTTTTTAATATTCCAGCTAGCTGCAGCACAGGATGAGAGAATTTGACCCACCCCATTTGCCTGGTAGGGCCCATCTGCAACTTTCCTTCAAGGAATATTAATTGTACATTCCTGCACAACAGAGGATTGGACTGGATGGCCTTTGTAGTCTCTTCCAACTCTATGATTCTAGTATTCCACCAGATTACTAAACATTCATGTAACTTTATGAAAGATGAGTGCTGCCTGAACTTGGTTGTTTTCCTGTTTCCTCACAACTTCTAAGCTGGTCCAAATTACTTTGCTGCCTGAGGTAAAAAATAAGATGGTGTCCACTTCCCCTTTTGATATGAACTAAATGGACAGGGTAATGAATTGAATATTACAGTGGTGGTGAACCTATGGCATTCATGGTGAACCTAGGGCACTCAGAGCCCTCTCTGTGGGCATGCACGCATTGCACCAGCACAGAGTTCGCCAGAAATCATTACTAGAAAGCCAGAGGGATGCAACACTTTGCAATAAATAAGTGGGTTTTGGGTTGCAGTTTGGGCACTTGGTCTCTAAAAGGTTCACCATCACTGCAATATTACTTCAACATCAGCAAGGAAGCAATGCCTTCTAATCCACCTGGCAGCAGGCCACTTTAGGGGATGAGAGCAAGCTGTGTGACACATTCTGTCCTCCAGGGGTTCAGGAGGAACATCCAGGAGCTGCTGCTGCTTCCAGCATCTGTCACCTGAAGCAGTTGTCACTGCTGAGTAGTAAGGCTGGGTCTGCCTTTTTATTTTGGTATTCATGGCAGTAAACAAGTAAGGTTGCCAACACTAGTGAAGAAGGGCACATCACAATATTATCACTATTTTTCTTTGGCCAAATTTTGAGGTAGAGCTACTGGGAACTCCAGGTCAGGCTCCTTGCCTATGAAGGCCTTACCTGGTGCAGCTGGCAGGTGATATAGCAAAGGGCTGGGTTGTTTTCATCCTGTTCAATATAGGCCTCCACTACCAAGGTCTTACCCTCCAGAACCAAGGCACATTCGTAGTCCCAGAGCTGATCCTTTGAAGTGGAAGAAATACAGGATTGAATCATATAGTGCAAATTCACCGCCTCCCACAGCGCCGTGCTCCAGTGCTACTCTATTTAACGCTCTTTCTCAGGTCTTTTGTCATATGAGGCTATAAAAGTGGGATTTTAACAGGATAAAAGCATCTTTGGCCAGTGATATTGCATCTTTGGCCAACATGATTTTGTATTTGTCCTGCTGTTGCCTTACATTCCAATTGTTACTGCAGTGCACCTTTTCATTGATGAGCTAAACCTGTTCTCATTCTGGCTGCTATTCCATTACTGCCTTTGTGCGATAGGTCCCTTCTGCTGCAGTTCCACCTCTCAGGCAGTCATGTAGGTGCGAGTGGATGCGTGTGGGTGTGATTTTGCTCCTCTACCCCCTCCATCTTACAGAGATTGTAACTGCCAACACCTTCCCAAAGCCGGCTGCTGTGTGCACATTCACATAGCAGCAGGCTCTGGGAAGTGATTGGCAGCCACAACAGCTTGCACCTCTCCTGAAACATGGGGCTGCTGTGTGAATGCGAAGGCAGCAGACCCATGTTTCTGGAGGGGGTAGGGCAGCAATCGTGGCTGCGAACATGCATTTGGCAATGCAGAAAACAGATCACATGACCATAGATTGCCAAAGTGCTATTGTGGGTGAAAACGTAATAAGAAATGATGCTAAACCGGTATGCTTCCATTCTTAAACTGGTACGATTGTGGCAGGACAGCAAGATAATGTGATAAAATCCTCAGTCGTGTTAATTTGGGACCAGTTCCTCATCTTAGTCGCCCTTGGTGTGGCTAGTGTCTTCCAGTTAGTGTTCCATGTTAGTGGGAAGATTTCCATAGGAACTTTAAAGGAGCTATCCAGGAGGCTAAGCCCCATTCCTAAAATAGATTCAGCACCTTGAACAGCTGTTTTCAAGTTTGGACAAAGCCCAAGAACAAATTCACCACCCCACTGACAAAGAAATAACCCTGCACTGAATCCTGTGGCTATTGACAGATATCACAGAATTGAGTCCCACCCATTCACATAGCACTGTGACAAAAAGACACAGAGTTAATGTTTGATCAAGAGTAGTTAGGTAGCTTTACAGTGAATATCTTCAAAAGACCTTTCCTCAAATGCTTTCCACAGTCATATCTGAGCAGCCACTGGAGCCAAAGCCTTACCTGATAGAGATGGAAGTTTCTCCCTATCAGCGTTATCTTCCTCTGCACATTGACTGGCATCAGAGAGGACCCCTGAATTCCCCTCACACAGGGGCATGCTTCTGGTCCCCAGTTGAACTCTTCATTCTGAAAGTCCACAAACAGGCAAGGACCATAAGAGGTTTCATACGTAATTCATTTCCCACCCAGCCAAAAGAAACAAAATCAGAAATGTGTCTCATCAGGCATAGATGCCAGATAATCCCAGGAGATGCTGTAAAGACTCCAGATTTCAAAACACATGAAATATTTTGCCACACGCTTCTCAGTTGGCTCTAGAGCCTCTAGCCTCCATCTTTTCAGCAAAACACACAAACACACATACACACAAAACACCAAACTTTAGGGTTGAAAAAAGACTCCCCTTCACCTCAAAATGGCATTTAAAAGTTTAAAATGTTTAAATGTTTGTTGGAGGAGGGAGGCCACTCTAAAACAGAAAGGGAACAAGCACAACAGACTTCTCTTATTCATATTTTGGAGAGCAGAGGTAAAAATCACTGCTACTTCTCCTGGGTGGATACCCTCACCATGTTTCACTTAGAATGCTATTTCATGACATAATGCCATTCTGGGAAAAAGAAAATGGCTGCAGACAGCTGAGAAGTACTGGTTATTTTTTCTGAATAGCTGGAATCTCTCTATCTTTACCATCTAAGATTTGTAGAGGGGGGAGCAAGCAGTACAGCCAGGGGAGGGCATTCTTTGTACTTTAAAATATCTATATAATTCAACATCCAGAAAAGCCGAGTTCTCAATGCTGAAAATGAGCCCCACATTTCTTGCCTGTTTTGAATCATTTATTCTACTGCTTACAAAATATGGAACTGAACAGGCAAAAACAACCAATTAAAATTCCCAGGTTGAGCTGGAGCTGAAATAAATGCAATGCTGGCATCAGTGGCTCCTCCACAGAAAGGATATTCCCAGAGTTTGGAAAAGTTATTTTCTGGATTACAGCTGTCAGAATGCCCCATCCAACCCATCCTTTTTTGGTCCTTCTTAGATGGGATGTAGCAGACTCCCAGTGCAATTTGTAATGGAGCAGGGACTGCTAGAATATAGTCAGCATCAGCAGTTTACATTGGCCCTGAGGTAAAGCTTGAGACTTACCATGTCTAGAAATCCAGGAGCATCATACTGATAGTCTAGTCCCTGATTCAGGATTCTGGGGAAATCAGAGCTATCACTCTCTGAGGAGTCTCCATCACCTGAGAGAAGGATGGAGGCAGAGATGGAGGATGTGTCATTCTCCGGTGCCAGTGAACCCACTGATTCGGTGCTGTCCTCAGGAGGTAGCCAATCTGTAGGGCCCGTAGTTGGGTCTAATTTGAAAAGAGGCTCCTCAGTCTCCAGCTCTTCTGGTGGTAAGTCAGAGGAAGAGATGGAAGAGTTTTCTGTCTGATTGGAGTTGAAAGGAGTTGGTAGAGGAGATGTGGGCTCCACTGGGACGGAAGATGGTGTTGTGGAGTTTTCCACATCTGGGAAAGGTGTTAGTGCCTCCATAAAAGTTGGCAATGCATTATGAGGGGTAGTCAAAGAAGAAACAGTTGACCAGCCTTTGGGTTCAATGACCGGTTCTGAGGTAATGTGTGTCACAGGACCAGATGTCTCTGGTTGGCTGCTCGAGGTAGGCTCAGAGGTAGATCTAGTAGTAGCAGGCACTTCAGATGGTTCCAGTGTCAGAGAGCCTGTGGTTGGCTCCAGTGTGGTGCCAGCATCTGTGGTTGTTGAGAGCACATGTGTGGGACCAAGGGTTTCTGCCTGCAGGGTAGTCCTGATAGAAGTTGTTGTTGGTGTGGTGGAGGGGATAACAGTTTCGGTGGTGGGACTGGGGGTTGAAGTAGACACAGGTGTAAATGAGAGGAGAGGGGGCTCAGTAGCTATAGCTGGAGAAGATGCGGGAGATTCTGCTGTATATGGAGTGGCTGAAGGTGGAAATACACTGAAGCTTGATATATGGGCCTGGAGGAGTGAAAAGAGGCAGATAAGAGACCTGTCAGAGCCAGAATGAGACCAAAGCAGTAGCATGACTTTGCACTCTGTTTCTTACCATTATAAGAGATTCTTGCCAAAAATGCCCTTGAGGGTGGTCTCTGACTAAAGAGAGGAACAAAATTCAGTTCCTTTAGAAGAGGTTTATGTACTGCCAAACTAAATTTTTCCACATTTTCCTCAAAGGGCTTTGTAAGTTTTCAGAGCCATAGGAAGATGCCTTAGATCAGGGATGGGGAACTGAAAATAGGGCAGCACCCATTTGTCCTTCCTGTGCCCAGTTGGTTTGCTGGGGAACCACATCCAGTTGCCATTTTGACTGATTTGTGGCTGTTTTTTTTTTTGTCTCTTTTAGGGGGGTTGTGGGGATGTGGGTGTTAGGGGAGCAAACTGTTGTCTTTTTATGCAGTATGGGGAGATTTTGGGTGGTTTGGGGGCAAAAAATTGTCTCAAAATCAGCCCCCCCCAATGGGGGGGGGGGATCTGGTGGGTTTCAGGGTAGTTCCCACTGGCTGCACTTAGGGGTCCCAAGGGCTGTATGCAGATTGCAGGCTGCACTTTGCCCACCTTGGTCACAGACTTAATTAAAGCATTGGAACATTTACCTCAGGACTGACTATACCCATGGCCCTTTTGACATTGTTGGACTGCAACCCCCACAATCCCTGATCAGTGCCTGTGCTGGATGAGACTGACAGGAATCAACAACATGTAGAGAGCCATAGGTTCCTCATCTCTAGTGTATAGTACCTGACAGTTGCTTTCTAGGAATTGTTTATTTTCTTTTTCTGGCCCTACCTGGACCTGAACTGACAAGTCACTCAAGTTATGTGAATGCTATGTTTTTTAAAATGAAAACCCTTGCTTTAAAACAAGAATAATGAACTCTGCATGATTTGTTTACTACTTCCAGGAGGTTTCCGGGAATGCAATTTCATTTGCAAACAAGGAACATTTGGAGCACTTCTTGCTTTAAAGCAGGGGTAGCCAGCCGGGTTGCTGTCCCTCAGACAACTGGGGGGCCGAAGCACCCAAAATAAATAAATGAATAAATAAATAAAAATTAAAAAATTAAAAAAAATTAAAAATATGCATGCACACTCTCTCAGCCCCAGAAAAGTCATGGCAAAACCCCTGTGGAGATTTTGCCAAGAAAACCCCAAGAACAAGTAATAACAACAATAATCAATATCATCATGGCGGGGGGCGGCAGCGGCGGCAGGATCGGCCTGGGGCCAGTCCAAAGGCCTTGGGGGGCCGCATCCAGCCACCACCACCCCAAGGCCTTAGGTTGCCTACCCCTGCTTTAAAGTGCTTTCAGGAGCACTTGGTGACACAGTGGTTAAATGCCGGTACTCCAGTCACAAGGTTGTGAGTTCGATCCCAGGGCTCCAACGTTGATTCAGCCTTCCATCCTTTCACAGGTCAGTAAAATGAGTACCCAGCTTGTTGGGGTCAATTGGTTTACAGATTGTAAACCGCTTAGAGAGTGCTGAGTTCACTGATAAGTGGTATAGAAATGTAAATGCTATTGATATTGCTATTCAAGTAATTTCCCCTCAGAAGCTCCCTTGGCAGGTTGAAGTATCTGTTTGCCGTTCCTCTCAAAATGGTGACAGGAAGTGATGTTATTTCACTCCCTGTTGCCATTTTGAGATGGACAGATAAGGATAACAGAGGTATTTGGGGGTAGTACAGGATTCTGGGGTGCACATGGAGGTGGGATGGGGGTATTTTGTGTGTATTTTCACATGTATGGGGCCCTTCTGAAGGCTGAGGCAAAAAATGCCTGAAAATAGTGCTGATTTTTTAAAATAGGTGAGTTGGAAGGCATTGAGGGGCTGGTGGAGAGCCTTCAAGGGGAACAAAAGTGGAGCCCAATGGCCATTAAAAAAGAGAACCCAAGGGCCACGTGTGGCCCAGAAAGCACAATTTGCTCACCCCTGTTTTAAAGGGAAAGCAGTAAGGGTTTTCTTGCTATTGTTTTGAGGTTTTTTTTGGTAGCAGCTAATTTGGTGGTGGTGGCAGCAGTAGCAAGGATCTGTCTGGGTAGTAGGGCAGGATAAATGGAAAAATGAGTGGTTGGGGAACATGGGTCTGCAGGCCATCTGTTACCCAACTCTGCTCCAAAGCAGTCATTCCACAAAAGGTTCTGCAGATCTATAGTACTGTAATACTGGATGCCATGGAAGCAAAATGGCCTCCCTCTGAATCTTGAACTTAAATCTGTCAGGAATTCAACAAACTGAGAGGCAGCTGTGTGAGCAATGAAAGACACACCTTCTCATTGTAGATAATGGCTCCTTCCTCACAAATAGTTTTGTGAGTGCAGAGATGTTGATGGACACACCAGTTACATCCCCAATGGCTGCTCACACATCCCTGGCATCTGAAAACAAAAAGAGAAGAACAGTTGTTGAGGAGGACCAACAGAAAAAAAAAAAGCTTTGAAGTAATCACAATGCTGGGGAAATGGGGATGGGTAGAGAGAGATCATCTCATGGACTTACGGTGCCAATTTCCTCAGAAACGCCACTGCCATGCAATCATAGAAAGAGAATGCTGTTGAAGCAATGAAAACGCTACGAAAGCGTACCAGAAGCTGAATGGTTATGTGGTCTGCAATGGGAAAGAAAAGGATCCTTCAAGTACACTTTAACAGCAAATAGTGCTCATACAGTTCAGATCTAGAAAGTGAGAAACAGGAATTGATATGTATTCCTACACACAAATGGGGAATATGTGGCTTTCCCACATGTGGTTGAATTACAGCTCCCATCAACTTTCACTAGCCAGGGCTGATGGAAAATGAAGCCTCACAACATCCAGAAGGCTGCACATTTCTGTGTTGTAAAAACAACCCATAGAGGTTTTTTTCGGGCTGTGTGGCCATGTTCTGAAAGAGTTTCTTTCTGACGTTTCGCCAGCATCTGTGGCTAGCATCTTCTGAAGATGCTAGCCACAGATGCTGGCGAAACGTCAGAAAGAAACTCTTTCAGAACATGGCCACACAGCCCCAAAAAAACCCACAAAAAAACTATGGATGCCGGCCATGAAAGCCTACGACTTCACAACCCATAGAGGCATTTCACAGTTAAAATTTTGTAAGTATGAAAGACAAGTGGTGGAGACCCTGCCAGGAGAACACATTGTGCAAAGCTTGATTCAATATGTTTAACTAATACAATTACAAGCATTGTTTAAATAAAGTATATGGTTTATTAGATGGCAGAAATTATTTGCCATTCATCCTAATCTAATTTAGTGAGAATTTATTCAAGGGACAAGAGTCTTCTTGTCAGGAATCCTATGGGATCTTGGCTAGAGACAGTGATTGTGATCATTGAAGGAGAGGAGAAAGGCTGGGAAGAGCAAAGTGGTCTGTCACCTGGTACGGATAAATGAATAAGAAAAAAGATTAAGGAAGCAACAAATAACTAGATTGCTGTGGTGGAGAGCGAGGAAAAAAGGAAACAAACTGAAATATCTTTACCTAACTTGTATTAATGGCAATAAGTGGTAAGGGCAACCCATTTCACAAATGACCCCTCCTACACTATCATAATGGCAGGGAGGGGACATTCTGTACAGCAGGGGTTGGCAACCTACGGCCCGCGGGCTGAGTGCGGCCCGGGGAGGCCTTTGGACCGGCCTGTGGTGGGTCCTGCCACCACCACCGCCACCACGCATACGCCGCCGCACTATGCATGAGCACGGGTGCCATTTTGGCATCCCAAATGGCAGCCGCGCTTGCGCAAGCATGCGTACGACGGGGGCGCCATTTTGGAACGCCCAATAGCACCGGTGCCGGCAGGCGTTCCACAATGGGCCCGCCATCGTGTGCATGCATGCGCAAGCACAGGTGCCATTTTGGACGCCAAAATGGCACCCGCGCGTGCATGCGCATGGCAGCGGGTGCCATTTTGGAACGCCCAATGGTGCCGGCGCCGTTGGGCCTTCCAAAATGGTGCCCCCCACGCGTGCACGCATGCGCACGATGGTGGGTGTTGTGTGCATGCGCGCGCGCCACCCTCCGGCACCATTTCCCCCCCTCCCGGCCCCCGGCAACAAAAAGTTGCCAACCCCTGCTGTACAGCATCATATGTGACAATGGTGGGTCTTCCTTTCTTGCAATCTGGAACAGTATAGTGACTAGGAGTGAGAGTTGGGAAGTTTCTTGTTTGCCTTTCAGGTAGGAACTCCAAAGGAAGCCTTTTCAAGCAAGCTATTGTTGTCTTAATTTTAGTCTGGTCTAGCCACTCACCTGTTCCTGTTTTCAAAATTGGCGCATGGCTGGGATCTGGTGAGGGACACATGATGCCTGATCCCATCACCACTGCTGGGCTTTCGTAGTCTTCAAAGAAGCATGAATAGGACTCTCCATCCTGCAGGGCTGGCAAATCCGAAAGAGTCAAGAATATCTGCCAATCAAAGAGCAGACAGATCAATAATCAATAATCAGTATTTTTAGATATAGCCCAGATGTATGTTAATGGCAGGGAAAAAAATTCTTCATTCACAGTTTCAGGAAAAAAAGAAATAACCCACATGGCAATGTTGTATATTGTGTATGCGTGTGAGAGAGAGTATATGTACCCTAAGTCACCTGTTGATTTATGGTGTCCCCATCAATTTCATTATTATTATTACAGTTTATTTATATAGCGCTGTAGATTTACACAGTCAATAAAATAGATAAAAATAGATTTTAAAAGCCTCCCAATCGCGTACATTCTACAAAATAATAGAATAATACATATTAATACAAAGAAGGCAACAAATTAAAACAAATTAAAATTAAATCTTAGGGTTTTTCTTAGGCAAGAAATCCTGTCAAAAATTATTTTCCATGAAAGACAGATAGACAGAGAGCCTTTGCAGACTGCCAGAAATAGTGCAAATTGAGTCCACTTTAACTGCCCTGACTCAGTGCTAGGGAATCATGGGAACTGTAGTTTATGGTGGCACCAGAGCTCTCTGACAGAGAAGGCTCAATGTCTCAGAAAAAAATACAATTCCCATTATTCCCTAGCACTGAGCCAGGGCAGTTAAAGTGGACTCAATTTGCACTATTTCTAGCAGTCTGCAAAAGCCCTCAGTTTCTAACCCAGGGATAGGTAACCTTTCCCCTTTAAGGGCCGAGGGACTTCAGCTCCCAGAATCCCAGGAGCTATTGGCCAACATGGAACTATTGGCCAACATGGCTGAGGCTTCTGGGAGCTGAAGTCCCTCGGCCCTTAAAGGGGAAAGGTTGCCTACCCCTGTTCTAACCATTCCAATTGCAGGGAGAATCTTAAAAATACACAGTTCCTGAAAGCATCTATCTGTCATTGTTTTTTAAAAACAAATTCCTTGTTACTTCAGCCTGCTTGGCATATCTTTATCAGTTATGAATGAACATTATCTACTCTGCAATGCTGCAGCACATCCTTTACAGTCTCTGATACCTTCAGTAAGGCCAGGAAAGACTCCTCTCTGACACCACAGAAAGCCCTTGCCAGTTGGAGCAGACAGTATTAAATCAGATCAATCATAACCTTGACTTGGCAGAGTTTGGAAAAGATATTGGCCATGCTGGCTAGGGAAGGTTCTGGCAGCTGTAGTATGAAAAAGTAACTTTTCTGATCTCTTAAAAAAAAATTCAGTTAGTCTCAATGGTGCTACAAAATCTCTCTCCATATTAATTCCACAGACTAACACAGCTATGTCTTTAAATTCTACCACTATGGAAAGCACCACATTTAGCCGAATGAAGTGGAAAATCCATCAGCCTCTTCAAGAAACTTGCCCAGATACAGACAGATATCTTCTGTTTCAACAAGTTCAAGCAATGAGATGTCGTTCCTGGGGATCTACGTGTGGGGAGCCTTTTGCAAAACTATATATCATGTAGAGCTCATGGGTTCTACTCATGCTTTTTAAACTTTGTATTTTTAATGTTTTCTCCTGTTTTAACTTGGACTGTTTTAGATTTGTTAGCTGCCTTGAGTCCTTGTGTTGGAGGAAAATGGGATATTATTAATAATAATAATGACGACTGGTTCTGCAGTAGCCAAAATTCCTTTTCAGCTTTCTTCAGTTAAACTCCTGCACTCCTGTCTGTCCCTGGCTTCCACTCCACCATAAGCATCTGAAGAAGTAGACTAAAGTCTACGAAAGCTCATGCTACAAACATCTTTTTTCCCAGTTAGTCTCAAAGGTGCTACAAAATCTCTCTCTATATATATATTCTGATCTCTGTGACTTGATATAAGGAAGCTTCCCTTCCCTGTGTTCCTTAGAATCATGGAATTATAGAGTTGGAAGAGACCACAAAGGCCATCCAGTCCAACCCCCTGCCATGCAGGAACTCCCATTTAAAGCACCCCCAACAGATGGCCATCCAGCCTCTGCTTAAAGACCTCCAAGGAAGGAGACTCCACCACTCTCCGATGGATTTGTTCCACTGTCAAACAGCTCTTACTGTCAGGAAGTTCCTCCTAATATTGAGGTAGAATCTCTTTTCCTGGAGCTTGCATCCATTGTTCCGGGTCCTAGTCTATGGACCAGCAGAAAACAATCTTGTTCCCTCCTCAATATGACATCCCTTCAAATATTTAAACAAGGCTATCATATAACCTCTTAACCGTCTCTTCTCCAGGCTAAACATCCCCAACTCCTTCTTTTCTCTTTTCTTCTCTTTCTTGACTTGACTTGAGACTTAACTTCTGCATCAGTAATTTCTTATCTTGATTACAGTAATTTTCTTTTAACCAGTCTTCCATTATCTCATCTTAGTCCCCTAGTTTCTACCCAGCCTTCTGCTGCTAAGATTATCTTTCTAGCTTGCTGCTTTGATCATGTCACTCCACTTTTTGATGCTCTTCAGTGGTTGGCTTCCAGTTTAAGCTTCTTGTTCCAATGTTTAAAGCCTTGTGGCATAGTGGTTTGAGTGTTGGACTATGGCTCTGGTAACCAGGGTTCAATTCCCTGCTCAGCCATGAAACCCACTGGGTGACCTTGGGAAAGTCACAGAATGGCAATGGCAAACCTCCTGCGGACAAATCTTGCCAAGAAAAACCCAGGATAGGTCACCTTAGGATCACCATAAGTTGGCTAGAAGACACACAACACACACACACACAGAGCATAAATACTCTGAAGGCAGCAACTCCTGTCTGATTTTGGAAGCTAGTATTTGGATGGGAGACACTCAACAAATACCAGGTGGTGTCGGTTATATATTTCAGAGGAAGGAACTGGAAAAACCACTTCTCAGTATTCCTTGCCTAAGAAAATCCATGGGGTCACCACAGGCAACTTGAAAGCACATACACACAGTTATGACTTAGCTCCTACCATCCCATCTTTCACCCTCTATTTTTCATTATTGCCTCTCTTGGGATCTTCATTCTTCAAACTCCACATTTCCTAACCAAATCAGGGGTTTTGGATCCTTAGTTTGGCTTCATCCTTTCTCCCCTGCTGATCTATAGTCTTGGAATTGTCTTCCCAATCACCTGCAGAATGCTCCTTCAATTATCATTTTCATGGTGCCAAGAAAAAAATTGTGAACCCTAATGATAATTATGTAAATTCCACAGGTCGCCTTTGTGAATCAAAACAGCCCTCTTCTAAATATTCAATCAGGTTTATATTAACCATATCTTATGAAATAAAACGATGTATAAATTAGGAAAACAACGAGTATATGTGGAAACACAGCATGCCATGGTCAAAAGACATCTCTAAGAACCTCAGAAAAGTAGTTAATCAGTCTGAAAAGAGATACAAAATCATATTAAAGAATTTGGGAGTCCCCCAACCCATCCTCAGACAATCTACAAATGGAGAAAATTCAAGACCACAGTCACTCTACCCAGAAACAGATTCCCTACTATAATATCTTCAAAAACAAACTTACACATCATTCAGGAAGTCACAAAGAGCCTCAGAGTAACATCTCAGGATTTGCAGGCCACTTTAGCCTTGACTAATATGAATGTTCATGACTCAACAATCAAGAAAAGATAGAATAAGGATGGTGTTTATGAGAAGGTAACCAGGAAGAAACCTCTACCTTCTGAAAAAGAATATTAATTTCCATTTGAGTTTTGCAATAGTTCACACAGATTCCAAAGATTTCTGGAACAATGTTCTCTTTGAATTTTTTGGCCTCAGTGAGAAACATTATCTTGAGTGAAAAGCTCTGAATTCAAACAGAAGATTCTCATCCCAACTATTAAGATAAGGGAAGGGAATGTGATTGATGATCTTGGCCTGGTTTGCTGCATCTGGACTGGGATGGCTTGCCATCATGGACACAACTATGAATTCTGCAGTGAATCAGAAGATTATGAAGGACTATGACAGATCATCCATCTGAGATCTGAAGCTGGACCCGAAAGGGGGTCATGCAATATGAAATGATCCCAAATATACAAGGAGAACTACTAAAGAATGGCTGTGTCAGAAGAAACTCCATGTTTGGACCAAAACTTCATTGAAAAATTGTGGCAAAACCTGAAGTTCATACAAGGTTGCCTTCATATGTCACTAAAGCAATTATGGAAGGAATAATGGGCCCAAATTCACCAAAACCAATGTAAGAGACTACGGGGGGTTGCAGACTGCCAGAAATAGTGCAAATTGAATCCACTTTTAGGGTTAGGGTTAGGGAATCATGGGAGCTGTATTTTATTATGGCACCAGAGCTCTCTGACAGAGAAGGCTCAATGTCTCAGGAAAAAAACAATTCCCATGATTCCCTAGCACTAACCCTAACCCTAAAAGTGGACTCAATTTGCACTATTTCTGGAAGTCTGCAACCCCCCTACAAGTACTAAATCTAAAGGTTCACATATTTTTCATACATGGATATTGACTGCTGAATCAGTTAGGGGTTAATAAATCTTATCAATGCATCATTGCCTGACAGTGCTTTTAAAAATCAGGTTACCTATTGTTCCTTGGAGAGCCAGCATGATGTAGTTGTTTTGAGTGTTGGACTATGACTCTGGAGACCAGGGTTTGATTCCCAGCTCAGCCACAAAACCCACTGAGTGACCTTGGGCAAGTCACATGCTCTCAACCTCAGGAGAAGGCGATGGCCAACCTCCCCTGAACAAATCTTGCCAAGAAAACCCCATGATAGGTTTGCCTTAGGATCACCATAAATCGGAAATGACTTGAAGGCACACGACAACAACAATAGATTGTTCTTTATCTAGGATTATGGATTAGATTAAGATTTAATAACAGTTTAGGTTGGAACTAGATGTGTCTTAATGGATTCACCACCTTTTTCTCACCACTGTAAATCTCAGTAATTTTTTTGTTTTGTTTCCTAAAGCTTTTGGAATTCTGGTTTAATATTATTGTCAAATTCAGTATATTCAGAGTATGTGTAGCTAGGCTATTTGTTTTCCTTCCTCCATGTTCCCCTTTTATGAAATTGTACACCTTTGACAGTGATGTGTCTTTTTATTATTTTATTTTTGTTCAGTACCATGTACCTTGGTGGTGATGACTTAAATAAAAAGGATCTTGACACTTGTTGACTATCCACTTACACAATGTATAAAGTAGATATCTATGGCTGTATCCGCCCTTCAGAAATAATCCAGTTTGACACCACTTTAACTGCCATGGCTCACTGCTGTGTAATTCTGGGAACTGTAGTTTTGTGAAACATTTAGCCTTGTCTGTAATTCTGGGAACTATAGTTTGTTGTGAAACCACAGCGCTCTAACAGACAAGGCTAAATGTTCCACAAAACTGCAATTCCCAGAATTACACAGCACTGAGCCGTGGCAGTTAAAGTGGTGTCAAACTGGATTATTTCTGCAGTGCGGATACAGCCATAGACATCTACCTTATATATTTCTCCCTACCTTGTCCCAGGGAGTTCTCTAGAATGTTTCCAGCTCTTCAGCTTTGATCGACTTCACATTACACAAAAGGGGTTGACAGCGAGAAGTGTGAATGACTTCCGAGTTCACAAATGGGAAGCACGAAAATGAGTGGTGGGCAAGTCATTCGCACTTCTGCTGTCCCCAGAGGACATGTAGCAGCTGCTCTTTGCAAGACAATTTCTCAGCCTCCAAAGAGGATTGGACATGTCATCACAGCTTACATTTTTCTGTACTTCTCGACTGATGCTGGCTGGGGTCACTGACTGGACAGATAGACACTGCTGGGTTGAGTTAAAGCCCCACAGCCACTGCTCACTCACTTGGAACCTGAAGCATTCAGAGCGACGGCTGCACCTGGGGAGACACACACATAGACGAAGACAGAAAAAGCAAAAAGATCTTTGACTGCTCTAGAGATGAAATGAACGTTTTGTTTTAATGTTGCTGGAAGCACAGCTAGGATGCATCTAAGCTGCAAAAATAATGCCGTTTAATACCACTTTAACTGCCATGACTCCATCCTACAGACTTCTGGGATTTCTTGTTTTGTGAGGCATCAGCACTCTTGGGTAGAGAAAGCTAATGATCTTGTAAAACTACAAATCCCAGGATTCTATAGGATGGAGTTACAGGACTTAAAGTGGTGCCAAACTGTGTTATTTCTACAGTGTAAATACAACCCTCTGTCTGATGCAGAGCTTGGGAAACTTGCTTTTGGGTGGACTACAACTTCCAGAAACTACCAGTCAGCATGGCACAATCCCAGCTGGATTCTGGGAAGTGTGATCCAAAAAGTAACTTCCAAGCTCTGGATAAACCACACATCCGCACCAGCCCAGGTGGACTCCAAAAAACTATCCTTAGCTTCAGAGCTTTCTCCTATCACTCTTCCCTTGTGAGTTCCCAAACCCTGGTGGAAATGGACAGAAAATGAATAGTTGTTATTACTGGAGGGAGCATGATCACAAAAGGAGGTCTGTGGTTGTAGAGATGCAGTAATCCCCCACTGGACAATGACTATGATATCATTACAAATAGTGAAATCGACATTATAAATGGGCCAACATTTTAGATAAAACTGCATCAAAATGTTATTGGTTACTTTGGTGATCTTCATATAGAGGACTAAAATAGTGTATATTTTCATATAAAGTAAAAAATAAAGTGTGTGTGTGTGTGTGTGTGTGTGTATATGTATGTGTATATATATATATATATATATATATATATATATATACACACACACACACACACACACACACACATACATATATATATATATATATATGAGAAAACCAGGGTGGCGTAGTGGTTTGAGTGTTGGACTAGGTCTCGGAAGAACAGGGTTAGAATCTCAGTTCCACCATGTAAACCAACTGGGTGACCTTGGGCAAGTCACACTCTCTCAGCCTCAGAGGATGGCAATGACAAACCCCCTCTGAAGAAACTTGCCAGGAAAACCCCATGAAAGGTTCAGTTTAGGGCAGAGGTAGGCAACCTTTCCTCTTTAAGGGCCGAGGGACTTCAGCTCCCAGAATCCCAGGAGCTATTGGCCAACATGGGACTATTGGCCAACATGGCTGAGGCTTCTGGGAGCTGAAGTCCCTCGGCTCTTAAAGGGGAAAGGTTGCCTACCCCTGGTTTAGGGTCACCATAAGTCAGAAATGACTTGAAGGCACATAACAATCAATAGACAAGAATACAATACAGTACAGAAAAAGATATCTAAATAATGGGTAGGCTGTTACACTTCACGGATGATTTTTAAAAATCTTTCCTTCCCAACTTTCCCAAATACATGAGGAAGGACTAGAATTTATAAGTGCAAAATCATTTTACTATTTACTATAAATATATTTGTTCACTTTGTGTTTCTTTATTTATTAAAATGTTTATATGCTGTTCTGTAGCATGGGGCATCACTATATAATGGGTTTTAACCTTTTAAAGCAATTGAAAATTTAAAACAGTAAAAATAGTTGGCAGTGGAATTAAACTAGTGTTGGAGCCAATGGGGAGGGCATTCCAAAACCAGGGTTATTACATGGCAGAGAAAGACCCCTCTCACATCCCCATGCAACACATTGCTTCCACAGATGGGACACAGACTCCAGCCAATCTCAGCTCTCTCAGGAAGGCACACAATAAGAAAGGCATTCCTTCAAGTATTAAGGCCCCAGGTTTTACAAGATTACAAGTTTTATCAACAGTCCCGAGGTAGGCATATATAGGGATAGTAGCATTAGGGTAGTAAACCTTTACCTTTACCTTTACCATTAGGATTGTAGTTTCTCATATAATTCTGGGTCCAGGGACCCAAGCATAGGAAAACGTCCTTGATATACGAATCAAAAGGAAACCAAGTTTCTAGGAAATGGTTTTTCTTTTGCCATTATAAACTCTATTCAATTAATTGACTCATCATCATAAAGTTCCAAGTACAGATTGTAACCACTGAGTGAGGAATGGGGACCTTAAGCGACCTCCATAACTGGGCAATGCATGGCTTGGCAGGGAGTAAGTATTTGATTAGCTTTTTCTGAATTATAGAAGAGACCTCCTGCCAGCTTCTATTAAGAAGAATCAAACTGAGAATTCAAAGGAACTTCATAATTTGCTTCCTGAATTTTAGCTATGATGAGCTTCTAAAAATGTTTTCTGTGTGTACAAGACTTCCGCACATGACAGCAGGGCGGGCAACATCATTGTGGGATGGCTTACACTGACCTCCTCTCAATCCAGAAGGAGCCACAACCTATCCTCTCACGGAAGCATTGTCAGCCAAACTCCCAACCCCAAATGCCCTGTTAGAATAACATTGTGCCATGGTACAGAGTTGTTTAAGTGCTATTGTTTGGGGGAAAAACAAAACAAAACACGGTGGTCTTTACTTCAGGACATTGTTGGGTAGATGTGCAAAGGAGCACTACCATTTCCAACAGCAGTAAAACAAAAATAATTCTTGCTACCACAGCCAGTAAACCTTTGCTCCCAGCAACTGTACAGGATCCTCTTTGCACAGAGAAATGGGGCCAGTGGCTTTTACTCCTTCCCCTTTATATGCCCACTGACCAAAATTTAAGATTAAAAATTGCTCTGAAATTTTTATTTTTATTAGGATAATGGCTGAGTTGTAAGGCACTTTGGGTCCCAAACTAGGAAAAGGTGGGGAACTAGTAAGGACGAAGAAGAGGAGAACTGTGCATCCCATGTTCAGTTTTGGGGCTACCAGTGGTATCCCTAGGAAGACACAGCAACACACCAAGATACATCAAAACGATTTCTTACTTTCCTTGGAGAACACACCAACCACAATATGGGTCCCGCAGTGCCAAGCACGACTCACAGTCAGAGTACTGAGAACATTCAAATATGGGAATTTTGGATACCTGCAAAAAGAGAGATAGAACAGCTGTTCAAGTGGGACCCAAAGAAACACACATTTCTTTCACATTATGTGATTATAGCACTCTGAATGCTAAAGCTGCATCCTATAGAATCCTGAGATTTGTAGTAATATGAGATATTTAGATTTCTCTGCCAAAGAGCTCTAAATGCTTCACCAGAATACACATCCCAGGATTCTGCTGGGTGCAGCCATGGAGTTAAATTGCTAAAGTGCTATACATGTGTAGCGAGATCCTGGACACTTTATTATTGAGGAATCTATTACAGTTTTATTGTTATTCCTGAGTGATCCCCATTAAATTCCAATCAATCCAGATGTGTGCGTGTTTTGGAGTGTGACATACTACATAAATTATGCAATCCTGAAATCTGATATAAGGTGCATAATTCACCTTAGCACCATGCTCAGAAGGTGTGGAGTGTGACCTATATTTTCATAGGCTAAGAAACCCTATGAAATTTATGGGGATCACCACAGGCGACTTGAAAGACATGCACTCATAGACACACTGGTTGAAAAGACATCAGTGCTTTGAAAAAAAACAACAACATATTGTACCTCTTCTCATCCATAATGGAAGTACATTTCTATGTATTTTGTATATGTGTAAATTATTCAAAATAAGGAAACATGCAATATAAACTTAAAGAATACATGGCTCAAAATTCAGTTTTGCTTAATAAACTTTTATGTTAACATTATGGATGTCATCCAACTAAAGAAACCTTACTAAACTAACAATATGAGTTTTAAATTATTATTTAATGAGATCTGATTTATTCTGCATGCAGAAAAAAATAGTTCGAACAGGGGTGAAAAAGCACACTTTTTTCAGGATCCAATGGTAAGTTAACACTCATGTAAATACCAAGGATTCAATGGGTCTACTCTAGTTGGAATCCATTAAGAGGAATCAGGAGAGTGATTTGACTCATGAGACTCCCTACCCACCCAGTGTTGTTGGACTACAATTCCTAGTTTTGGCTACCATGACTAATGGTGCAAAGTGATGGGAGCTACAATCCAACAACACCTGGAGAGATACATGATTCCCATCCCTGATTTAAGTATGTATACATGTTTCTCTATTCATATTGGTCCCACCATGGCCAATGTTCAGGTGAATATGTTGCTCCTTATGAAACTAAAATGGCATCACCCTCACACAATGAACAAGTAGCAGTTTTGGAAAACTCCCAAGGTTTGCAGAAGTACTAAAAACTTGCATGAACAAATACTAAGAATGGGGAAATTCCCCCAACAGCTCAATGAGGACTGGACATGTTTAATGGTCTGACTCTCGAGGGAAGCAGAACAGAAAACTGGAGAGGAGGAAGAATGGAACAGAGTACTGTGCTATAAGACACTGAAAAGATACTTTCTCTTGTTGCAGTTTCCTTTTCTTGTCTTACTTAGAGCCTTATCAAATTATTAAACAAACCTAGCAGGCAAATGAAAAAGCACATTTTTCCCTCTCTCCCCATCCTATCTTTATTCTCTTCCAGTTGTAAAACCGTAGGAGAGGGTTGTAAAAGTGTCCCATTTGCCAAGCTGGAATAATCCGTATGGCAAAAATGACACTTTTAGTGACACTTCCCCCACATTTTTACAACCTGATAAGGCTCCTAGAATTCTTCTTGCTCGCTTGCTTGCTCCCTTCACAAACAAACACACACACAGAGACACGCACCAGAGAAATTATGGTGCTTGTTTACAATTTTAAAAGGTACTTGTACTTAAAAGTTAGCTGTTTGTGTTTTTTTTACTGAGAGGACCATTTTGGAAGATCAAAATATTTTTGATATATTGAACATTGGCTAAACATTGCAGTCCTGGTTAAAACAGGTTGCAGACTGCCAGAAATAGTGCAAATTGAGTCCACTTTAAGGGTTAGGATTAGTGCTAGGGAATCATGGGAATTGTTTTTTTTCTGAGACATTGAGCCTTCTCTGTCAGAAAGCTCTGGTGCCACAATAAACTACAGTTCCCATGATTCCCTAACCCTAAAAGTGGACTCAATTTGCACTATTTCTGGCAGTCTGCAACCCCCCAGAATAAACCTGACTCTACACCAGGGGTTGGCAACCTATGGCCCAGGGGCCAGACCCGGCCCTGCGAGGCCTTTGGACCGGCCCCAGCCTGGTCCTGCCACCGTCGCATGCGCCGCCCCTGCGTAAGTCACGGTTGCCATTTTGTTTTCCAAAATGGCTGTCGCAATGGAGTACTGCGCATGCGCAAACGAGTTGCAACCGCCATTTTGGAAAACAAAATGGTGGCCGCGAGTTGCTCGCACATGTGCAGTATGCCGGAATTTCCCCCCCCCCCCCTTGGCCCACGGAAGAGCTCCAGACCAGCAGACCAGCCCCAGGTAGGTAAAAGTCACCTACCCCTGCTCTATACAATTTAACCACCATTTGCCTCTGAGAAGAAAAAAACCCAACAGCATGAAAGAGGACAGCACTATTTGGGAAGATGGGAGTCTTGTAGGGTTGTGTGGGAAAGAGTGCTGTGGGAAGAGAGTGGTTCTGGTAAAAACATTTGATGGAGGCTCTGAAATTCCCAGCTGGCTTAGACAGGGCACTATCACGTGGAAGGAAGCCCGGTGCAGAGCTCATAAAGAACAGACAGTGATAAATGACATCGAGCTGGGAGAGATGGTGAGATAGCTGAGGCTGCAGTGCCTGAGCAAGATCTTTGTCTTATTGGACATTTCCCATCTGCTGGCCCTTTTTCCTCCTAGCCTGTCATCTGCTTTTTGTCAGGAAGTCCTTCTTAACTGTCTGAAACATTTTTATGATATAAAAACTATCTAGTAAAATATAACATACACATTCAGTCCAAAGCAACTAAGATCACAATATATTTTATATGTATTTACTTCCAGACGGCTGACATGTGCATAAACATATGGCAGCATATAAAGTGTTTCCTATTTTGCTAATTTCCAAAGTGGCAGACATGTCAGGCTGTGCCGGCAAAACAATATATATTATTAAAGATATAGGTGTGATAGTCTGTATCAGCATAAAAAGTTGTAAAGGAATTGTGCAGCACTAACTGAGAAAAATACATTTCTCGCACAATCTGATGAGGCATCTGATGAGGGGGAGTGGAAGCTTATGCAATAAATTCTTTTTTCTCAGTTAATCTGAAAGGTGCTACAGGATTTCTTTCTATCTTAAAACATATTGAGAAAAAGCCATGTGGCACCTTCAAACATAACAGCTCTGCAACAGAATGAGCTGTTGTGAAGTATGCTACAAGTACTGTAATATTAATACATGCACACAGACTATGCTCATGGTGTAGTGCTTTGCTCTGAACAAATCTTGCCAAGAAAACCCAGTGATAATTCTCCTTAGGGTCACCATGTTAAAAATTACTTGAAGGCATACAACAACAACAACACACACGCACGCACACACACACACACACACACACACACACACAATATAATATACCTGTAGTAAAATATTATTCTTTATCACAACTCTTACCAAATAAATCTGTTAATCAGGATGGTGCCCCCTGTATTGCTGCCATATTTTAATGCTAAAGCTTTTGGTGAGTTTATGGGCTTGATCAGGTTCGAGTATCATTCTAGTGCCAGACCACTGGGAAATAATAGGTTGGGAATAAAATGAGATGAAAAAGCTAAAGACATTTATAGTTAGGAGCCAGACTCCAGTTCCATTCCCCTAGCAGTTTTACAATGAATGTTATGCTGTTTCCTCTTTTAAGCCTAATCACCATAAAGACCTTTCCTAAGCAATTCTGTATTGCACTCATTGGAAATTGCCAATGCACATGTGATTGTGTGCAACTCACACAGCACATGCAACAAGCAGGACATTCCTGATTTTTACATGAAAGACATGATTTCCACTTACATCTTATGTGGAAAACCCTCCAAATCTTTGGCTAAACTGCAGTCATGTACTCACACTTTTTTATCCCCCATCATTACTTATAATTACAAATACACACACACACACACACAAATGAGCTCTCTCTCTCTCTCTCCAATCTTGCATTAGATAGTGGGCTTCTCTGTCAGCTGTTTCAATCTAGTATTATCAGTGATATAAGTATTACAAACTATGAGTTTTGTGTGTGTGTGTGTGTGTGTGTGTGTGTGTGTTTAATAATCTTATTTTACTGTTACATATTTTTAAAATTTATTTCAAAATGGAGGGATTTCTTAGGGGAAAACATTTTACAGTCACGAATGAATTAATGATTGATTTCTCCTCCTCGACTCAGTGGGCTTCAATTGTTCAAGATCCCTCTGGGATATCAGCATGGCTGCCCTAGCTTGGTTGCCTTTCCTTATTGTTATGGAATTTCATCTTTCTTTACACCAAAGGTTCAAAAAAGACCACAACATTCTAAGAATACCAGAAGATTCACCTTTGTTTGTGGGAAAGCAAGGTGAGAAATCCATTAAACACGGATTGCCTAAAGGAGACTAGAGAGATAGGGTTAGAGGGAGCTCCTGGCCATCTTAGTTTTTACCAGTGCTAACTCCCATTTTCAAAGATTGTTTTCTTCTGATAACCAAATGATGGGGACCAGTAACAAAAAGGGAATGGGTCACCTGTGAAGTTGCCTTGAACCTTTCACTTGTTTAGCTGAGGAAGAGAAGGTTAAGTGGTGACATGATAGCCATGTTTAAATATTTGAAGAAATGTCGTGTTGAGACAAGCTTGTTTTCTGCTGCTCCAGAGAATAGGACACAGAGCAATGGATTCAAGCTACAGGAAAAGAGATTCCACCTAAACATTAGGAAGAACTTCTTCTTGACAGTAAGAGTTGGTTGACTGTGAAATATGCTCTCCTCAAAATGTGGTGGAGACTTCTTCTTTGGAGGTTTTTAAACAGAGGCTGGATGGTCATCTGCTGCAAGTGCTTCAACTATGTTGTCCTACATGGCAGGGGAATTGGACTGGATGGCTCTTATGGTCTCTTCCAACCCTATGATTCTATGATTTTACTTGCTGAAACAAGTGCATCACCAGCTTAAATCATCATGCCAATAGATAGGCTCAAGATATGTTGCTGCCTTAGGTGAAACATAAGAGGGCACTGGTCTCCCATTCCACAGGCAAAACGTAGCGTTCTTAATACTGATAATGAGACAGCATCCTCCACAACAGCCAAGAGCAGCAGGCCGCTTTAGGGAAAGAGGACAGCCTGTGTGATACGTACACAATCCTGCCCTCCAAGAATGACCATGGCCAGGAGGCTCAGGGAAAAGCTCAGAGGAAACTGATTATTGCTATTGCCTTATTGCAATCTGCTGCCAGAGGGGGTAGCCTCACTCAGCCTAATGATAGGGCCAGTCCTGTGTGTGACTTCTGACATTTACATCCTCAACCAGAAGAATATCACTTTATCTGTGTCCATTACATATTTGCATATGTACACATTTTGACTGCTTATTTTCCTAGACTATGATCAATTTGTTTGTGAAGGACTTTGGCTGTTTCCACACTGCAGAAAAAAAAGCAGTTCGACACCACTTTAAATGCCATGAATCAATGCTATGGAATCCTGGAATTTTTAGTTTAGTAGGGCGCCTGAGCTTTCTGACAGGGAAAGTTTAATATCTCATACAACTACAAATCCCAGAATTCCATAGCATTGAGTCATGATAGTTAAAGTGGTGTCAATCTATTTTATTTCTGCAATATGGCTGTAGCAGTAGCCTTTGCAAGGGACATGTTTGTTGGAAACACAGCTCTTGGACCCCTTCCTAACAACGTATGACCCACTGCAGAGACAGGCCTAATCTGCAAAGCCAAACACACTTTCCTCTCGCTGTGAAGAAAGCTGCTGTGTTAGGCAGGTGTGAATATGGTTGCTCTCACCATAGACTGAGTCATGACATACAGGTGCTCCTTGGGCTGGTCAAAAAGGAGGTCTCCATTCACGGCACCATTGGGCTGGATTACCTGGGAAGCATAGAGGTGGGCGTCTCCCATTGCTCCTAGGTAGGCCTGCAAAGGAGCAAATCAGAATGGACAAAGAAATTAGAGGAACGGGGGACAAAGTGATACAGGTCCAATCAGTTTGAAATCTTTGTCTCATCTTTCGGTAGTAAAGGAACTCAGATTTCTATACCACAAACTCTATGATGAGAATGATCCCATAAATGCATTTATAATAAAGTGTGCCAACTAAATGCATCTGATATCTCTGCATTCCTTTTGCCACAAAAACAGTCAAACTGCATTGGGCGGGGTGGTGGTGGTGATCCACAGCTGTAGTAATGAATCTACTCTTGATTTTGTCGCTGTTCCTCCTGAAGCTCCTTTAAATTGCACAGTAGCTCTGCTAGAGCCAAGCCAATTGAGGAACAAGAGTCCAGGACTAGGAGAACAGCTGCAGGAGGAATGGTGGGACAATCAGCAGTAGATTTGCCACCTCTTTGGCAGTGGATCCCCAGGCTCTCTTTACTTTACATCAAACTCCTACAACTACCTGCTACAGCTTTTTCCAGTCATGGGAATGCTAATAGGGGGAGAGACCGGTCCTCTGGGGATGGGGTGTCTGCTTTCTGCTTCTCTCCCCATTCTTTAAAACCTAGCAATGATGCACAGCAGAAGAGAAGAACACACACCCTTCCAAAGAATTGTAAATAAAGAAATGAAATGGAAGAATATGGAGGTTATAAAGCAGCAAGGAAACGAAGAGGAGGGAATAGCTTTACTGGTCTTCACCCCAATAAATAAAAAAAATCCAGATGAGTTTTCCTAATATTTGCATTCTGCAACAAGTGAGATCTCAGACTCCAAAATGGGATGAAAGGTCAAATGGATAGTCAATCAAATTGTTAAATGACAAACACATATAAACATACACTAGTGGTTATAAGGAGGTATGACTAGCCTTCTGTCCAAAGTGTAAGTAGTCCCAAAGCTCTTCCACACTGCAGAAATAAAGCAGTTTGACGCAACTTTAATTGCCATGGCTCCATCCTGTAAAATTCTGGGATTTATAGCTTGGTGAGGTATTCAGCCTCATCTGTCAGAGAGCTCTGGTGCCTCACCAAACTACAAATCCCAGGATTCTGTAGGACAGAGTCATGGGAGTGTCAAACTGTTTTCTTTCTGCAGTGTGGATACACCCCCAGTTTTTTGAGCAAAGTGGTGGGATATAAACAAAGATTATGACAATAACATACTCCTTGCAATATCTATTCCCAGGCTGTATAGAACCTTACAAGTACAGCTTAACTGCACTGACTGTAGTTCCTCAAATAATGAGCCCAAATCATAAATAACAACTGCTTACAGCATCAGTTCCCGAACTTGGGTCTTCAGATGTTGTTAGACCACCTTTCAGAATCCCTCATTGTTCTTTTTCCTAGAAGTGGCTTCTGGGAGCTAAAGTCAAACAACATCTGGGGATTCAAATTTGGGAGCAACTGGCTTATGATAATTGCACTCATAATCATATCAGGGAACAGCTCCCACTTGTGTTCACTTTGGAATAAGGCCACTAGGTGGCGCCATGACCAAGAATTTGAAGAAAAAGCTATTCTTGTTAAAATATTGGGGCAGATGTATTGGACAAACAGTACAGCAATGTACAATAACATCCAAAATCCACAAAACAGTGATACCTATATTCAGCCAACCAAAATGCATAAAATACATGTTGCAAGCTTTCAAAGCTCCACTGACTTCTTCATCAGGCAACGGTGTTAAAATTATACAGGAGGAAAAAATATATAAAATGAAAATGTTAATCAGAGGCTTGCATTTTCTCAAGGTGTTATTGGTTGTTGTTCTGTGGAGGGATATAACTCCGTAAGTGAGTCCCTCCTCCTTCTGGTCATGTGGCACTGGGAACAAAACATTCATAAGTACAGAAGATAAACTTTGAATTCCATTAGCAATGCAAAAAGGTACTTCTTCTGAGATCCCCATCCTTTGTGAGGCTTTGTTAGGTAGAGAACACTGAATCTCTCAAAAGAAGGAAGCCTCCATGCCCTTGTTCCATGAAAATTTTGATGCATTTCGGTTGGCCGAATAAAGGTATTATGTGGATTTTGGATGTTATCTTGTTAAGGATTCCTTCATGCCTAGGAAAAACAAAAACTGCAATGGTTCAAACTGATAGGACAGCCAGGACAAGCAACAGTAGAGTCTCACCTCAGAAAATAATAATGCCATTGTGAACTATGGTAATAGATTGATCTAGAAACTAGAGAGCCAAAGTAAGAGTTCGGTTACAAATTCCCTTGGGGATACTTGGGCATATGACCACAACTATGGGTTTCATATTTGTAAAATGGGAATTGCAGTGCCATTTCCCACTCAAGAGTAAATGTTTCAAAACCATGATTTTTTAAAATTTAAAGCATATCCTTGAGATAGTGCAAAGGTACTTGGTTAGAGGTCTCACATTCATAGGATCTTTATGAGTCAAAGGAGTTTATCACACAGGGGAAATCCTGTGCGGAAATGGGGCTTTAAATTAGAAAAAAACAAAAAACAAAAAACGCAAAAGCGGGCAGATTTTCAGACAACGTCGTTGTTAAAATGGATTTTCCGAAAGTAAAAAGAAGCAGTTTTTGATGAGTTTCTGTTCGGATTAACCTCATTTTAACTCCATTTAACAGCGACGTCGTCTGAAAATCTAACCACTTTTGCGGTTTTTTCCCCAATTTAAAGCCCCATTTCTGCATGGGAATCCCCTGTGTGATAAACTCCAAAGTTGATTTGACGCCAGTTAATAACAATGATAACAAGTCTATGAAAGCTCATGCTGCCAATTTCTTTCAGTTAGGGCCTTTGCAGACTGCTAGAAATAGTGCAAACTGAGTCCACTTTAACTGCCCTGGCTCAGTGCTAGGGAATCATGGGAATTGTATTTTTTTCTGAGACATTGAGCCTTCTCTGTCAGAGAGCTCTGGTGCCACAATAAACTACAGTTCCCATGATTCCCTAGCACTGAGTCAGGACAGTTAAAGTGGACTCGATTTGCACTATTTCTGGCAGTCTGAAAAGGCCCTTAGTCTCAAAGATCTCTCTACAAACAACAACAACAACAGTAACTGCTGTCATTAATCCAGGCACACATCAATTCAGTGTTAATGATGATGAGGATGATGTATTTATACCCCGCTCTTCAGCCAAAAGACTATCAGAGCGGCTTACAAATGGTTAATAGCCCCAGGTTACTTGTATACGGAGAAAAATCAAAGAGAATAAGAACTAATGTGGCATAGTAGTTTCAATGTTGGACTAGGACTCTGCTGATCAGGGTTTGATTCCCCACTCAGTCATGAGACCAACTGGGTGACCTTGGGCAAGTCGCATACTCTCAGCCTCAAGGGAAGGCAATGGCGAACCTCCTCTGGACAAATCTTGCCTAGAAAACACCACAATTGGACCAGGTCACTTTAGAGTCGTTTGAGTGTTGGACTCTGGAGACCAGGGTTCAATCATAAAACCCACTGGATGACCTTGGATAAGTCACCTGCTCTCAGGCTCAGGGAAAAGTAAAGGCAACCGCCCTCTGAACAAATCTTCCCAAGAAAACCCCATAATAGGGTTTGTCATAAGTTGAGAACAATTTGAAGGCACGCAACAACAACAAAGAAGTAGAAACACTTTCCCCAACACAGATATTTGTGCAGTACATGTGTGATTTAAAAAAAAATTGTAACTTTAATTTTTTTTAAAAAAAATTCCAATGGGCATATTGTGGAGCAAAGTTCCTTCTTGCTATACGTATCAGTTCTTCATGTGTTCATGGCCAAATTAAAAGCAAAAAACATAAACTGTGCGGTAAGTTCCTCGTTGTTTTAAACAAGAGTATAAACTAGTGCTGGGTGCAAAATTCCATTTCTTGTTTTCTCCTTCAAAAAACAAGTTTCTAGCCCTTACTGCTGCAGCACACAAAGTGAAGTGAAGACAGAAAAGTCAGATAAGGTCGCTCAGTAGGATTTCCAGGGCTCAGTGGATGTGTGGGTGGGAGTGGGCAGCTGAGAGCTTTACATCTTTCTTCATCTGACCTGCTAGGATCAGTAAATAAATTATGTCAAGACCCCAATACATGTATCTTCACCTACTTTTCATAATTTGAACAGGCTTGCATATTATTATTATTTTGCTCTGAACCATAATTTTTAATACAGTGTAGTACACATAGCTTTGCACATTTTATATTTAAAACATCTCCCCTATCCACAGATTATTTGTATTGGTTCAAGCAATAGGTCAAGCTTTTGCTGGGGTGTGCCTTCAAGTTGTTTCCGAATTATGGCAACTCTAAAGTGACCATATCATGGGGTTTTCTTGACAAGATTTGTTCAGAAGAGGTTTGCCATTGCCTTCCCTTGAAGGTGAGAGAGTGTGACTTGGTCAAGATCATACAAGAGGAAAATATATTATGATGATGTTAGTTCCAGGCATATGTTGTTGATGTTCTCAGTTAAGATGTACGCAGGGATATTCATGCAAGCAGGCCACTCCTTCTGGCCGCATGGGAACAAGGAGACCAAGCATACTGAAGTCCAGAAAATAAACGTTAAATTCCAAAATAAATAAATAAATAAATAAATAAAACTTCCTTTGAGATCCAGGTTGTCTCCATCCTTAGGTCAAGTTAGCCTTAATCTTGTATACAGCAGACAAAACTTTTGTTGTAATGGAATCAGAGTGCAGAAACATTTTTTTTTAATTACAGCACTCAGAATCCCACAGACAGCCTGACTGTGGGGGGATTCTAGGAATTGCATTCCAAAAAAGTAACTTTTCCAAGATCCGAATAGAACGTTGATGTACAGAGCTGTTCCTTTCTTCCTATGCCAATTAATACATACCTTGTGCAGCTGGCCTTTGCTGTCCCCTAAGAAAATGACAGTGTGTCCATCTTCAATGCTGACTGCTACAGCAGTGAGACGCGAATCTGGTTTTTCCAGGATAGCGTTGGCTTCGAGCGGCAGCCGGCTGGCCATGGGACTTGGAGTGTGGTCTGAACCACAGGGATAGGCATCCAAAGTGTCCTTTGTGGAGACAGGGAACAAAAAATGCAAGAATAAGCCTATTTCACCAGCCAGATTTCTGGAGATTAATTCCATATTATTATTATTTTTTACTATGGATCACTAACACATAACAGCAAAAGACATCTGTTTACAGCAGAGGTAGTCAGAGAGTAGTTTGGGGATCTACTGGTCAAGTGAATTGGGATCCACATGAGGAGGTAGTCTAGGTCAGCAATTGTTTTTTCAAAGTTTCAATGCCTTACAGCTGTGAAATGCCTCTCTCTAGCCAAACTAGGGTTGTGTCCACACAAACAAAAAAACCCCACATAATCCCTGCTCCCATCCTCACGGCAATCAATCCAGACGATACAGGGCCTAATCCCTGGTTCTGGTGTGAACTGTCTGGACAACATACAGCCAATTCAGCACCAAACCCACAGTATACCATCCTTAAACCAAATTTACAAATTTAGCTTCTGCTCCAGATCTTCCTAGAAAATCCACAGCCCTTCAGAGCAACACCATGTGGCTATTTACAACATGCCCTGCTGTACCATCCCTCATCATGACCACTGGCCTGAACCACTTCCTCTGAGGTCACAACAATGTGTCCAGCCATGTGACTGACGTGCCTCATTTTTGGCTTCTTGACAGTGAGAGTAGTTCAGCAATTGTCTCCTTCTCTGGAGGTCTTCAAGAAGAGTCTGGATAGCCACCTGCTGTGCATGCTCTAGCTGGAAATCCTTTATTGAACAGTAGATGTTGGGAGCCCTGGTGGCAGCAGTTAAATGCCACTACTGCAGCCACAAGGTTGTGAGTTCCATCCCAGAGGGCTCAAAGGTTGACTCAGCCTTCCACCCTTCCATAGATCAGTAAAATGAGTACTCAGCTTGTTGGGGGAAATTGGCTTACAGATTGCAAACTGCTTAGAGAGTGCTGAGTTCACTATTAAGCAATACAGAAATGTAAATGATAAAATGCTAAATGCTGGATGGCCCATAGGGCCCTTGCCAACTCTTAGGGCCTTATCACATGGGGTCTGAAGCAGAAGGTATCCAAAGGCAATCCAAAGCTAAAACGTTTTTCCTTTCCTTGTGTCCACACATATCCAAAGGCAATCCAAAGCTAAAACGTTTTTCCTTTCCTTGTGTCCACACATATCCAAAAGGCAATCCAAAGCTAAAACGTTTTCTTTCCCCGTGAACCGAAGTCAAAGGGGATCTTTTGACATTCGGTTTTTTGGGGAAGTAAGGCTTGGAAAGTGTCAGAGGGAGGGTTGTGTGTGCTTGTGGGGATGGAGATGAGGTGGCAAGTTCAGTTGTAATGATAATCATTGGCGAAAGGCAGTCTGTGTCTGGACTCTCCACTCCACCTGAAAGGGAGGACGAGGTGTGGGAGGGAACCCCCGCCGCGGCCTCCTCGAGGTCAGAGAAGCCTCTCAGCCTGTGCCTTGGGCCGGCTGGAGGCCTGAAAGGGAGGACGAGGTGCGGGAGGGAATCCCCGCCGCCGCCTCCTCGAGGCTGGAGAAGCCTCTCAGCCTGTGCCTTGGGCCGGCTGGAGGCCTGGAAAGTGAGGGGGGGAACCCCCGCTGCCGCCTCTGCCTCCTCCAGAAAGGCCCCGGAAAGGCCCCAGAAAGACCGCGCTTCCTTTCGGATTCGGTAAGTCTTCGCTTTAATATTCGCTTCCTGGCCAGCGTTTGATAAGGCCCCTATGATTCTATGTATAATTGTTCTCAGCATGATGCTTGTGCAAACCTTGGCAGGCAGAAGCTCATCTGAGAAGATTCTTGAAAGTTACTTTTTTAGCCTACAGCTCCCAGAATCCCCTGGCCAAGAGATTCTGGTAGCTATAATAAAAAAACAAAATGGGTCATAGAGCAAATCTTACTAAAAGCCAAAATTACTAAACTAGGACTATTGTTAAAAAAAAAAAAAAAAAAAACCACAACTAAATTAAGACTATTATATAGCAGTAGACAATAATGTTTGGAGACTGCCAATGAATGCCAAGTGCTGTAGGCTACATTTCAGAGGAAGGAACTGGCAAAACTACCTCTGAGTATTCCTTGCTTAAGAAAACTCTATGAGATTTATGCCCTATATCCACAGGTGACTTTTAGGTACATTTTTGTTGTGTGCCTTTGGGTCATGTGAGTTGCCCAAGGTCACCCAGTGGGTTTCCATGGCCAAGCAGGAATTTGAACCCTGGTCTCCAGTGTCCTAGTACAACACCCAAAACACTACATCATGCAGGCTCTCACACATACATAAAGTGGAAGGCAGTAAGAAAAGAGAGAAACTGCATCACAGGCAAATAGACACAAACAAGGAAGCCACAACCTTGAGTTTGAAAGAGCTGTGTTTTTAATTACAGTATCTATTGGAGGACTCCAATTCATAAATTTGCCATAAGTCAAAGCTACCTTGAAGACACATAACAGTAATAAGTAAAGTAACTTTTCTCACTTCAGGTCAGGAGATGGGTCTTCTGGATATTATTAGGAACCCCTACTTCCCCTCCTCTGATACAGTGCTAGAGGATAGAAAAAAGGAGTCCCTTAAGAATCTGCTTTGCTGTTCTTATTTGCCATCATGTTGACTTCAACTCATGGTGGGGGGTTGCAGACTGCCAGAAATAGTGTGAATTCAGTCCACTTTTAGGGTTAGGGTTAGTGCTAGGGAATCATGGGAACTGTTATTTTTCTGAGACATTGAGCCTTCTCTGTCAGACAACTCTGATGCCACAATAAAATACAGTTCCCATGGTTCCCTAACTCTAACCCTAACCCTAAAAGTGGACTGAATTCACACTATTTCTGGCAGTCTGCAACCCCCCATCCCTATGAATGAGAGCAAAACCTATTCGGGGTATATGTGTCTACATTCTCCTTCTTCCTAAGTATGTCTAAACTTCCTCACTTTTCCTCCTACTACATTATCATTCAGCTGACTGACCTGTTTCCTTGTTATTTTCTGTCCATCCACCACTCATAATGCATTAATAAAATAAATTTTAACTGGTAAGAACCTAGCCTTATTTGTACGTGTCAGTTTTGCTTTTTTCTAGAACTCAAGTTAAACTCAATAAAAGGTTACTTTCTTAGACAATAAGTCCTAGAACAGAATGACAAAACTATCTGTGGGATTCTTGGATTTGTAGTACAAAATGGTAACTTTTCCAAGTTCAATTTATTTCCCAATACAGGAAGGGGATTCTTAATAATTCAACTATCTGTGGGACTCTTGGACTTCTAGTCCAAAAAAGTAATTTTCCCCAGTTCTATTTATTTCCCTATACAGGACGGAGATTCTTTATCATTCAGTAATGAAGGTCAAACTCCACATTATGTTCAGCAAATTTTAAAAGAAAACATACTTAGTGTTCCTTTTCAAAAAATACTTCTTTGTGGGGTCCCTGTGTAGATCAGGACTGCCCTGGTGGAACCTCCCTGTACAGGTTGAGTCTCTCTTATTTGGAATTCTGAAATCTAAAATATTCCAAAAAACAAAAACCTTTTTTTTCATGGGTGGCTGTGATAGTGACATCTTTGCTTTCTGATGGCTCAATGTACACAAACTTTTTTTCCATGCATGAAATTATTAATAATATTACATAAGCTACTACCTCAGGCTATGTGTATAAGGTATATATGAAACATAAATGAATTTCATGTTTAGACTTGAGGCCCATCTCTAAGGTATCTCAATATGTACATATATGCAAATACAGATATTCCAAAATCCAAAAAAAATCAAAAAATTCCAAAATCCAAACCACTTCTGGTCTCAAGCATTTTGGATAAGGGAGACTCAACCTGTACCAGTTCCCTGACAAAATCTGTCCTTGCAGCTGTTCTGTTCCCCCCTGTCCCAAGGTGTAGTTTAATGAAGCAACCATCTGGAGATGGAGATGGTGGGGAAAAAGGCTGGGGAAAAAGGCTGGGACAAGGACAGGGACAATATGGATTCAAATTCCCAGTTGGCCAGAAAGCTCACAGGTGACTTTGGATCATTCACTATCTCTCATCATAACCTACCTTACAGGGTAGCTTGAGGAAAAAATTAGGAGGACCACCATGAATACCTTTTCCTCCTATATTACTCCAAGCCCCTTGGAGGAAAAATGGAATAAAAATATAACAAATAAATGTACAGGCAGGTGGAAGGATTAAACATTCCTCATCATCCGAAAGAGAGCCCTGCAAGATTGCATTTTCTAAACAAAGAAACTGGCTACTGCTAATGCTATTAAACCTTCCTCCTGCAGATATTTTTGCAAGAAACTGTTCTTTCAGAGGCAAATAGCAGGAAGAGATTTTCATCAGGGAAATCAACACAGGGTTAAATCCCTCTTCCCCTCACATAACACATTCTCAATTTGAATTGGGGCTCCACATGGATGCTTTTTTTTTAAGGTAACAGCCTTTTAAAAGCATGCAAAGCATGTGTTTAAAAACCATGCTTATGCAGTTTTGTCTCAGAAATACATGCAATTTAAAGGAGTCCCTGTCCCCCAAATCTTAATTGGAACCACACACACAAAACAAACAAACGTTTGCACAACGCCACCGTGACCATCAGAGAGCCGAGCCAATGATTTAACTGCGGAAGTGACCAAGCTGAACTTTTGTCTAGTGTCTGGTGTTTCTGGCTGTCCTCTATATGTTGAAAATAGATTTCAAAGCAATTCTGGGAATTCACTGGGGGACTTGTTTCCAGGGCAAACCTGTGTAGAAGAGCTGGCTTGCAAAAAGGAGAAGCAGAGAGTGAGAGAGAACACAGGAATAACATTATGCCTTACAAGAATGCCACAAGAGAGTAGCCTCTGCTAAAAACCAGCCAAGCTAAAACTACTTTTGGTGAAGGGTTGTGTGTGTATGTGTGTACTGAAGGAAATTCACTGACAGACATTTCAATTGGTAAACTGAATGGTGGAGCAATGCCCAACCTGGCATGGCCAAAACTGCACAGCTAAATGCAGATTTTAATGACAAGTCTTCCCCCTGCCCTGAATAGGCAAGAGTGAAATTCACATGCCATTGGACAGACAAGTCATTAAAAGGTCTGTGTCCCACACACTGCCTTTAGATCTAAACTATGCAGCTGGAACCGCACTAGGGCTAAGACAGAAATTTCTGAAAAATCTGTGGCTCTTTTTCCCCCAGAGGCCTTTTCCTGACATCTTTTCTATGCCCTGTTATTTATTTTGATAATAGACTCCATTTATAATGCCATTTGACTTCACCTACTCTTATTCCTCTCTCTTCTCTTTTCCACCCCACTCTACAGTCTTTAAGTTGTTTGCAAAAAAGATGAGTTTGTTCTATTCCTAGTGACAGTCCAAGGGTAAACGCTTACTGCTGACAAAGAAGGACGTTCAAATTATCTAACAATTTGTCTTTTTTTTTCAGTTTGAGAGGATGGACTGAAGATCAGTTCAGACAGGCTGTTTTGGATTTTTTTAATGGATCTGTTTTAAACTGGACCAACCTGGGAGGGCATTGCTACCACTAACCTAAATGCAAAGGCTTGGTAATATGTTTCCTAATCTCAATCCTTTTTAGGGCCCTCAAGTCCCCCAGGACACTCTTGAACCTCCAGAACACTTTTAGAACCACCCACAGAAGCAACATAATTTTCAGTAGATTTTTCCCCCCAGGGAAGGGGTTCAAAGACCATGAAAATGTTTGCTGGACAGTTCTGGAGGAGGAATGCTTCCCTGTTCCTACAGCAATGGAGCAAAAATCTCCCTGGTTTGGTACATTAAGAAATGGAACTGACATAACAAGGAGGATTTGCTCACATGTACACAGTGTAGTGGTTTGAATGTTTGACTAAGGGCCTTTGCAGACTGCTAGAAATAGTGCAAATTGAGTCCACTTTAAGGGTTAGGGTTAGGGAATCATGGGAACTGTAGTTTATTGTGGCACCAGAGCTCTCTGACAGAGAAGGCTCAATGTCTCAGAAAAAAAACACAGTTCCCATGATTCCCTAGCACTAACCCTAACCCTAACCCTTAAAGTGGACTCAGTTTGCACTATTTCTGACAGTCTGCAAAGGCCCTAAGACTCTTGGAAGAGATCAGGGTCCAAATCCCCTCTCATCCATGGAAATCCACTTGGTGACTTTGGACAAGTCACAGCCTCAGAGAAAGGGAACAGCAAACCTATGAATAAATCTTTCCAAGAAGACACCATGGTAGGGTTGCCATAAGTTGCAGCCAACTTGAAGGCACAGAACAACAACATCTGGATGGGGGGGAGGGGGAACAATTTTTTTCAATTTAACAGTATAAATTAAAATAAGCCTTTTTTAACACTTTAAAATTCACTGCAAGAAGAAATACACCTGATCTTAAGAATTTGCATATGAGCAAGGCTTGCTAGGGATTTCAGAATAAAATGCACAGAAAACTACTCAAAAATGTTCATGGTTAAGGTGTCCACAGTCGAAATCACACACACAAACATGCTTCAGTTAATGGAGGAAATGTTTACATTAAGTAAAATGTATAAATAAATGTATAGTAAGGTAAAGGTATTCCTTGTTGACAAGGTTGTCAAGTTGTGTCCAACTGTAAGGGTTGGTGCTCATCTCCATTACTAAGCCAAAGAGCCAGCATTGTCAGAGCTTACTCTGTGATCATGTGGCCAGCATAACTGCACAGAATGTTGTTTACCTTCCCACCAAAGTGGTACCTATTTATCTACTTGCATTCGCATGCTTTCAAATGGCTAGGTTGGCAGAAACTGGGACTAGTGATAGGAGCTCACCCCATCATGCAGCACCTGGGCCTTGATTGATTGATTGATAGATAAATAAATAAATAAATAAATAAATGTATACATTCAGAAAAAATGCATTAAAATTGGGCATAAATCTCCATGTGAATCCTCCCCCACAAAGTCTTACAACTCATTATGAAACAAAGACAAGAAGAAAATATAGGTGGAATTCATGGAACTGCAACAAAATTAAGATTGAGAGAATCTCTCACTCCTCACCTGGATGCACTCTGGAATGTGCTTTCATTTGCTTTCATACATATTGAGAAGTACAATTGTATGTATGTTTAAAACCACATATTGTTGTACATCCAAGCCTGGATATAAAAATGCATCCAAATGCAGGAGCCACAGACTGCATGCCTATACTGCTGCAGGAACCAGATGCTGCTGGTCACTTAGACATACAGCACAATCAATGACTGATGCTTACCCAAAGGGCCCATTCACACTATACAATTATAGCACTACAATTCCACTTTAACTGCCATGGTTCTGTCCTAAGGACTCCTAGGATTTTGAATTTAAGGAGATGCGTTTTGAATTCTCATCCAGAGTGTTCCAGTGCCCCACCAAACTACAAACCGCAGGAACCAACAGACAGAACCACAGCAATTAAAGTGGAAACATAGTGCTATAATTGTGTAATGTGAAAGGGCCCTAGCTCTAGAGCAGGGGTTGACAACCTACGGTCCGTGGGCCAGGTCCAGCCCCCTGAGGCCTTTGGACCGGCCCCCACGGCCGCCGCCGACCCCCACCGCCACACGCGTCGCAGCCACCATTTTGTTTTCCAAAATGGCAGCTGCAACTCGTTTGCGCATGCGCAGTACTCCTGCTCATGCGCAAACAAGCCATGGCCGCCATTTTGGAAAACAAAATTGTGGCCACAACTCGGCGCATGCGCAAATGAGTACTGCGTATGTGCAAAAGGAGTCCTGCGCATGCGCAAATGAGTCGTGGCCGCCATTTTGGAAAACAAAATGATGGCCGCGACGTGCGCAGCGGGGGGGCATCCCCCCCCCTCGGCCTGCGGAAGACCTGGAGGCCAGCGGACCGGCCCCAGGTACGAAAAACTTGCCAACCCCTGGTCTAGAGGAAGGCCAAAAAACTTCGTCTCAATTCAGAGAAGATGGGGAGGTGATGTTGACAGGCCCAGATAAGTAAGGTTGGCAAAGTGAAAACTGAAGCAGACTGCTGTACCTTTAATGGTTGTGTCTGAGAGGAAATTTCAGCAGGTGTTGCTTGTTGATAAGCAACATCATCTGAAATTTCCTCTTCTACACAACATTTAAAGGTACAAGATATGACACAGAACATCTTTTACAGGTTGAATCTCCCTCATCCAAAATGTTTGGGACCAGAAGTCTATCTGATATTTTAAACATTTTATTGAAAGTTACTTTTACAACCTAAGAGCATAAAATTAACAATAAATAAAGAAATAAATAGATATTGAATGTCCCACACAGGTGGCAACCACTGCAGTGCTATGAAAATGCCTGTCTTCAAGGGCACACAGCCAGACCCAGTATGCAGCCTTGCATTGCTGAGGCAAGCAATGCTTCCTATCTACTTGTGCTGCATGGCCAATGAAACACTTGTAATGTTTGTCAATGAATCAGGTATTGTGCAGTCAATGACTGTGAGGCTGCTAAATTAGACTTGCAGTGGTTGTCACTATGCTACAACAGCAATGGAGAGTTTTCTTTTGCCATTCCAGTGTGGAAAATCTGTGTTTTATTTTCTTTCTGTGATGCTGTTTCCCAAGAACATCAGAAACTGCACTGTACTAAATAGACCATTGGTCAATCTAGCCCAGTACTGTCATCTCTGACGGACAGCAGCTCTATAGAGTTTCAAACACAATTCTTTCCTAGCTCAACCTAGAGAACCTAAATGACCTAGTGGCCTCCCATCCAAGCATTAACCAGAACTAGCTAGACCCAACCCTGCTTATCTTCCCAAACTTAGCAATGTTAATGGTTGTATGGAAGTACAGTGGCCCCTTGGTATCTGCTGGGGTTTGGTTCTAGGATCCAGTGGATACCACAATGCTCAAGTCCCATTGAATGCAGTGCAGTAGTAAAATGGTGTTCTTTATATAAAATGACAAAATCGAGGCCTGTTTTTTGAAATTTATATATTTTTGAAATATTTTAAAGCCGCGGATGCTTGAATCCGTGGATAAAAAATCTGTGGATATGGAGGCCTGACTATACAATGTGTTGATCTGATTATCTAGCCATGAAGCATCATTATGCCATTTTGCTCATTATGTGATCCTTGATTAGCTGGAACTGTGAACTGAAGGAAAAGAAAATCATGTAGAAATAAGCAGTCAAAATGGTGGTAAGGAACCATTGATTGAAACAGCCACAAAAACACAAACCAAGTGTTGTGTTTCGGTGTTTTCAAGGAGACATTTAATTAATCACCCTTGAAAATCCTATTCTAACCTTAAAATAACTGCAGCTGAACGTATGCAGTTGAAAGAACCTGTTAACTCCTCATCATTATGTGTTGGTTCAAAGTGTGTGTCTGTGTGGGAGGATAGGAAGTCCATCCATTTTGAAATAAACCTTGCAATAAAGGTCCAAAACAAACTGCAGAAATAATCCAGTTTGAGGCCACTTTAACTGCTCCAACTCGATGCTAGGGAATTCTGGGAACTGTAGTTTTGTGAGACATTTAGCCTTCTCCGTCAGAGCTCTAGGGCCACAATAAACTACTGTTCCCAGATTCCCTAGCACTGAGCCAGGGCAGTTAAGGCAGTCTCATACTGGATTATTTCTGCAGTGTGTTTTAGACCTATGTGTCTGATTTCCTTTAAAAACTCTGGGGAGAAAGAGGGCCACTTATCCAGCAAACTTGCCATGCTCCTTCCTTTAGCAGCCAATCTACACATTTCTCCTAATGATACATGATAGGATCAACTGTATGGGCAAACACGGAGGCAGACACATATTAAAACTTTACCATCAGCCCTTCTCCACCTTTATGTCTTTTAATACTATCACATGGAATGTTATTTAGACCCTTTTCTAACATTTTTCTGCTTCTTTCCTTCCTTTCCTCCACAGCTGTGCCTCTGCTGCTCATGACCAATGGAGATTACAACGCTCTTGGTCTAGTTCCAAGGAAAAAGTGTTGCCAAATTTTTGAACTGCAGCCTTTAGCAGGGGCTTAAACACCTGTGTGATCTGCAGCAATTAGCAGGTGATCGTGTTTCTCACTGAGGCCTTTTCCAGCTACTTGGTTGTTGTTGTTTTTTAAATCACAAGAGCAGGCAAGGCTTTTATGTGCAATCACATGGGTTTGTGCAGTCAGCAGACATCCAGATTTGAAATGCAGGAGATCTATTTCATCTAAAGACTACAGGAAAGATGGGCAGCTGTGAAGAGTCTGGGGATGGCATCCACCACATTTCTGGGGAGGGGTGGGGGAACAACCCTCACAGGTTTCCCCGTTTTTGCAAAACTAAAAGTGATATTTCTAAAATTTGCTGTTTGGGGCCTTTGTAAGGTGTGTGTGGGTATGTGCCTCCAAGCTGCTTGTTGCCTGTAGACTTCTGGCAACCCCATGAATTTCCCAGGGTTTTCTTAGGCAAGGAATATTCAGAGATGGTTTTGTCAATTCCTTCTGAAATATCACCTACCGCACCATGTGTTCACTGATGGTTGTCCATCCAATATTGCCCATTCAAATTAAACACTTTTATATCCCATTAATTTAAATTGGAAATAATGAAGGAGAAGGCTGACTCTTATAGAACCTGACTCAATAAGACTAGTTCATATTTAAGTCTACATACATATTTACACGTATGGCTTACACATTGTAAACCACTTAGGGAGTGCTAGTTCACTGATAAGTAGTATAGAAATGTACTTGCTATTGCTATGTTTTTATACTCTTTTTTGAGCCTGCTAAGGGATGTGCAAATGAACACACAAGTGACACCTCTTCATCTGCTGACATGGATTTCATATGCTTTTCTTAAGGAAGATAATTTCTTTCTTAAAATTTCTTTTAAGAAAAATAATTTGCTTTGTTTCCTCTGAACTATAGCCTACAGCACCTGATATTTGTTGGCAGTCTCCCATCCAAGTATTAACCAGAACTGAACCTGTTTAGCTTACAAGATCAGACAGGAGCTGGCTCCTTTGTAAGGTAGGGGAGGCAAAACAGCAAGTCAATGAAGAACTACATTTCCTGGAGGCCTCTGGAGCTCTGGTTCTCAATTCCTGGCTCCAGTTTTTTTTTTTTGGCTGATGGGGAGAATTGGGTGTGGGAGTCCAGGGGCTGCATGATTCCCATCCCAAGACAACAGCCTTGTTGGAACTACTTGGTTTTGAAGTTTTTGTTTCTTTACAAGATCTACCAACAAGCGCCAAAGGCACAAAAGTCATAGGGGCAGCATGACAATAAAGCCTCTCAACGCATTCTCAGCCTAGCAGTTTGTTGCCAGTATCCAAACTCAGCTGATTGAGGTTGGTAGAGAATTTGTTTCTGTTTGTTTTTGTTAAGAATTAATCAAAACCTGCAAATTTCTTCATATTCAAGATAGAATGAATTTGAGATTTGGGATGGACGATGGAACTCACGAACAGATTTAGGACTAGGATTCCTAAGTATCCATCTGAATCCTTGGGTATATTCAGTCATATTCACAGTGAATTAGGGCTGCCAAGTAGGGTGCCCAGATCTCACCACTTGCGATTCTCTTCTCCAACTTTCAGGATGAGGAGGAACCTCGGGGTGAGAAAATGGTCTTGAAAATACTTTCAGCCCAAAGTTTTCTGTTCAAAGCAGAGCTTAGAAAATTTATTTGGCCAGACTAAAGTCCCATGTGCTTTTAAAATCAGGGCTTGTACAGGTGTTAAAAAAGACCTGGTGAAAGTGTGTGGTGCAGGTTGTTGTTCGGTGCAGTTTTGAAAACTGAATTTCCAGCTACAGAAATATTTTCTCATTTGTGTTTGACTTGAGTGTTTATTATATAAATGACAAGCAGCCACGGTGTGCCTCTTTCCAAACTAGAGTCTTTCCCTGCCACAGTGGCAGGGCCAATTGTCAACCCCAAGATTGAGAGCCTGTGTGATGTAGCGCAGTGGTTCTCAAACCCCACGAGGGAAGAGGGAGAGAGCTGATTAAGGGGGCTCTTGGAGACTTGGAGGTCCTAATCCCTCCTGCTCTTCCTCTCCTTCCTCCTCCTCCTCCTCTGCTTTCCAGATTTTTTCTGTCCTGGAGGGGAAGAGAAAGACAAGGGGGGAGAGCTTGCAGCCTCTGCCTGAGGGATGAGCAGAAGGAAGAGATTTCTCCTTTTAAAATGCTAAAATATGACTATACATAGAATCATAGAATCATGGAGTTGGAAGAGATCACAAGGGCCATCCAGTCCAACCCCCCTGCCATGCAGGAACTCCCAATCAAAGCATCCCTGACAGATGGCCATCCAGCCTCTGCTTAAAGACCTCCAAGGAAGGAGACTCCACTACTCTCCGAGGGAGTGTGTTCCACAGTCGAACAGCCCTTAATGTCAGGAAGTTCCTCCTAATGTTGAGGTGGAATCTCTTTTCCTGGAGCTTGCACCCATTGTTCCGGGTCCTAGTTTCTGGGGTGGCAGAAAACAAGCTTGTTCCCTCCTCAATATGACATCCCTTCAAATATTTAAACACGGCTATCATATCACCTCTCAGCCTTCTCTTCTCCAGGCTAAACATCCCCAGCTCCCTAAGTCGTTCCTCATAGGGCTTGGTTTCCAGACCCTTCACCATTTTAGTTGCCCTCCTTTGGACACGCTCCAGTTTCTCCACATCCTTTTTGAATTGTGGTGCCCAGAACTGGACACAGTATTCCAGGTGAGGCCTGACCAAAGCAGAATAGAGTGCCACTATTACTTCTCTTGATCTAGAGTCGTGCATGTGTGATTGAAAATATGCATGCTAAACAAACCATTTTTATTCCTATACTACGTCAAGCAGAGAGATGCAATATCCTGATGTAGATGTAAAGGGGGTCATAAGGGTAAGAAGTTTGAGAACCACTGGTATAGTGGCTTGAGCCTTGGACTCTAACTCTAGAGCCCAGGGTTCGAATCCCCACTCAGCCATGGAAACCCAGTGGGTGACCTTGGGCAACTCACTCAGTCTCAGAGGAAGGCAATGGCAAACCCCTTCTGAACAAATCTTGCCAAGAAAACTCTGTGATAGGGTTGCCACACTTCAGCTAAAAATCAGCCAAAAATGCAATGCAAAAATTACTGGACATCACTTTTGTTTTATTTCCAAATTATACTGGCTATAATTAGGTTATTTTCCCCTGTAGTGTGGCACCCATTAAAATAACCAAGAGCTCAGACTGTTTAAGAAAAGCAGCTGGCCAAGATTGGTGGATTTTTGTTTGAATTGGCCAAGAAAGAGTTAAGCTTGCTCCCCCTTCTCTAATTCAAATAGCTACTTCCTCACCCACTCCCTTTCTGCTAGTTTGCAGCTGCTTGGCAGACTCCCAGCTTCCTAAGCCTGGGTCTCTACAAACAACTAGCTTTGCCCTTAGGCAAGAACTAAGAAGGTGACTTAGAGCTAGTAATTAAAGAGCAAAGATAAGGACCTGAATAAAAAACAGCCAATGTCCTTAAACAAGCATCGCTCTTAAGGAGTACCGTAAGTCACATTGCAGAGCTCCCTCACACAGCACCTTGCAAAAGGAGTGGGGAAAGTGTGGTCCTCCTCTTTTTTCCCACCTTGAATTTCCCCCATAGCCTCCAGATGTGTCCTCAAAATTCTTCTTTTTCATGCAAATAATAATAATAATCCACAAAATGTACCACAATGCTGCCTGAAGCAGTGTGATACAGTCAACAGCAAAAAACCTCTGGAACAACCAGAGCTTATTGTTTGGCCAATTTTGGGAGATATTCACCTTCTATGTCAGAGAGTTCTGGTGTCACAACAAACTACAAATCCCAGAATTCGACAGCACTGAGCCATGGCATTATTTGTGCAGTGCAGATGCAACCAAGGAGGGGAGAGTAATGTATCCCCTCACTCTCCAATGTTGCTCTGCTCATGGACAGTCGCAGCCTAAAGCAGATAGATTCCTCTTCCTGTGGAACAGTCCTCTCTGTATTTCTGAACACTAAAAAATAAATAAATCCAGATTCTGAACCATGTGAAGCAGCCATCTCTTTTATTTCAGGCTATTGCTCCCCATTCACCACCATTCCTGCTAGAGGGCACTAGGAAGCATGTGGAGGGGAATTTTATTTTATTTTTGCAGAGGGTGATGGTAGGGTTGGCCCCCAAGCTCTCCTGAGGGTGTGTTTCCAGCCCTGACAGTTAACCATCCTGACTTAAACCAATCCAGAACATTTCAATAGACTTCTATTTGTCCAGGTAATTCACTACCATTTACTTTGACTAGCAGCAACTCTTCCTGGTCTCAGACATCTCATCTGCTACCTGCTTCCCTTTAAATGCATACAGCAAGATTAAACCTAAGACCTTCCTGAATTTAACGTTGAGAAGCAATAGAGAACAGGGAAAGGAAGGGAAACATGGTTAATTGTCTTCTTGCCAGACACTTTGTGGCTCTAAACTGTCCCACCCCAAAGAAGCCCCACTCAAAATGTTCATTAGCCCTCTGAACTGAAAATGTAGTTAGCATCCTATGAACTGGAACAGTTCATATTGTTATAATTATACTGCTATATACCGTTTATAGTTTTCATGTTTGGAAAAAAAGAAAAAAGGAATAAAGATAGATAGTCATACAATGAAGAATTAACTTATGGAATTCACTGTCACAGGAAGGAGTAATTGCCATGGAGTAAGTTTCCAAAAGGTAATTAGACAAAATAATGGGAGACAGGTCCATCAGAAGCTATTTGTCCAGGCTAGCTAGGTTGCATTAATATTCAGGGACTTGGGAGCCTTATCGCATTGCAAACAAACCAGGCAAGCTGCAAAGGGAATGCGTGCTTCTCTTTCCATCTCTGCATGACACCACAGCACTTGTCTTCTCTTCAGTGGTAAAAGGGTGGGAGGGGGTCATAAAAGCATCCCTTTTGCCAAGGAGGAAAAATTTGGTTGGCAAAAGGGAAGCTTTTACAACTTTCTCCCATGTTTTTACGACCAGAAGAGAATGTCATGTGGAGACAGAAATAGAAAACACTTCTCTTTTGTTGCCTGCCTGCTTTGCCTGCAATGCAATAAGGCTCAGAAAGCCACTGAAAACCTGCTACTGGGAAAAAGAGGGATGGGCAAAGCACAGGTTGCATATGGCCCTTGGGGTCTCCCAAGTGTGCCCCACTGAAGCCCTTCAAAAGTCCCTTAGAAGTACCTCAAAACCTTTTGGCACCCACTGTTGAGAATTGTTTTCACTCCTAAGCACCTGCAAATGAAGCAGTTTATTCCAGCCATCCCTCCAGTTCTGCCCCCCCTCCAAATTGGCAAAAATGGCAGGCAAAAATGCTGTTGTCATTTACAGCTATTGAAAACATGACAGTGCTGCCTACCAAGGCAGAGAGGAGGAAATGGCCCCTGGCCCACTGCACTTGCCCATTTCTGGGGTTTAGGAACTAAAAGAAAAGGACTGTTGTCCCACACCTGGTGTGGCTAGCTCCTGAGAGCCATGTGTGAACTAAAATAGTGAACTAGATGGAATTCTAGTCTGATTTAGTAGGACTCTTCTTATAACCTTTAATTCTTCCAGAGAAGTGGCCAGCATCTGGTCTGAGCAAAGCCTAGAAAAGTTTCTGGCTGTGTTGGCTGTGGAATTCTGGAAGCTGTAGTTAAAAAAAAAAAAAAAAAAAGTTTCCAAACTTTGTAGATGGACAACTGACACAGTTTTATTTGTTTCAGTCTTTACCCCACCTTCCCATCTGCAAATAACCTCTGACAGCAACCAATCTACAGTTTTTTCACAAAAAGTACAGCCTCTGGTGTATCTAAAACCAATTTGAGAAACTGACTTGCCCAAGGTCACCCAGTGGGTTTCCATGGCTGAGCCAGGATTTGAACCCTGGTCTCCAGAACCACAGTCCAACACTCAAACCACTACATCACATTGGCTCTCATCTAAAACAAATGCACCATTATAATATTTTTTTTAAAAAAACACTCCACTGTGCTTTTCTCCCTTGGATTTGTAACTTTAGGATGTACCTCAGCCAGTGTGGAAAGTTCATATAGTTCTTCCTGTTTGCTCCATTGTCCTTTCCCCACAAAATAATTATTGTACTATGATTCCACCTCAACTGTCATGGCAACATCCTATGGCTTTGGGAGGAGTATTTAGGATCCTCAGAGAACTTTAGTTCCTCACCAAACTACAGACCACAGAGTACCATAGGAGGTTGCCACAGCTGTTAAGAGTGCTATCAGGAGTTGAAACTACAGGGGAGGGGTGAGATGAGGGCATTTCCCCCATAGGAATTCTTTCCCCTCCTGATGAAATTTTCTAGCAATAAAGTAATTTAAAACATCAGTTATACATTTATAGAAATATAGTTCAGGCAACCAAAGAAAATGGGTAGGCTAAGTTACCAAAGGAATGCAAACACATTAAATTTAAGAGTTATAGGAATGAACCTGTGGGGTGTAGTGGTTTGAGTGTTGGACTACAGCTCTGGGGATCTAGGTTTGATTCCCCACTCAAGCATAGGTGACCTTGGGCTAGTCATACTGTCTCAGCCTCAGGGGATGGCAATGGCAAACCCCCTCTGAATAAACTTCCCAAGAAAACCGTATCGTAGGCTTGCCATTGGGTTGCCATAAGTAACAAAATGACTTCGAGGCACACAACAGGCATAAACAATTGTCAGTGTCTTGCCTTCTGCAATGCTAGAAATTTGTGGACTGAAAGACAATTTCTTTGCAGAATTCTTATTTGGAACATATGTATTTTTTAAGATGCAGAAAAAATGTTGATACAAAGATAATATCTAGCTGAATCAACTAAAAGGCCTGCATTTGTGAAAAGCATATGTTGCTAAGATCCAAATAAATGTTCCTTTCCATAATAAGAAAAGTTTATAAAGTAGTTAAGCTAGGTCCTACCCACTTATTACCTATTCTGGTAAAACACACAATTTCATTAATTTAGTATCTCTTCCTCTGAGATCAAGAAACAAAAACCTCTGAATGCTAATTAACAGACTAGACAAGTGATAGCTAAATAGTCATCTGAATGCAGCATCCAGTCCCCGATATCAATCAATCGAGACCTCAAGTTAATGATTCCTCATTCAAGGCATCATGCAATGATTAGAAAGCACAAAAGTTTATTTTACACTAATATACTGCTAAGCAACACATCTCACACCTACAATATACTAATTAAGGATTATCAAGAATATTCATTAATCATAGAATCACAGAGTTGGAAGGGGCCCTTAGGGCACCAAGTCCAACCTCCATCTCAGCACAAGGAATCCAGATAGAGCATTCGCAGCATATGATTGTCCAGAAGAGTTCCCACCATCTTTCTAGGTAATTGGTTCCATTACTGAACACCTCTTACTCATAGAATCATAGAGCTGGAAGAGACCACAAGAGTCATCCAATCCAACCCCCTGCTTTCTAAAATTCCTTCTAAAGTTCAAAAGAAATTTACCCTCCTGTAACTTAAAACTGTCATTTGCATCCTCAATGTAAAAAGGGTGTCTTGACACTGGAGATACGCTGCCCAAAATAAGAACAGCAGCAAGACCTCATTCAGGAAAATCCACATGCCTATGTTACCTTTCTGTGCATATATGTGTTTTTTGCACCAAAAGCAATATCTTTGCACAAAGTAGTCTGTCTCCTGTATAAAAATATGGGAAGTTGAAGGGAAGAAAGACATGTTTTCTATCCCCAAAACGTGTTTTCTGCAACGAAAATACATGTGATTTTCATGCACAGAAAAATTTGGTGGTGGCTGAAAAAGTGTTTTTTTGCTATGATCAATATTTTGTATGCAAGAATGTCTTTTTCATGAAAAATATGCTATTCTCCCTGAAAACTTTGTTTTGAGGTCTGCATAAATGAATTTTCCCAAACAAATGCCTAAAAAGCATGAGTTGTGCTCAAAATTGCACAGAAATTACACAGAGACATGGGGCGGGGTGTTATCAGTACGCTGATGATACCCAGATATATTTCACCATGTCTCAGTCTACAGCTTTGACTTCAGATGGCGTCTCCCTCCTCAATGAATGTCTTAAAGCAGTAATGGACTGGATGAGGAAAAACAGATTGAAACTGAATCCAGACAAAACAGAGGTACTAATGGTAGTGACCCCGAACCCAGGTATTGGGATACAATCCTCAGTCCTAGATGGGGTCACACTCTCCTCAAAAGACTGTGTTCGCAGTCTGGGGGTGCTCCCAGATCTGTCACTTCAGATGACAAATCAGGTGAATGTGATGGTCAGGAGCGCCTGTTTATCAGCTTTGGCTGATAGGCCAGCTGCGCCCTTTCCTGGAAGTTAGGGACCTTGAAACATGTGCTGGTAACCTCTTGTCTTGATTTCTGTAATGCACTCTACACATGGGGGCTACCTTTGTGCCTAGTTCGGAAACTTCAACTGGTACAGAACATGGCAGCCAGGCTGGTCTCAGGTAAAACTAGAAAAGACCATATAAAACCAATCTTAAGATCGCTCCACAGGCTGCCTATCAGTTTCCAGGTGCAGTACAAGGTGTTGGTCATCACCTTTAAAGCCCTAAATGGCTTGGGTCCAACCTATCTTTGGGATTGCCTCCTTCTGTATAATCCACCTCACGCATTCAAGTCCACTGGGAGGAACTTGTTGCAACCTATAAAAACTAGATTGTCTGCAACTGCCCAGAGGACCTTTTCAGCTACCACTCCCATTACCACCTTAAACAGCTTTTAAAAAGCTGTTAAGACGGATCTCTTCCGACAGGCCTTTCCTGAGTAGACAACCAGCCACCAAAAAAGTTGTGCCTGTTACACCCCTGACTTCTGTCACAGGTATTTTAATGTATTTGTTACTTATTGTTTATTTGTTATTTTAAAGTATGTTTTAAATTATGACTGTTTAATTGTATTTTAGGGTGGGGTTGTTGAAAGATAGAATTGTATGTTTTAACTTGTAAGCCGCCCTGGTTGTGTTACACAGAGAGGCGGGATACAAAACTATTATTATTATTATTATTATTATTATTATTATTATTATTCAGAAATCATCACCTATTCAGGTAGAGAGAAAATTGCATTAATAATTCTTTTTAACATGTGGAAATGAAAATAAGTGAAAGTCTACATTTATAATCCTAATACCCCATAATAACATATAGAAGAAGCTGCTTCTTAGTCAGCTGGGCAGATTCCACTCAGCTTTTGCAGAAGACTGGCCTTTCAGAAGTTCCTACCCTCAGCCTTGGAAAGGCTGTCTGTATGACAGAAGAAATCTGTGATATAAATATATTAAATAAATTGGCCACTCCTCATTTCAGACAAAAGGTCCCAATTTCAGACCTTGGAATCTTACTTTTAAATAAGTCGTTCATGTCTCTCACTGTAATATTTAACAAGTCATTCACTCATTACATTATATACCCAAAAGTAAGCTGTTGCATCACTCAGTATTTTCTTGTTATTTTTCTTTGCTGGAGGGAGGAAGATTGAGAAGAGATTTCCATATAAAAAATTCCTGCCAAAATGACTTTAAAAGTACTGTATATACTCGACTATAAGTCAACCTCATGTATACATCGAGGGCAAGTTCTGGGGCCAAAATTGTGGATTTTGATATGACCCGTGGATAAGTTGAGGTTAAAACTTAGGGGCATATAGCAAAGAATCTAAAGGATGCCAAAGAACTTACAAAATTCCAGCAGGCATAACCGGTTGTTTGTGCTCACTTTTAAGGCTGAATGGGCGAGAGAGCAGAGGTGGGTCAGTGCTTCCAGGACAGATTATACTCTTGCCTTTCATCAGGGGATCATTTCTTTTTTAAAATAAGAGTTAAGATACAGTACTTATATTGATCCGTGGATAAGTCAACTCAGTTTTTTTGGATAAATTTTTTGACCTAAATTTCTAGACTTATACATACACAATAACTAGGAAATGTTGTTCATTATACAAAGAAGGTGGCTTCATTCCCACTTTTTGCATTGTTTTTGAAATGCAGGTTTTTCATGCCCCATTTGATAAAAAAGTAACTTGTTATAGTTAACTGTGTTGCTTGTGATTTATATGCAGCCTCTGCCAAACTGACTTATGCATGCCGTAAATGACCACTTACCGCTGAGAGCTGGACACATATAGAATTGACATCATATTCAATATAAGCCACCTCTACCCCATCCTCCGATTTCCCATCCTTGGTGTAGCAGAGGTCTCTGGTCTGGGTGGTGAGGCGGTCCACCTCATCCATAGTATAAATACAGAGAGCAGATTCCTCGCTCAGCTTCCCTGAAGAGGCGTGCCAGGCGGAAAAGGCAGCAAAAAGCACGTCTCCTTGGGCTGCGCCAGTGTCTCCTTCTCCACCTGGCTGTGCAACATAGGCAGCCTGCAGAAGGCTGTAAGTCTTCTCTTTGCCCCTGCAAAGCAAAGGCAGCTCCACGTAGGAGTAATAGTGTGAGTCGTCCAGGCAGATCTTAGAAATGTAGGTCCTGTACTCACGGGAGTGTGACTTGAGATCACGCCGGTAAAATAAGAAGTAAACACTGGAGCCATGAGTGAATGACTGGATAAAATGGTGGTTATATTCCGAGAGCCGGCCCACGGCCAGTTTTGCTGTTTCCTCATAGGAGAAGATGGGATGAGAATCTGGTCCTGGTACTTCTCCTGGATGGGCTCTAAGATTTCGCGTTGTAATGGGGGGAATGCTCCCTCCGACTCCTCGACTGGTATACCCTCGGCCCACAAAGAGAAGCGGGACATTGTCTTTGGAGTACCCAACCAGCCCCACAGTTGAAATATTGGGGTCATTTGCTGCCACATATTGAGTGTCTCCTGGTGTCTGAGGTTGGAAGAGGACATTTTTAATAGAGCCAAGCCTCCTCTTCTCACAGATCCCCTGCCACACACTGCCGCACACGATGAGCTCCTTCTCCAGAGAATTGACTAACAAGAGCTTGTTGTAGTTGTCCGTCTTCTGGGCCAGGGGACAGTTTTCCATAGTGACGGGAGGGAGGCAATCCTTACTATCATAGAATGGCCCCGTGGAAACGACTTCCTCCATCGCCAGGTTGGATGTCAGCTGGAAAAGGAAGTTTGTCGCTCCCAGATACAGAGTCCCAGAGTCAGGATCCATAACCAAATGGAGAAACTTGGTGGAGTTGTATGAAAAGGAGGCATATTGTAGTCCTGGTGGAATTACGGTCCCCAGGAAACACAGAGCAGAAAGAAGGAATGCCCCCAGAGGCATCATACTCATTCTGCAAGAGAGATCAAACAAGAAGTGGGGGTAATTTCTCATTTTATTCCAAAGACTAGCCATTGCCTCCCCCCCTTTTGTACTTATAAACAGAGATTGGAAACTTGTGTTATAAAAATAATATAACAACAAAGAGAATGTTACTCAACTTGCTACCCGTTCATCTTTTCCTGGTGATTTGCTTCTGTTATTCACTACAATTTTTTTTTTTACAATGACTAGCACAATACTGTGTTACTCACTATTTTTCACTGATTAAACCCCCCCTACCTATGAATGATATAACAGAATGGCATCAAACTGGGAAAATTCCTGTCAAACCATCTTTAAAAATGTCTCCATTGCTATTTAAAGATAATTTTTTAAAAGCAGAGAACAGCATGGTAGAGTGGTTTGACTGTTGGGTTAGAATTCTGGGAGACCAGGATTCAAATCCCTGCTCATCTTTGGAAACCTACACTCTCTCAGCCTCAGAGGGAAGTCACACTCTCTCAGCCTCAGAGGAAGGCTGAGAGAACCTCATCTGAATAAATCTTGACAAGAAAGCCCTCAGATATGGTCACCATAAGTCAGAGTTGGTTTGAAGGCAAATAGCAACGAAGAGAATGTTACTCCATTGGTTTTGTCACATCCTTATCTATAAAAAAAGTAACTTGTTACTGATAACCACATTGCTCGTAACCCATTATATCTTAGGTTCTGCTTATACATTTAAAATTTTTTAGATAATACACAGAGACCATAGGTCCAGTAAATAGTAATGCCAAAGTAATAATTTGTACGCTTAGAAACAATAAAGGGAACATATTCTCTGAGACCCTTCTGTCTATCATCTGCCATCTCCTTGGATGTAATTGGCTTTGAGATCCAATGAGGAAAAGCAGGATACAAGCCTAATAAATAAAATCTCACAGGCCATATTCTCTCAGTCAGTTTAGCAATTATGATTATACGTCATGTCCTACAAAACCATTTTAAAGTCCAGAAGATTATAACCATATCATTTCCATATAGGATTTTTTTGCTGCAGTAATCAAGTTCTCAAAAAACAAAAAAACAAAAACCCTCACAAACATCATAATGTTCTTAACCTTAACAAGCGCATTAACTGAGACAGAATAATTACCAAACCAACTGCACTAATATTTCTCCCCTCAAAGTCATAATCAACATAATTTCACCAGCTGTTTCTCAACTCAGGCTAATTAACTAGTCCAGAAACTGGTCTAAGGAATAAGCTTAGAAACATACATCAAGAGCTGCAGCAAACTCGCATGCAATTAACCTACTTTGCGTATCTTCTGTTGAAATTAAAGCTGGTGGCTATATTTTACTTATTTTATAAAAGCTGTGTAATCACCATTATTCTAAAGATAATCCACACTCGCAACTAATGGGATTCAAGTTCTGCATTTAAAAAGCTGAATACACCTCATGTGCATTTGCATAATTTTGTGTTTGCTCTGGTTGATGAGATGGAAGGAAAGGGGCTCTTCATTGCAGAACTCCCAGGGGAAAAAAGCTTACCCTCCCTCCTTCTTTTTTGAAATTTTCACTGAACATTTCTCTTATTGCACACCATTTCCGAATAAAGTGTAAGAGCTCTACCAGATTAGATCGGGGGGTGGGGGCTACCAGATCAGATCCATTTAATCCAGAATCCTGCTTTCTAATGGAGATACCTCCAGGAGATGCTCAGGGAGGGCAATACAGGAACATCCCTGGTGAATCCTCCTCAATTAATTACATTCAGAGGAATATTCTCAGTGAACAGGCATGTGTCTGTAGGAAATAGCCACTGAAACATTTACCTTCAACGAATATCTCTAATCCCCTTGTACAAGGCTACAACTTTAAAATTACTGGTTGAGTCTCCCTTATCTAGGATTCAGAAATCTAAAATTTTCCAAAATCCAAATTATGCACATAGATGACTGAGATAGTGACATTTTTGCATTCTGATGGTTCAATGTACACAAACTTTGTTTCATGCTTAAAACTGTTACTTTTTCAGACTATCCCTCACTCAACGTCCCTCAAAACCTTTTCTGAACTCTGATACTGGAGAGAAGGCCTTCTCTGTGCTGGTGTCCTGCTCGCAAAAGCCAGAAATAATCTTTCAGCAAGGTTTTTGGAAAAATTAAGACTAAGGCTAGAACACTGGTTTCAGCACAACCGAAGCTGCATCTGCACTGCAGAAATAACGCAGTTTGACACCACTTTAACTGCCATGGTTCAATGTTATGGAATTCTGAGATTTTTAAGTTTTATGAGATATTCAGCCTTCTTTATCAAAGAGTGCTGGTGCCAAAACAAACTGCAAATCCCAGAATTCAATAGCATTAAGACATGGCAGTTAAACCTGTGTCAAACTGTGTTATTTTGCAATGCAGATGCAGCCACAATTGTCTGGTGAGGACACAGGTGAGAGCCTTCTTGGTGGCTGCTCCTAGGCTATGGATTTCCCTCCCAATAGATTTTTAATTGTTTTAAATGTATTTTTAATTGTTGTTATCCGCCCCGATTGTGCACAGAGGGGCAGGGTATAAATAATAATAATAATAATAATAATTATTATTATTATTATTATTATAGAACCAGAATTAATAATACAATTGTCATTTTTTGAATTCAGTTTCACTCAAATCCCATTTACAACCCTCTATTGTACAAACAGTGAAGATGTAATCTAAGATCAAATATTATATCTCATGTGTCTGAGGAAGTGGGTTGTTAGTCACAAAAGCTCATGCTTTAATAGATCTGTTAGATTTTTTTATTTTGTTGGCATTGACCCAGGAGTTTGGGGGCAAAGGCTAAACTGAGAGGGCTAGGCTCATGACGACTTATACTTATCCTGCCGCTGCCATCAAATGTTAGGACCTCCGCTTGTCTTAAGTTTACAAAAGCTTACTCGACAAAACAGACAAACTGACCATTTTGATCAGGGAGAAATTCTTGACAAATTTCAATAAAGACTGGGAAATTTTTATCCTTTTTTTACAATCATATTGGGGTCATATATCGGTTTTAGATTTGGTAAAATGAATTGAGATTGTTTATACCATAGAAGCAAAAGGTGTATAATTGTTTAGAAGAAGTGTAGAATTTAAGGGGATGTAACTATTAGTCACTGCCAATGAATCAGTGTGGTTTGAGCACTGGATTATGAATCTGGAGAAGAGGGTTCAAATCCCCACTCAGCCATGGAAACCCACTGGGTGACCTTAGGGAAGTCACACACACTCAAGCCTCAGAGGATGGCAATAGCAAACCCCCTCTGGAAAAACTTGCCAAGAAAACCAAAAGACTGGGTCACTTAGGTTTACCATAAATTGGAAATGACATGAAGGACACAACATCAACAATAACCATTGGTCAGGGAAGGAGGAAGTCAGTAAGGTTTATGTTTAATTGTTAGATTTGTTGTTATATCTTGAAATGTTATGTTATGTTATGCAGTGGGGCCTCCTTATCTGAGGACTTGCCATCCACGGATTTCAAAATCCCAGTTGTCCTCAATGGTGGCATGCGCGCACAACCATGCCGCCATTGGGGACAGCAGGACTTGAGCATCCGTGGATTTTGGTATCCGTGGGGAGGGGTCTGGAACGGATCTCCCATGGATACTAAGGTCCCACTGTATTTTGTTTGTAGTATATATGCAGTTTTAGATTTATGTATAAATGTGTTTGTGTGTCATTGTTTTAGGTTTGTGCTTAATAAAAAACTGATTATTCAAAAAATATCTATGAAAGCTTATGCTCCCAGTTTTCTTTCAGTTATTCTCAAAGGTGTTACAAGATCCCTTTGCATACTGATATTCCAGACTAACACAGCTACGTCTTTGAATACTACTCCCTTTGATAACAGCTACAATGGGTTCTACCGAGACAAAACATTAATAACAGGTTGGGCAAGGGATGGTGGGAACAGGCAGAAGGGGACTTGCGGGCACTGACCGTCCAGTGTCCAAAAACAAGCCCAGCTAATAGCCGCACTAAGCCAATGCAACAACAAAACCCGCCAGGACTTATTGACAAAACCACAGAGCCTCCCTGTTCTTAATCTGTCCCCATGGAAACTGCCCATGAAGGCGTGAAAGGTCAAAGTTGCCTTGGTGGTGAGAATGCAGCCCAGGGCAACACTTTCCTGGTCAAAAATCCTCTCACATCCCAGAAACTGTCAGCCTCCAATCTGCTGGCAGGAGAAGCATGATATCGGAGTGTGACTGGCCACCACTTTCCATAGCCTCAGGAAGGAACAGGTTGTCCAGGCCAAAGTCTCCCCCTTCGTGTGATATTGTTGCTGTTGTTTTGTTTTGTTGGTGAATTCTATGCCCACTTGTGAATAAAGACTTCCAGTCCAGAAGCTTTTCAGAGTCATTTCTGACAGTGCTTTTTTAAAACACACAAACACACACACGGGTCTTACTATTTATGCCTCTGAGACCTGCATCAATATCACTTGAAAATTGCAGTCTATTTTATATTGATCTAATTCCTGCTAACTATTTCCAAATGACTTGGGACTGCCTCACACATGCCAAGTTGGCTGATATAAGGTTACACGGCAAAATGATAGCTGGTGTGGTGCTGTGGTTACAGTAAGGATACTAACTGTGTAGCCTTCCCAATGTTGTGGAACTATACGTTCTAGCATCCCTTACCATCAATTATGAGGGCTGGGACTTCCAGGAGTTGCAGTCCAAAAACCTGTGAAGGGCTCAAACAATTCCCATCTTTGAGTTACAGGACTGGGCATTACGGCATAGGCTATCCAGGTTTTACCAGTCTACTTTGGGCCAGCCATTCTCTCTCAGCCTGATCTACCTCACAGGGTTGTTATGAGAATAAAATGGGAAGGAAAAGGGTGATGCACCTGAAGATCACTACAGAGAAGGTGTGAATATAAATGTAATCGATAAATAAAATTAAATGTATGAGTTGGTCCTGATCTACTAGAGGCATTCTACTGTATTACAGAATAGGCAAAAATAGCAAGAAAGTTGAGGTTCCCATGCAGTTGACCTTCTTTCTTCTCATTATACATCTAACCATCCTGCCATTTCACAAAGTCCTCTTCCTTTCAAAACCAGTTTGCCTAGCATCAGAAACAGCTGTTCTTTGAGAAAAATCACTGAAAGTTCCCTGGGGCTCTGAGAATGAGTTTTACTGTTCTTTTGATTCATTATTCATTCATATAATGATGGTTCACGGCAAGAGTCCCAGAAACTGCTGGCAACTGTATTTTAATTTGGTTAGAGCTTGGAAAAAATACTTTTGGATCAGAGATCCCAGAATCCCCATACCAGCTGAAGAGACTGTGACACTTCTAGTCTAAAAATTAACTTTTCAAGACCTAGAGTTCATCAACAAGTTATTTTTCTACAAAGGCTGCCTTGAGTTTCCTGCCAAGAAAGTGAAATGGCTTAATTTGTAACAAGCATCCAAGTAGCTGAATCCCATTCCTGGTTCCAAATGTTTCATAGAGTAACAGAGAACACAGTATTCTAATAATATTATGATGCACTTGTATACTGTGCCTGCGGCATCCAGTTAAGTGACTCTCAGCCTCTTACATCTCACCAATCATGTTATCAGCAAACCTGGGTCCCAGCTACTTTTCCCCAAGAAAGGCATTTATATGTTTACAGGCATTTTGTTACAGTATTTAACATGAATATGAAGTTTTAAGGACATTAAAACTGCATTAATATTGCTAGGGGTTAACACAAAGAAACAAAAATGGGAATTTAGCAGCCACTGAAAATTGTAATTTGTGTAAATTTTATTGTGTTATCTCAAAAAGATAAAAATGACAGCATGTCACAGTTTCAAGATGACATGGGGATGGAAGGAGAGAGCATTCTTTACAATTGCTATGAAAAGCTGCTGTTGAGAACCACTACACTAGCGGACATAGGTTCTTTTACATTGGAAGACACTGATCCAAATTATAAGCATTCATATATTGCTATTTCAGAAACAGGGAACCAAACCTTTTGTAATTATTTGTTGCTGTTATGTACCTTCAAGGTGAATCTCAATTTATGCTAATTTAATCTCAATATTAATTTACCCAGAGTGTTTCCATGGCTGAGTTGAGATTCAAGCCCAGGTCTCCCAGAGTCCTAGTTCAACATTCAAACCAGTGCATCATGCTGGTCCTTTTGTGTAAATCTACCTTCCAAAAAGATAATTAAAATACGGTATCTGTGTTGAGCAAACCTGTGGAAGGTGAGCTGGAAAAAAATTGTATTTCTGAGGAAAATATATCTTGTATGCTACTGGGAGCCAGTGTGGTGTACTGGTTTGGGTGTTAGACTATGGCTCTTGAAACCAGAGTTTGATTCCCAGCTCAGTCATGAAACCCACTGGGTTATCTTGGGCAAGTCACATGCTCTCAGCCTCAGGGGAAGACAATGGTAAACCTCTTAAACCCTATGATAGGGTTGCCATATGTCAGGAATGACTTGAAGGCACACAACAGCAACAATTCTTATGACATCTTTGTACTGAGACCTCTGGAAAATATAGTGTAGAATGGAAGGAGGTCTTTCACTAGATTGTTTACAACAGGAGTAAACACCTCTGAGGAGTTAGGGGTTCCCCTCCCCCCAACTTTGGATGGCTAGCCCCTATTTGTGTCAAAATGCCTCCCAGGAATATGATGGCAATTTTGCCACATTCCTCCTTTTTAGGTTGATGGACTTGTGGTCCTTTTCAGACCCAGGAGAGGACTTTTTACCAAGAGGGGATGATTGAGAAATCTAGGGCGAAGCTAGGGGACATGTCCCTTCACATACTGTTGGACTCTCAAGTCCCATCAACTCCGACTAGCATGGCGAATGATGGGGACAATGGGACCAATAGTAGTTTATCACCATCTGGAGGGCTGATGGCTTTAATGTCAAAGGGATAGTGAATTAGTGCCACCCCACTGGCATCTAGTTTTAGTCTGAAATCAAAAGAAGCTGCCAATGGTTCTGAACCGTATCCCCAAAATAGGTTCAATAGATAACTCCTTTAATGTTTGTACAACAACCCAGAGTGGATTCACTCCCCCACAGATACTGAAGCTGCTAGTGTCCCCATTTCTGGTCTAGGACTTCTATCTGCACAGTGCGCATACTATGGGTATATCTGTGCATACAAGTCTGAAAAGTAAAAGCAACCAAGCGCACTCATTGCTGCTAATGTAACAGCCAACCTTCTCTTAAGCTCTAAAATCCAGCTCCACAGGCTTATTTTAGGTAAGCAAACAAGACAGCCAGCACTCACTGATGCCACTTTGGCAGACTGCCCTTGAAGCTCACATATGCCCGTTCACATCACACCAACTCTGGCTGCTGCTTAGGTGGCACAGACAGAAGGGCTTTTGTTCTGGAGGGATAATGGGCACTCAGAATTCCCTTCTCCCAAAGCCTCCCTGGCATTCCCAAGCAACCTCTGCAGACTCTCTCTCTCTTGCGTGTGCACACACAGAGAGAGACACACACACAATTCTCAGGCTTTGACACACAAGGGAAACAAGAGACTGAGGTGCATTTATTACCATCAGACAGACAGCTTCTTCATAGAAATGGGTGGGGTAGTTACAGTTAAAATCTGGAAACACTATTTTCTTGGGAGGAAGGGACTACAACCCTCAGAATCCCCCATAATAGCCATGCTGGATAGGCATTCTGGGAATTCTAGTCCGAAAAAGTAACTTTTCCAAGCTGTGGTTATACTTACCAGTCTTCAAACAATACTATACTATATCAATCTTTAAACAATGATCCATAAAACTCAAATACATCAGCCCTACAAGGTGCAACAGAGCAGGAAATAGATGATGTTCCCAATAGGAAAGAAATCTCACCCTCTGAGATGTCTGTTGAAGAGAATAAAGTGTTTAATTTGTTTGAAAGATAGGGAGAGGGGCAATTAACAAGATCCACATAAGAAGACTGCTGAATAAGGCCTATTTAATCCAGCATCCTACACAAAGATGGATTTAAGATGTAATGGCCTCCCAAACGCCTATCTAAGCCAGCACATTTGGGAAACTCACAAATGGGGCACAAAGACAACAGCCCTCTTCTTGCACTGTCCAGACCAGGGGTAGGCAACCTAAGGCCCGGATGCGGCCCTCTGAGGCATTTGGACCGGCCCCAGGCCGGTCCTGCCACCGCCACCGCCCGCCATGATGATATTGATTATTGTTGTTATTACTTGTTCTTGGGGTTTTCTTGGCAAAATCTCCATGGGGTTTTGCCATGGCTTTTCTGGGGCTGAGAGAGTGTGCATGCATATTTTTTTTAATTTTTATTTATTTATTTTTGGTGCTTTGCGCCCCCCCCCCAATTGTCTGAGGGACAGCAACCCGGCCCCCGACTCAAATAGGTTGCCTACCCCTGGTCCAGACCATGGCACTGAGTGGCACCTTGCCTCTGAACCTGGAGAGTCTATTCACCATGGCCAAAAGCTGCTGCCAGAATTGTCTTTCCTTCAAAGGTCTGCCTGCTTGCTTGCCATTACTGGTGAGAGTAATCAGTGAAGGTTGAGATGAGAGTTTGGCTATTTAATTAATACCTAGAAAGGCTCAAGATGGACACTTAGAGCTTGTTAATACAAATTCCACAGATCAGTGCAGTTGATTGTGAGTTCTTGCATGGCAGGGGGTTGGACTCAATAGCCCTTGTGGTCTCTTCCAACTCTATGATTCTATGAATCAATATAAACAGTAGTCCACAGTCATTCTCCTGCTTTACCACAGTTATCTACCACACCTGCTTTACTTCAGCTTTACCTCAGTTCAACCAAATGATAGCCTCGACAAAATATCTGTTGTTTGTGCATTTGTGTGTCATGCATCATTTTTTGCTAAGGCAAAATGTGTCTAACCTAATTCTGGAAAAATGTTTGATAACTATATCTGAACATTAAAATATAAAGATGTATAGATCTCACTGATAAATCTTATGATTGGCTAATATCTTTGAAGAAGAAAAAAAACTGCGAGCACAGCTTTCCAAATCCAAGTTTTTTTCATGGGTTTCTAAATCACCAGAATTTGTAAGTGTACATCCTGATATATGGTAGGGTTAATTATTAAGAATTATTTAAAAGCTGTATGAACAAGCCCAGACAGCCTGAGGGATAATATGTGCCATACCTTTTAAAAAGTAATTATCTTTTATAATTCCACAGTGCAGTATTTATAGCTACCTGTGAAGACTGAAAAGAAGATATTTTGCTAATGTTTATGAAACAACTAGAAGATAAAGGGAAATTAAAGCTATCATCAATATTTGCCAGAATGGGAGATCCTTAGAAGTTTTGTTTTGGCAAAGGGCAAAACAGAACAAAATTAAATGAATAGTATGTGGTTCAAATGGCTGCCAAGAAGGAAGCAGAAGACAACAAAGACCAGGAAAGAAAATGGAGAAAAGAGGATGTGGGGAAGATACAAAACACCAAAGGTCACAGCACCACTCTTCAGTCCTACAGGAAGCTTGGGTTGTTTTTTTCCCCACAGGCTCTGCAGAATATATCACAATAAAACACTGGACAAACAGCCAAAAGTTCACGGAACTGCCTTAAATGGAATCAGCAGACTATCAGATGGGTCAATGCTGGGACCTTAAGAGTATCTCTACAAAACAGCTGGTCATAACTTGGGGGGGGGGGGAGAGATTTTCCTTAGCGTGTACAATTTTGTATTGGGGAGTGGGGAGGATGGAGGGGAACCACAGATTTTCACACACCCTGCATATAGAAACTGGATATTGAGGAGGCAGATTCTAGTTTTAACATTCACCCCGATAGGCTAGGCCACCATTGATATACTGGGATGTTTTGTTTGTGTTTTAGGGAGAAGTGTTAAAGCAATTGGTGGGCAATCTTTTGCTTGCAAGAGCCATATGTGGTGATAGAAGGGATGGGGACCTTCATGCTTTTGTGTGAGTATGGCTAAAGGCAGTTCCTGGGCTAATGTTGATGGGTCTCCCTGCCCATCTCATCCACATACAGCTCCCTCACACTGTCATATACACTTGTGGTATATATGCCAACACACAGCCATCCTCAGTATCTGCATTGTCTCAAACCCATAAACAGAGGTTTCCCCTATTTACTTTGTCTCTACAAGTAATCTACAATAGGAGAAATCCAAAAATATTGTTGTCCTGAGAGCTGATCTTTGCATAGGCAGTTGTTGTTGTGAGCTTTCAAGTCATTTCTGACTTATGGAGACCCTAAGACGAACCTATTAGGGGGTATTCTTGGCAGAATTTGTTCAGAGGCTGATTGAGAGACAGGCAAAGACAAAACACCTCTGAACATAATCTGACAAGAAAAACCTGTAATAGGTTCTGGCACAAAAATATGAAACTTCAGATATGCAACACGTGTGACCTCTCATAATGAGCTATGGCCTCTCCTGAGAAGTTGGAAAAGTTATTTTTTCTTCCCCCCCCCCTTTTTTTTTGGACTACTATACTGAGGCTCCCCTAGATAGTATGGTCACTACCTTGAATGTTACAGTCCAAAAAAGTAACTGCTCCATGCTCATATCTTTCCCAATAGCACACCCTTTCTTTGCTATATTATAGAATCATCACACCCAACCTCCTGTGGTGCAGGCATACACAATTACAACACTGCTGAAAGATGTCAATCCAACCTCTGTTGGATGCAAAAGCACGGTTATAGTAGAATATTAAGAAGACACAAATGACCAGATGATTTATGTAACTTTAAGGTGAGTAACAAAGACATTGAAATAATTAAAGATTTCCTATACCTTGGCTCAGTCAATAACCAAAATGGAGAATGTAGTTAAGAAATCAGAAGAAGGCTAAGAACTGGAAAGGCAGGCATGAAGGAACTAGATAAAATCTTCACATTATTAAATACCAATATCAGAATAATCTGGGTCATAGTATTTCTGATTTCTATGTATGGGTATGAAAGCTGGACAGTAAAGAAATCTGATAGGAAGAAAATAAACTAATTTGAAATGTGGTACTAGAGAAGAGTTGTACAGATGCCATAAACTGCTTAAAAGACAAATTAATGGGTCTTAGAGCAAATCAAGCCAGAACTCTCACTGTAAGCCAAGATGGCTAAACTGAAGCTGTCATACTTTGGATATATCATGAGATGATTTGACTCACTGGAAAAAATGATAGTGTTGAGAAAAGTGCAAGGCAGTAGGAGAAGAGGAAGGGCCTTTGCAGACTGCTAGAAATAGTGCAAATTCAGACCACTTTAACTGCCCTGGCTCAGTGCTAGGGAATCATGGGAATGATGTGTGTTTTTTTCTGAGACATTGCACCTTCTCTGTCAGAGAGCTCTGGTGCCACAATAAACTACAGTTCCCAAGATTCCCTAGCACTGAGCCAGGGCAGTTAAAGTGGACTCAATCTGCATCATTTCTAGCAGTCTGCAAAGGCCCATAGATGACATCACAGGTGGATTTATTCAAGCAAGGAAGCCACAGCCCTGAGTTTGGAAGTACTGAGTAGGGCAGCTGATGACTGGGGCTACTGGTGGTCTCCCATTCATAGGGCCACCATGGGTTGAACTTGACTTGAGGGCTAAGAACAATGACAAACACATTGAATTCATTTCCCGTGGGCTGAACTTTCTACACTTTTTAAGGGTCTGTACAGACCACCCAAAGGCGATGGTGGCAAGCCACCCCTTTGTTTGCCAGATTGGGGCCGTGGCAACCACACACCGCAGCTCTGATCCAGTGCTTTGCAGCTTTTCGGTGCTCCTTTGGTGCAGCGTGTGTGGACGCTGTGCCAAGGGAGGCCCCTGATGCCTCCCGCTGTGTGGTGGGTCATGCAACATGAAGCTGGCATGAGGGAGAGTCGGGCTGGCCAGCGTGCGGTTGCCACGTCCCCATTCTGCCCCCAGGCTGGCTCTTTATGCCGGTCTGTTCAGCCCCTTACTCTCTTTTACCTCATTCAAAAGGTTAATTGGATTCTTGGTTATTTGGATTCTTCCCCCTGATGTTTCTTACTAACATGCTTGGTTCTGGGTGCTGTAAGTACCATGTTGCTTATGCTTCTGTGCTTAGAAGAACCAGTTGGTTTATGTTACAGCAAATCAGATTACGATCACATTTCAGGAAACACCCTAAGAATACAGAGGGGATTAATGGAAAGGCAAGCATTTTGACTGAATTATTTGAAGATGTTCTTCACTCTATTATAAACAAAATGACAAGGATAAACATTCACAGTATTTTAAAAAGCTAAATTTGGGCATTTAGGTGTATATAGTACAGTCAATAGAGTCACTAGGGTTGGTGTCACCCAATGCATTAACTCATGGTGTCACCCTGCCATTGACTTCCTTCCATATCTCACCATACAGAATCTTTAATAATTTTTGTACTAATGTTACTTATACATCATAATTCCCATGTATCAGTGAATATTATGATAATCGTTGGGACATAAATAACTGCAAAATTAAGATTATACCTTTAAATTACAATATATATATATGCACAGCCTAAATATATTTACATGTACTTAGTTTCAGTTGGTTAAAGTGGACATTTGGTAATATGTGATTTTTTTAAAGAAAATGTAAAATGAATTTTTAATTTTTTTTAAAAAATTAACTTTTAAAAAATGTGGGGCCTCTCCTTTCTCCTCCCACTGAGTCTCCCACACACACACATCTCATCTCGTCACCATTTTAAAGGGAAACAGGCAAATGCCACAGCCTGTTTCTGACAAAAAAAAAATGTTTGGGGAACAGTGGAGACATCCCCCTTTAGGTTGTCATCTGCATTCCCCCCCCCCCCCCGCAGTAATGCTCCTGAGTAGAGTCAGCCTTGTATAGCCACAGATTTTGCATTCACAGATTCAACCATCCATGGCTTGAAAATGTATTCTTTTAATTCCAAAAATCAAACATTGATTTTGCCATTTTATATAAGGAACACCATTTTGATACCTCATTGGACATAATGGGACTTGAGCATCCACGGATTCTATTATCCACCAGGAGCCCTGGAACCAATCCCCAGTGGATACCAATGGCCCACTGTAAAATGAAATACACCCCCCCCTAACTAATCCCACCACAGGCTACCACTTTTCACCCACCCACTGGACTTTCTATTTTGTCAAGCAGTTGTTGCTTCTGCTGTTTTTTAATTTATTAACAAAACAAAAGCGGATTAACAAATATAATCACCAGGGGAGGTGACTCAGTCAGGGGGGGAAAGCCATTATAACTTATGTTCAGTATTTTCTTAGGCACTCTTTCATGTGTTTAATTCTATTCTAGCCAAAAGGGTCTCTAACTATTTGCAAGTGTAGATTGTCTATCAGGCTGCTTTTATACCCTTTTATACTCAGGTCCCAGAGCAAATTAAGCCTGAATGCTCCCTAGAAGCCAAGATGATTAAACTGAGACAGTCATACTTTAGCCATGAAAAGACAGGACTAACTAGAAAAGACAATAATGCTTGGGAAAGTAGAAGGCAGTAGAAAAAGAGGAAGACTACATTACTATGATTCTATGAATGGACTCAATCAAGTAAGCCATGGCCCTGAGTCTACAAGACTTGAGTAGGGCAGTTGATGATAGGGTGAACTGAAGATCCATGGGGTTGCCATAGTTTGTGGAAATTGACTTGATGACAATTGACAACAACAACACAGGAAGCTGTCTTATATAGAGTCAGGGTATCTACACTGACTGGCAGAATCCTCTTGAGGTTACAGATGATAATATTTTTCAGCCCTGTGTTCAGAAGGTCCAGAATCTGGGACCTTCAGGTAGAAATGCATATTCTGTAACCCATGTCCCACAATTTAGCCAGCTTTCTCCTGCTATGTCTTCCCACTGAGCCTGAACTCCAACAGGGCAGCCTTTTCTTTTTATTTCTTTTTTTTTCCTCTTTTCATTTGCAATTTGTTAATGATCATAGATTGTGGGGATCTGAGTCCATAATATCTGGAGGGCAGCAGGTTGCTTACCCTCTGTGGCTCCTTGCCCCATTCCATGACAAGCAGAAAATGGAAAATAAGGATGGATACACACACAAACACAAAGGCACACAATCTCATGCATAATTAACTAACTAATCTACCACCATTGTCCTCTGAACAAGAATCTAGAGGAAGAAAGACAACTTGCTGAGAAGGTTTGTTTTAAAGTGTATGGTTTTAATATATTTGCTGTTTTGTGCTTCTAACATATGGCGACTCTATCATAGTTTTCTCGGCAAAATGTGCTCAGAAGAGGTTGCCATTACCTTCATCTCAGCTTTAGAGAGTATGATTTGCCCAGTGGGTTTCCATGGCTGAGCAGGGATTCAAATCCTGGTTTCCCAGAATCCTACTCCAACACCCGAACCACTATACCACACTGGTTCATACTGCTCTGCATAACATTTTGGTACGATTCTGCCTAATCCCAGCATCATAATCCTCAACAGAAGGAAAGAGAGGGATAATCTATGTATACATCTGCAGATGTTGTGGGAATTGGCTAAACCGAATATTCATCTGAACACAGCAGGTCAATCCAGACTCCTCCTCCTCCAGCTCCCTTTTAAAAGAAAGCCATAGATGATCAAGGTTCAGCAATCTCCCCTTTGATGAGTTCACTCATTTTTTTCTCCATCAAGAAGATAATACTGTTTTCAAAACTTCTCTTCACTGGGGAAATGTCCTGCTTCTTTCTACTAAAATACCACTCACAGGTTCAGTGCATTTAATCCAGAGTGCAACAGAAGGTGATGAAGGATTAATTGCTTCTGTTCTCACCAGAGAAGCCAGTATCTCCTGTTAGGGAGCATGTGAGATGCAAAGGAAACCTGATGAGCTTCTTTTGATGAGTTTCATTTCAAAGTGAAATAAACATTGATGAGTATTGGACCACCAACATGTCTTTGAGGTCCTCCAAAAGAAGGAAAGAAGAGGTGAGATGGCAGATTTTGAGAGTCTTTCCCATCACCACAGAAATATTCTAATCTCATATCTACACTTGAGGGGTTGATTTCAATCCTCCTATATTATCTGCCTAAACAGTAACCCTTGATCTCTCCTGGATACTGAAGTGATGGAGAATAATGCCTCTGCTTCCTTGCTAGATTTCATACCATTAGTTAATAAGAACATTGATGGCTAGCCATTAGTAAATGCTGCTTTCACTTGTATGTTTATGTGTGAAAAAGATAAGACAAGAATCCTTTAGAAGATGTTTTTAAAGGATTTATAAATTGTGTTCATTCCCAAGGCTGAAATCAATGGGAACTAGTTAGAAGTTGCAGATCTAATTAAATCTAGATTTGGTGCTTCCACTGAGTGCATCATAAACCAAACCTCAGTAAACCAATAATCCTCCAGATGTTGTTGGACTCCAACTCCCATCAGAACTTGTAAAGGATGATGGGGTAATAGTTCAGCAACGTCTAGTGAGTCACAGCTTACCTAGCTCTGATTAAGACTTTGGAGACTGGGCTATTCTTATACTTGCTATGACTTCAATTCTGGACCCTAAATGGCTTGCTTGCTTTTATTACATTTATATCTCACCTTTCTACCAAAAATGGTGCTCAATGTAGCTTAAAATAATAAAACAGAATTTAAAAACAAACTCTTGATTAAAGTACAACATAAAAATAACTAAATTAGAAACATAACTGGAAACTGAACAAGAACAAACACAGTGCTGTTAAGGTTCATATGTGTTATTTTAATTAATTTTAATTGTTTTAAAATAACATTTATTTTTATACTTTTATAATTTTATTGAATGCTTTGCATAGTTATAATCTGTATTGGTTTTAAATATATTGTTAACTACTTTGAGTCCCAGTACTTCTTCACTTCACTTTATGCATCTGATGAGCTGCTGCCATATTGCATTACTAAAAGTGTTTGACACTGCTTCAAGTGCCATAGTACAATGATATGGAATCCTGAGATTTGTAGTTTGTTGTGGCACCAAAGCTCTCTGACAGAGAAGGCTAGATATCTCAAAAAACTCCAAATCCCAGAATTCTGTAGCATTGAGCCATGGCAGTTAAAGGGGTATCAAACTGCATTAATTCTGCAGTGCAGATGCAGCCCAAGTTTATGAAAATGGATGCTAATAACCTCTTTCTCTCTGTTAGTCTCAAAGGTGCTGCAAGATCCCTTTGCATACTTGGGTTTCATTACTGAGATAAAGGTGGATTATTAATGAATAAAGTCATCGTCATCGTCATCATCCAGTCTCCTCCTGTCCTTAGAGCTGACCAGATTGCACACCAAAGGTCTGTGTGAATGTCTGCCTTCCTTCCTCCATCTGAGACTTTTTACATACTTTCAGCTTAGTAACACTTCAAAACACTATCGTTTCCTCTTCCCTTCCTCCCCCATTTTAATCAAATCAGTTCACATCTCTGAGCTGCTAAACTTAGTTTACAAAATACTACCTATTTTACAGTTCTCCTCTTACAAACAAATGCCAAAGCAACTTCCTACTTGTTCCAACTCTAACCATCTGCTTAGTTTGCTTCTGTTTTTAACACTATTGCTCTTTTCTTACAACATGAAGGCAGGCACACCAGCTTGCAAGACATAAAGCTCTACCTTCTCCGTGTTAGAGAAGATAAGTCAGACTATGTCAGAACTACAGAGCTACTAAGTGTGGCATAGTGGTTTGAGTGTTGGACTATGACTCTGAAAACCAAGGTTCGATTCCCAGCTCGGCCATGAAACCCACTGGTGACCTTGGGCAAGTCACACTCTCAGCCTCAGGGGAAAGCAATGGCAAACCTCATCTGAACAAATCTTGCCAAGAAAACTCCATGACTTAGGGTTGCCATAAGTTGGAAATGACTTGAAGACACACAATGCACACACACAAACACCAGTGAATCTTCTTCTCAAAACTTATTAATTGATCTCTCAAGAGGACTTATGGGACACCTTCATTTGGGAATGTTTCTTCCTCTACATATCTCAAAGGCACTTTGTGTACATTAACCTCCAGATGTTGTTGGACTGCAACTTCCAGCAGGTCTAGCCAACATAAACAATGCTGAGAAATGATGGGAATTATATTCCTCTAACAGCCATGTAAGAGCGAGAAGCTCAAAAGGTGAGGAAACTCTAACATGAGTTATATACCTCTAACAGCCAGGTTAAGGGAGGAAAGCTCAAAAGGTGATGCAGCTTTTCACACCCAAGTAAACCCAAACTGGTATTCGAACCCTGGTCTTCAGAGTCATAGTCTCAACACTGAAGCCATTATACCATGCATTTAATCAATGCATATTAGCTTTTTTAATTGTTTTAAATTAATGATTTTCTTGACATGTTTCTTCGGGTAGGGGTTGCATTGCCATTGCCATCCTCTGAAGCTGAGAGAGTGTTACTTGACCAAGGTCACCCAGTGGGTTTCCATGGCGGAGCCAGAATTTGAACCCTGGTCTCCAGAGTCATAGTCCAACATTCAAACCACTACACCACACTGGCTCTCAGAGACTACATTCAGAATATTCCTGTTTTGGAGTACAGTATTTTATCTCCAAGATTTTCTTTGCTACTCAGAGAGTGAACCTTTTCAGAGCTGGCACATGTATTAGGTTACATCTTCCCCATTTCTTATTTCATCCCACATTAGGAAATATCTTCCTCAGGTGCGTGAGGCCCTTTCTTTATTTCAGTGTGCTGTCTTCCAAAAAATGGATTCTGCTTTCAGTTTGGTTTGCACTGTCTTTTTTCAGTGTTAATTCAAGGTAGTTTTGGTTTGTGTGTCTTATTTTACTAAATTATTTTTGTATTTTTAAACATCTGCTGTAGTTTGTTGGTTTATTATTGTTATGTAACTCCTATGGTACTGTACTTTCTTCAATATTTAAAAATAATTCTTGCAAGCGGCTTAGTACATCCAGTGGTGGCTGGTGACTCCCATGTCAAGGAACCACTGCACATACTAAGCCGCTTGCAAGAATTATTATTTTTGGTTGGTGAATCTCCTTTGAGTTTCAGATAAAACTTTGGAGGAACTCTTTTGCAGATAAGTTTCATCATCTCAGACAGGCTAAAACTCAAGAGTGGATTTATCACCATCTCTGACATAGAATGCACCAGCTGCAAATGAGTGCATTTTTTACCAAATAAAAACAACTAAATAAGAGTGACTAAGGGCAAAACTGGGTTAGAGATGGCTAAAGCAGTATTGCTCTATTCACACCAATTAATGCCCAAATGGGCAGCCATCTATTTAAATTATTATTCTCACCCGTATGAAAACAGTCTGGCGATGAGTAATTGTTTCCAATTTATAATCTTGAAGAGCTATTGCTACCAGACAAAGAGCTTCCTGCCAGTTTTGTGCCTAACATTATATTTCTGAAAGATGTCAGAGCACATACCGTTTATTGCTCAATGAAGCAAATATTTATGACACCCGCTAATTATAGAAAAGGTGGATAGGAACAGCAGAGCTGAGGCACTTAAGTGCTCCAGTCTGGTTTAACAAGAATCACATGAGGAGATGTGCAGGGGTCTCTGGCACATTGGAATAACTAGCCCTGAGAAAGTATAATTTACCAACCAATCATATTCTGTAATATAAAAATGACTGGGGGGAGGATGAAGGGGAAAGCTTGCACTACATATATACATAGCCTATTAAGGCAGCGTGGTGCAATGGTTAAAATGTCAGGACTAGGGGTGCATCGACATTGTAGAAATAATGCAGTTTGACACCACTTTAAGTGCTGTAGCTCTATCCTATGGAATCCTGGGATCTGTAGCTTTACAAGGTCTTTAACTTTCTCTGTCGAAGAGTGCGGGTGCCTCACAAAACTACATATCCCAACATTCTGTAGGATGGAGCCATGACAATTAAGGTGGTATCAAATGGCATTGTTTCTATTGTGTCAATGCACCCTAGGACAGGAGAGACCTGAGTTCAGATCCTCACCCGGCCATGAAGCTCACTGGGTAAGACCAATTGCTCTCTTTCAGACTGATGGTTGTTGTGAAGATTTAAATGGGGAGGCTCACCATATATGCAGCCTTGAGCTCCTTGAGGGAAAACAGGACATAAAAGTTACAAATCAGCAAATTAAATAAAGGATATACATATCTACACATTTAAACAGGTATTTGGAATTGCTGTGCCAATTCCAATT